>CM055269.1:31125888-31469472 GCA_029237695.1 Conchocele bisecta | reverse complement strand
ACGAAAACAATATACCCATTTTTTTTCCTAAAAAAGTGGGTATAAAAATCCTATATGTGATCTATAACTATTACTTAAGCCCACAGTCTGTCAATACGGCATAGCTATTTATACTAATATCTCCAATACGTTGACATATTCGCCTTTCTGCGCAGGGCCGGCCGTATTTCATCGACCTGCCGTTGGCCACAGACTTGACGTGTAATGTGGATGTCACGTGCGTGTTTCCCGCCTACGTCCACGCTGAACCAGGAACGTAAGTGTATGTGCGCGTAATTGCAGATCGAGGTAAATGTCCTTTGCTATCTTGCGGCAATATATGTGGCTGTGACTGGAAAAATAGTGCTTATAGGTGTTGCAACCAGTGTAGGTCCACATCCACTCAGTCTGAACAGGATCTGCAATGCACGCCATCAGTGGAACGGTTGTCACGCTTATAACGAGCACTATATATCGCTATCAAGCTACATGAATGTGCTAGTTGATCAGGGGCTGCACTAGTCACACAGTTCAATTATCCCAATTATCCAGTCACAGCCACACATGATCCCGGTATTGCTTATGCGTTTATGGTTGTTAAATATATTATTTGGCAGAATGATTCCACAATGTGTCATATGCTACTACACCTGGGGTCCAGGAGTGAGCTAGACCAATAGGATTAACTGGTTTCTGTGACATGCTGTGCTGGTACCACGTCTAGGTCATGTCCTCTGTATTATCTACCTAGTCTAGAGTATCGTTTTATATACTTTGGGACGAAAACTGAAAGTGAATGGGTTTAAATTCCCAGCCACAACTAATGTCATTCATGGACGGTCAGCACCTGTAGCCAATTTCATCAACATTGCAAAGTAGACTTTTCTAGCAAAGTATACTTTGAGGGAGTAATCATTTATTTTTCCTGAAATGCATTATTTCATATAGAACTAACAACTGCATATAGTTGATGATTAAAAGTATGCAGAATTATTATACTGAATTTATTACATTATCACAGCCAAATTGGCTGTGATAATGTAATAAATTCAGTATAATAAAAAATAATAAATTTATCCTAAAATTGAAAATTTCTCCCTCAAAGTATACTTTGCTAAATACTTTGTGAAGTAGTTTCTATTCCAGCCGCTAACTATTTGAGCCACCACAAGGGTGGTCACAGGAGACCAATTCATTTGTCTTACCAATAATTTAAGTTCATCATCACACCAGTAGCCTATTTCACCAACATTGCAAAGTATACTTATGTAGCAAAGTATGCTTTGAGGGAGAAATTTTCAATTTTAGGATAAATTTATTATTTTTTATTATACTGAATTTATTACATTATCACAGCCAATTTGGCTGTGATAATGTAATACATTCAGTATAATAATTCTGCATACTTTTAATCATCAAATATATGCAGTTGTTAGTTCTATATGAAATAATGCATTTCAGGAAAAATAAATGATTGCTCCCTCAAAGTATACTTTGCTAGTAACGTATACTTTGCAATGTTGATGAAATAGGCTACTGGAGCACGGGAGTTTTTACAGGCAAATCAGTTATCCACTGTTGCGTTGTGGATGACATTTTGTGTTTTGCGTCTGCACGTCAAAGGTCAAAAGGACGGGTAAAATCAACTCCACGATGTGATGGCAGTAACATGGTTATGTGTTGCATGTGTTACATGTACCATATCATCCTCCATGATCGACAGACGAGGGAGATTCACAAAGTAACCTTAATATAGCAGGAAAATGGAACCGACTCTAAATCTGGTTTCTTACACGCCCTTAAAGTACTTACCCGTAAATATATATGCCCACTCATGCAGTAGGCAAAAACTGTTCTTTATATGAATTAAATAAGTGTATATTTGTTTCACTATTCCACCCGTTCTAAAACTTACGAGTGGCCACGATACAGATATAATCATTTAGTCATATTTATTTTAATGATAGTAACTCGCGGTGGTATCAGACTATTTTCATATGCAAATAAGGCATACTATGGGGTAATGGTGAATGAATGTTTATTTTGCCAGAAAATGTCTCAGATGATGTCTCTGATATAAAATACATGTTGTGCCTACTGAGTGGCCATGTACCTTTAAATGTGGTTATATAGTTTGTACGCCGCGTAGAGTGCAAACTTATGATTCTTCAAAACGGCACTTCATGTATACATATTAGGCTACGTCGTGTATATTAGGTTACTTCAGATATAAACAGCATTTAGTCAACCCACTTTATTACGCCACATGAAGCAATGGTTGTGGTATAAATACATATTACAGATTAGTGTGTGCGTTTGACTAACAATATATAAATTCATTACATTTTGTAAACATGACTGCGACTTCAAATACGACCATTATTTCTTCATCCATATTTCAAAGTGGTAAAATTGTATTTTTGCCAGGGAAACTATGTGTAGAGGATGTGAATAAGAGATATATGAAACGAGTGACGCACAATTTATGCACCGAGCCTCTGTAGCGGTGCACACAATTGCTGACGAGTTTCACAAATCTCATATCAAATGGAAACGAGTTTGAGATTCTGTTTATTACATGACTTCACACTCCAAATAGCAGAAACGTTGTAGATATCTGATGCGTTTCAGTGAGAAGATGTCATCGACTATTTTCAGATCAAGTTGAAAAGCTCCACCAAGAAAAATAGTTTTAATACTAGCAATACATATATTATAAATATGCCATATTAATAGGTTCCGGTTCTTTGAAAACACTTCATATTACATAACTAGAGCGCATGTGAACAGTTGCATTGATTTTACTGAGTCATGGGGCGTTCTGATGACGTCAACGGCAAAATAACATTTCTTTGTCACGCGATTAGGGACGTCATTTGGAATGTATTCATTTTGTTCGTTTGACATAACGTTATCGCATAATACGAATACGTAATTAGTGTGATGCGGCTAGCCAATCAAATTCGCTGCAGGTTTTATTACACGTGTGGCATATCACATTTATTAAATGGGTTACAACACGTCATAACAAGGTCTTCATGTGATAAACTTACTTATATAATGGTATAGTCTCCATCTGGAATGATTCGATATGTAGTATCTACCATTTGTTTTCACTTACTACATACATTTTGCTCTAACTATGACACAAAATTAATTTTCCTTATTTTCGCCATTTCGAATGTGTCCATGGAACCCAGTGCGGCATCAAGTGGCTTCATAAACTACAGACGTTCACAAACATGTTGGTATATCACAACCTATGTTCTAAGAGACAGTCCACTTACTCCTCAATTGGATCAGATGTATGCCGTTAGTACCAGAGGTGGATAAAGCGTGGCAGGGTTGGTAAAATGGTTAAAACATTCTTATTATGTTTAGAAATAAACATGCAATGAAAACAAAATAAATCGGCTCTAAATGCCTATTATTAGAGGAAGGTTAGTAAAAGTGAGTGTGGCCTTCGTGTTGTACCATCGCTGCAACGCTTTAATACGGAGCCCCGCAGAGGACATGGATTCTTTTTCATTAATTCGTTCCCACGAAATAACAATTTGTTCCCTCGAATTAACCATTCGTTCCCACGATATAACAATTCGTTCCCACGAAATGACAATTCGTTCCCTCAATTTAACAATGCGTTCCTTTGAATTAACAATTCGTTCCCACGATATAACAATTCGTTCCCACGAATTAACAATTCGTTCCCACGAAATGACAATTCGTTCCCTGAATTTACCAATTCATTCCCTCGAATTAACAATTCGTTCCCACGATATAACAATACGTTCCCTCGAATTAACAATTCGTTCCCACGAAATGACAATTCGCCCACGAAATGACAATCGAATTAACAATTCGTTCCATCGAATTAACAATTCGTTCCATCGAATTAACAATTCGTTCCCACGATATAACAATTCGTTCCCTCGAATTAATAATTCGTTCCCACGATATAACAATTCGTTCCCACGAATTAAAAATTGGGAACGAATTGTTATTCCGTGGGAACGAATTGTTAAATTGAGGCAACGAATTGTTTATTCGTTGGAACGAACTGTTAATTCGTGGGAACGAATTGTTATTTCGTGGGAACGGATTAATAAAGAAAATAATTATACGTCCCCTGCGGGGCTCCGTACTTTACACACCTGTGGGTGCGGCGGAAATTTGTGTGCCGACAGACCACATATTGTTGATAGTGCATGTTTCAGAACAATCGCGGCCATAAATAAAGTTACGAGTTTCCTCGACAAGATCCACATAGGGAACATTACGGCGGCGCCGGGTAAAGGCCCCGATGTTTACAAAGCAGACGTTGCCTTCTCAGATGTGACACACGGAATCAAGAAACTCTGCCTCGTGGCAGTGGACTCAAATGGGTATATTCACTATTTGTGGCTGCGGTTTGTGACCAGTGTAGCTCCTGATCAAAAGCACACTTCTGGTGCCTGATAGCTTACCAATTTTATTTTACAACATTTCGCTGTTATGTTTTTGTCTAGTTAATTGCTTCATTCTATCGTTGATTGACATTACATTGACCTGACATTGGCATTGACAATTAAATTCGGATAGGCCGCTCCAAATGAAAACACAAACAAATATTGTATTCACCTATAACAATATATCTGTGCCAAATTTTCGTAATTTCTGCCAGCGCGTGCCGATCATTTTCTCAGCCACACCACTAGAACTAATGTGTTGACAACTATCGGTATGTATGTTCGGCTCCTACGGACTAGATGTCTATTCACCAATAGTTCAGGCTGTGGAATTGAAATTCGTTAAATAAATGATGCCATATCGGGTGGATAAAAATAATAACCCCCAGCTTCAATTTGTAAAATCTCAGAAATGATGCTAAAGTAATTCAGTTTAATTTCAATGAATATCTCTTCATGCTATTGTCTCAAATATCTGAAAGTTTCAACTCAGTATCTTTGTTAATCATCCTGTGATGATAAACACGAAATCATGATCCAAAGCCTAAAATCTAAAATGTTAATTGAATGAGGGTTGATCAAAAAGTGTCTGGCCACTTCTGTAGATATTAGTACCAGTTGCAGTTAGGATTCATTGTTCGAACCTACAAACATTTATATTCATACACGCCAAATTGCAGGTTTTTATCTTCAGATGTTGGTGTTATACATAGATTAGAGCATCATAGGGGTCGAAATCCCCCAGTATTGAGCTACCAGCAACTGGAAGATTACATACAATTGGATAATACCCCACAGAAACTAAAAATTAGGAATGTAAATAAATCATATTAGTCAATATCAGACAATAATTATTTTATGACTGACGGTGAATTACCGGGATTTATTAGTGGAATATCACTCGATATTACACTGTTTGAAACTGTGGGAATACGGATTTTAAACTGTGAAAATACGGTTTAAAAATCGGTGAAAATGTCATGGCCACAAGGAAGACAATTCCAGAGTCGAGCCCATATTTAAAATATTTATCTGTTCTGGTGCTGTCAAGTCCATTATTAATAAATATTCTGGTTTGCAACATGACTATTCTAGCGTCCATTGAAAATGACGTACCAGGTGAATATTGCTTATATTCTTGCGGCAACTGTCAACCATTGTGTGTACAACAGCCGGTAGCAAGATCAAACAATGACAACCTAATTCAGCCCTCGTGACAGTGGGAATTCTGGTAAGCTTCTTGAATTGCCTTACCGACGATCACATTTGGTGCAGTACATTGATAGTGAGTAGATTCATGTTGATAAATCCAGATCGATACGGAATGAATCACTAGGCATATGGCGGCCATTGTTTTCAGTGCACTGTTGAAAAGGTTGTTGCTATCGGACAACCGTTTCTTGTAGGTTTGAAAATAACGAAGTATTATTGCACCATGGGGGCGTGGCTTAAAATGTCAAATCTATTAATAACATTTGCATTATTGTTAATCGTATTATTTTCTTGTTTATTTATTTGTGTAAAATGCGTTTTATCTATTACAGTTTAATGTTATGAGACGAATATCAGCATAATAAATTATAAAATGAATTATCTTTTATGCAACAAGTGATTTTAGTAAATTGGTCATGCTGATAAATGAGGCCCCCACAGGTTTCCTAGCGAAGTCCTAGAGGTACGATGCGGGTGCTAATGTAAATATTAAATAAATCAGCAAAGAGCGTAAATACTGGTATATAATATGGTCATACAATAAACAGGAAATTTGTTGTTTTCAGTGTAAGATCGAATTATTTTTCATCTCGTGAACACCAAACGTTATATTTTCACTCGTGGCTTCGCCATTCGTGAAGGTACTACGGTTGGTGTTGACTCGATGAAAAACCTGATACCTCATGGGCTCCGCCAGTAGTAGTAAGGGAGTCAAAATGATACCACCTACGGTGATATCATTTACAACCCTCTACACTACCCCCACCACCCCCGAAAAATCAAAAATTGGTTAACGAGGAAATTGTCCCCCACCACCCCCGAAAAATCAAAAATTGGTCGTGAAAAAAACATAATGTTTTCCCGACAGCAAATTTATGAATTTTTGAGAAAATAATTAATGCAATACCAATTCACGATTGGATGTGCCCACGAGTGATAGTTTATATTCCAACACCCCATTTTTCTCCTCCAATATAGCTAATTTATTTCGCAGATCAACAACTAATTCTACCAGCTCTAGTCTACCACGTTCACATGTAGCCACCTGACAGCGTAGTTGCTTATGTCTACAAAGAGTTTGGGCACTAACGAATTTACAAGGGTATCTGGGGCATTGAAATTGCGGGGGGACACAAGGAATTCTTCTACGTCTCGCTAGATGCCTTCGTAGATAGTCTTTACGCGTAAACGTCTTACAACAAGTCTCACACTCCATTATATATATGTATATGTATATGTTTATATTCAATTGGTCGTGAAAAAAACATAATGTTTTCACGACCAATTGAACAGATAAATTTCATAGGTTATACAAAAGTATATTACAGAAAATATGATAACGCCAGAAATAGAAAGTTTGAGAAGAGAAGCCGAATCTCTAGGGATTACTTATAGTACACGGTTGAGAGTTAGGGGGTTGACAAAGCTGATAAATGCCACAAAGAATGAGGCGTTTATGAAGCGGTTTACCCGCGCCTATAAAAGAGGGCATTTAAAGACCTCTCACTAGCGGAGGAAGTTGGTAACAGAATTCAAAAAGAAAGTATTGCGGAGCTAAGGGCTAGTGTAATTAATTCTAAAGAATTACCTTCAAGCACGTCTCAAATTAGACACACAGGTGACCAAATACCAAATAAAAGATCTATAGTTCGCTCGATAGTGGAAAAAGGTGAAGAAATATTGGGGGCTCACGATGAAACATTGGAAAAGGTAGAAAATGGAAGACGGGTAGTTACATTATCCTTTCGTAAAAACATTAACATTAACGAGTCTGAACGCATGTCCGATAAACTCGCTCCGTATCTAACAACCAATTTTTATTTGAGATATTCATATTCTTACAAGCTAGAAACATATGGAGGAAATTAAAAATGGAAAACCTGTAACTATAATAATGCACAAAAATCTCGGTGGTAGCGAACCACTATCATCAATGAAAACCTTTAAAAAATGGCTGTCAGATAAGGAGCAAACACGAATAATGTCCGATAAAATAGACAGACCGAAATACAAAGTGGAAGTTTGTAAGATGGGTAGAGGTTTTCGTAAAGCTAATACAGGGTAGTAGGGGAATAGATTTGGGACTACAATCCAAAGAAGCGGCAAGAGGAGAACTTCCAGAATGGCTGAAGAATAAAAAAGGTATGTATTCTTTAGATAAGTATAATGACGACCTTTGTCTGTTCAGGTGTCTAGCTATGCATATGACAGATAAAAGACCCGACAGATGTACAGAAAAGGCGAAAGAACTTAGTAAGCAATATTTTGGTAGTAATGTGGTTTCACCAATTCCTTTTTCAGATCTGAAAAAGGTTGAAGAGTTTTTTAAAATCGGTATAGAAGTATATCAACCCACCGAATGTAATGTATGGTGGTTGAAAAAGGTACCAGCGCACTATAAGGCAATAGGTAATAAACCAATGACAATAGGACTGTTTAATAATCACGCATTTCTGATAAAAAACCTTAAAAACCTATCTAAAATGTACGCCTGCGATAATTGCAAGCAGAAATTCACGAAAGCGAGTAATATGAAGAGACACGGGCCAAAATGTATGAGAGGTGAGACAAAAGTAATATGTGATGGTAATTATTTAGAGCGCCCGCGTTCGTCGTTCGAGAAAGCGTTCTACCCAAAAAGTTCTAACAGTTATGGGGCGATCGATTGGATGTACTCTGTGGAAAAGCGCGAGGGAATTCACATTCACCACGAACAGTGTGGACACGGGGGTGAAAGATGGATTTTAGGAGCTCCAGTAGATGGATACTGTCCAGAAACCAATACCGTATATCAATATCACGGCTGTTACTGGCACGGGTGTGAGATTCATGCAAAGCATAGAAAAGAAGAAGCGCATCCACTATGAGAAGAGATACATTTATTAGAAGAAGCAAAGAATTCAACCTAGTAGTTATGTGGGAATGCGAATTTCAAAGAACGGGTAAAGACATAAAGATCGGTTGCGACACTACTCTTTATCCATATCAGCATAGTATACGATTTTGAGGCATATCTCAACCCAGAATTTGAAACTCTCGGTAATAATCTAGAGTACGAAGCCGAGCACGTTCCGGTAAGCGTTAGCATAGGAGATAATTTCTCAGGAACAGTAACTCATATTTGTGATAAAGATCCCGCAAAACTTATAGAACAATTCGTAGAAGATTTGAAAGTCAGGGGAAAAGCTATAAGAGAAGAAGTGTGGTCAAGATATAGGTTTAATACAGAACATTTACGTAAAAACCAAATCGCCAAGATCGAACAGTGGATAGAGCAAGTACCGGTTATAGGTTTTAACAGTAGTAAGTACGATATAAATTTAATAAAGAAATACCTAGTAGGCGAACTGGCATCAACAACAAAGAAAGTAATGGTCGGAAAACGTGCAAACGCAACAATATTTTTATTTACTCCAGAGTTTAGATTTCTTGATGTAATACTTTATCTAGGACCTGGTGTAAGTTATGATAGTTGGATAAAAGCCTACGAATGCAAAGGACAGAAATCTTTCTTTCCTTATGAGTGGTTCGATTCTCCAGACAAACTGGATTACCCAGGACTACCGGATATAGAGAATTGGTATTCCAAACTATCTGGGAAAATGTTAATAGATGAAACAGAATTAAGTAAATGTCGTAGAATTTTCGAAGAAAATAATATGAAAACTTTCAGAGATTGGTTGAATATTATAACGATTTAGATGTAGCACCGTTCCTAGAAGCGGTGGAAAAAATGTGTGAATTTTATAAACACAGAGGTGTGGATATTTTCAAAGATGCGGTAACACTACCTGGAGTAGCTATACAATATTTATTGAGAGGAACCATTAAAGAACAAAAATCTATACCGGAGGATGCTCTATATGCACCAAAAGAAGAAACATACGAAATGATGAAGGACGCTCTAGTTGGCGGTCCATCAATAGTATTTACACGATATGCAGAAGCTGGTGTTTCAAATATTAGATCTAATTCCACAGGAATTAACAAACCTTGCAAGGCTGTTTTGGGGTACGATGCAAACGCGTTATATTTATCTACGTTAAATAAAGAGATGCCGTGTGGGAGAGACAAACTATACACCATATAGATACCCCACATAACCATAAATTTTATTAAAAAGTTTTGTAAAGATTTTATCTGGAGACTGGTTTGGGTTTGCGGAGGTGGATATAGAAGTTCCACACAACTTAAAAGATAAGTTTTCTGAAATGTCCCCAATATTTATAAACAGAGAAGTAGAGGTTGATGAAGTTCCCACACACATGATAAAATATTTGGAAGATACTGGAAGAACTAGAGGAAATGGAAGAAAATTGGTGGGATCTATGTCGGCCACCAAAGTATTGCTGTACGCGCCACTGTTGAAATGGTATTTAAAACATGGCCTAGAAATAACGGGAGTTCATCGTGTTATAGATTATATTAGTGGTAAACCCTTCGGTTGATGAAGTTCTCACACACATGTTAAAATATTTAAACGATACTGGCCGAACAAGAGGAGATGGAAAAAAATTGGTGGGATCTATGACCGCCACTAAAGTATTGCTGTACGCGCCACTGTTGAAATGGTATTTAAAACACGGCCTAGAAATAACTGGAGTTCATCGTGTTATAGATTATATTAGCGGAAAACCATTCGAATGGTTCGCAAAAGAAGTTACAGCCGCAAGACGAACCAGGCGATGTAGAACCAAATAAGAAACCAGTAGCCGACATAATGAAATTATTAGGAAACTCGTGTTGTGGAAAAATGATAGAGGCAACGGAGAGACATTTAAATACGACATATACACAAAACGAAACCTGTGTTGACAAAGCATTAAGATCTGCATTCTTTGACGATTTGGAAGAGATAGGAGATGCGTACGAAATATCTTCAAGAAAACCCAGTGTGCGGTAAAGAGACCATTCCATTGTGGAATAGCGGTTTATCAACTAGCTAAATTGAGAATGTTGGAATTTTACTACGAATTTCTAGATAAATACGTAAAAAGAGAAGACTTTGAATTAATACAGATGGATACAGATAGTGTATATAGGAGTTAGTGGAAAAACGATAGAGGAATTGATTAGACCTAACTTACTAGACGAGTTTGAAAGAGAAAAAAATGAATGGTTGGCTTGGGATAAATGGAGCGAAAGAGAGCCCGGACTTTTCAAAATGGAATTTAGCGGGGATAGGGCGATAGCGTTATCTAGTAAGTGTTATTTCGTAGAAAAAATTAATTTCACTAAAGATAATTTGGAATAAATTAAAATTAATAAAAACTCTGCGAAAGGAATGTCCAAGAGAACTAACAATTTAAATTGGGATAGATATAAACGAGTACTAAGTGAAACTACAGAAGATGGAAAACACATTATAGATGTAGCACAAAATAGAGGATTTAAAATGAAGACGGCGTTATGAAAACGTACTGTTAACAAAAATTAGGACTCTCGGCATACTACGATAAAAGACGCGTGTTACCAGACGGAATACATACAGAACATCTCTAAAGAATCTGACGATCCGGGGGTAGCTGGGTGTCAGAAGGCACCATAAGAAGTTCTTCGCGAACAAACCCTCGAGATGGCCCATCATCCAAATAGTAGAGCACGGGCTCATCAGGTTTGGTAATAGATCGATCTAGATGATATACATTGAGAGACCACACGGGATCAGTCGCGCGGCGGCTGCCACCTTCGAGCTCTCCCGGTTGATAGAGGTACCGGACGTCAATATCTGATGGAAGCCGCTGCTCCTCTAAACCAACGGGTCGCCCGCGCGAGACGGCAGAGGGCTTGCTCGTCACCCATTTAAACTTGATAGCATCTACAGGCTTCTTACCTATCAATCTGGTCACCTCTCCGTTCAGTGCGGAGACCACGGCGGGCAGACTGGCCACCCACTCGGTCGATCGCGAATGAGGGTCTACAAGTTCTTTAGCGTATTGGTGTCCGAACAGTCTCTCAGCCAGGGTTCGATTTAAGCGTTCCACGATCCCCTGGTCCCGGTGGATGTTGACGCGGCCGCGTCTGATAGAAACTTTATGCTTAGACAATAGATGAGAGACCGCGCCCATGAACTCGCGGCCGGGATCGACCTGGAGAAGATTCGGCCATTTGAGAGGACTCCTCTTATATATTCGGGAAAGAGCCTCGGCCACTTCCTTAGACTCTTTAGTAGCCAACGGCTCAGCCCCCTTATAACGACTCGCTACGTCAACGATTGTCAGTGCGTACTTGTACGTCTTGCGACCGACGCGATCGTGAGGTAGAAACAGGAGATCCGCTTGGTGAACTTGGTTCGGCACCGGCACGTCGAATTTCGGGCGCGGAATATTGTGAGGCGCGGGTAAATAGATCTGCCAGATGGCCTGCTTCTTGAGCCATTCCTTGACAGCGTTTTCTGAAACCTTGGTCGCCGCCGCGAGGTTCTTGATGGCCGCGAGTCCCTTCCAGTAGCCGCGTGGGCTATAGTATGTATTCGACAGCTTGCGCGTTAGTTTGGTATCAAGTTTGCGCGTGTTCATCGTATGCGAAGTATTCTAATATATCGGACAATCTCCAACATGCCCTCGCCAGTTCGTCCGGTAACTGCGTCGTTAATAACAAACCTTTGTTGGAAGTTTCGCTGCAGCCCCAATTGCGTTTGGGTTGGAACAGGAGAGGGGAATCTAACTCGGAGGAATCTAACATCCGCTTTGCGAAAAGGGTGGCCGCTTTTTCGTCCTCGCGCCACGTCTCGAGAGAATCTCGGGCCAGACGAATCATACTCTTTGCACCAGGTAAACGATGTTTTTGGGCAGTGTAGCCTACATCGATCATAGCGTCAAAAAGTTCGTCAACTAACATCGTTCTATATATATATTATATAAAATGTTTTTTTAATTAATTAATTATTTTATATAGTAGCCGACGAGCCCAACCACACCCATTCCCACGACGATGAACGCGATCTCGCGGTCCTTTTGGGCCTCTGACGGTACATAGAAATCTGAAAGTTGGGGCTCGGGATCCATTGGATCGAGACTTTTGTGCGGATATGCCAGCGCGTACTCGCGGTTGGCTTCTTCAACGTTCTGAAATGTTTGCGCGGCGTGATTTTCGCGGCGAAGCTCTTCATTGACCCAGTCCAGATGGGCGGTTCGTTTTTTCGACCACGCTTCCTTTGCGCTATTGAGTTGTTCTACAGCTAAATCATGACACTTACGCTCCTCATCCAAGTTCGAGCTTTTCATTTTAGAGAATATAAAGTTGCTACCGCTGAACGCCAATGCGTTTACAAGCGCACCACCTACTATTACTGCGATTGAAGCCATTTATTTCCATATATTAACTGGTAGAATTCCAGCTTTAACTAGATAATCTCGGGTCCAAACTGCGGCCGCTACATCTAAGGTCGCGAGCCCTACGTCTCTCACAGTAAAGTCCAATTTGGGAGCGGTTTCCTCCTAGGGCCATCTTTGATAGTCGAGCATACCCGATACTGAAACCCGATATCACCACGGCGTGATAAAGCGCATTCACTAACATTTTACCATCTTGTTCAGCCATTGTTATAATTATTTGCCTATAAAAGGGGTCGCGATCAAATTGTTTTAAATGGGGCGGGCCAATCCAAATTCAAGCATTGTTAGATGATTGGTGTTTCGTAACTTTCTTCTGAACACTGGCTGGTTGTTTTTTCGGGTATTTCCACACGCACAGGGCGCCAACAACTGCCAGACTACCACCAACAAACCAACTCCAATTCGTGAATTGGGGTTCAGTCCAACTCCAACGGGAGTTGGTATTGGGTGACAAATTCAAAGAATTTGGGTGTGCTTCTAATTCGTGAATTTGGGGTGTTGTTGCACTCAACCCAATCGGGATTGAAGTTGAACCCGATTGCTCTGTCTTCAGATGTTTTGCTGTCTCCGTCCCCGATTGCAACGACTGTTTAGCCTCTCGAAGCTCGGCGAGTATTTTATCTTGTTTAACTTTTCGGGTGGCAGCCGCCGCCCGCCCAGCTGCCTGTCTTTTTGGGATTTTTTATATGCGGTATGTCATCCAGTGGCGGAGTAACAATCTGGTTCGATTGTGTTGGAGCAATCTGGTTCAACTCCGTCACTCTCGTGGGTGTGTCTTGTGTCATCATTTTCAGGGCTTATAGTTCGTGGGCATATATGTCCAAATTGACAGTGTTTACCCGTGGTCAACGCGGTTGTCAGCGGAGCTAAGTACATTCCAAACTTGTGATAAATTGAGCAGCAGGCTGTTCTAAGAGTGTGACCTATAAAAGAGTCAGTCTCTAGATCATCAATCAACCCCGCGGTGTTTGGTATAGGGAGAAGTATACTAACGACGGTTGCGTACAAATGAATAGCCGCCGATCCGAGAGTTTTTGTCATCTCCGCTCCCAATTTGGATTCGTATCGCGCATACATTTTATCGATCTCCGCATCTGACATCTTATCCACCTGAAAAACTGAGAGACGCCTACCGAGATAATGCTCCGATTGTCCCCCAGCAACCAGCGCAGCTAGCCGCTCTCGTCGCGCCGCATTTTAATTTTCATTCGGAGTCGTTGCACTCAACCCAATACCAACCCCCGATTCCGATTGCTCTGTCGGATCATTATTGTTGGCAGTCGGAGTTGAGGTTTCTTCTATTAGCTGATCGAGAAGTTCGTCGCAGTTCATTTTTCTTAAAATTAATATAACTATTCTAACAAGTCTCATCACTTTAACATATTGCCAAGCGCACCACCCGATACTTATGATCACCATTATGCTCGCAACAAAGCTCGCAGCGGAGCACCAAATTGTTAACATTGTTAACCATTGTTCAGCATTTGTTCAGCAATTGCTAAGCATTGTTAAGCATTGTTAAGCATTGCAATAGCTTATTACTTTGTAATTTTCCTAATTTTTTCAAAAATTATTAATTAATTGATAACTTTATAAGCAGTTGGTTGATCAGTCTTTAGCAGAAGCTTGGCGTGCTTAGTTTCGGAAAGCATCTGTCGAACCTCCAGGCGCTCCTCGCGCGTTGGGATAACGTCATTCTCTCGAAGACAGTCATCGAATGAGTCTCGGTCCTTGCAGTGAAAGAGGGCGACCCATTTCGTTTGCTCGCGCAGATCCTTGAGGACGGCGTTGTATTTTTGAGTGGAGATCCATACGCTTTGCCTCGCATGGCGGCCAGAAAATGCGAGCTCGGAGAGCATGTCCTTCTTTTTGGTCATCGCCGCCTTGGCCGAGCAATCGTCAATCACATATAGGGTGGGCTCACCCTGGAATCTTTGGTATAAACCACGCAACCAATCGTGAAGCCTATCACCCGGGTCAATAACGTATACCTCATGGTCGGTCCATATCCACGGGCGCCGCTGATAAGTATCGTTGTGCCGCACAGTGGGACACAGGATCACAATGTGACGAAAGGCATCGCGGTAGGACTCCTCGAGCAAGTCGAGGATGAAAACCATTTTTCCACATCCTGTCTGCCCACATATTATGGCAGAGTGAGCATCTCCAATCGTGAATTGGTATTGATTGCTAGATTTCTTAATTAATTCTTTAGAATTATCAAAATTAGTAGATCGCTGATACGTATCGACCATCTTCGATGTTGAGTTGTGCGTCTGTAATTATATATAAGTACACGTTCAATGGCCCATTTCCATCCGCCTCTTTGGTTATCTGGATCGTCACACCCTCGCTAGCGTTCTCAACTTGGCGTCCGCTACCGTGTATTTGGTCGTCGTCGCTGGCTCGCATGTCTAGCCATAACGCGTATTTGGTATTCAGGAACTCCGCGAGGGAGACGGCCGAGAGATGCAGGTCTTTGGCAACTGCTGCAACCTCCGGAGAGCGCTTAGAGCCGGCAGCAAACTGCTTTCTTACTTCATCCCACTGCTGGTGCGCGCGAAGACCCGCGCTGTAGAGTTGATTGGGGACTCCTCGATCGTCACCTCTACCTTCGTGATGGGGTTATAGAATTTGTCGGTTTTTCTAGCACCGAACGCGAACCGAGCATCCTCAAACAGCATCAGTATACCTTTCATAGAGGGCGGGTACGTTGACGTTAATATTCCACAATGTGTCGCCTTTGTCTTTCGTCATCTTGCGATGGCGAAGAACTCGGTCGTAAAGTATGGCAACGCGCCCGGCGTACTGGGTTCTGATCAATCGCGCGAGTTCGGGCATCGTGACCATGTCGTACTCCAGCGAAACATTATCGATCGTATACGTCGATAACATGTCGCTGGTTATGTGAACTCGGCCGTAGTCGTTGAACGTTAGTTCGTATTCGAGGCGGTCAGCCAAAGCGCTCTGATAGTAGGGCATGTGGCTCTCCAGCAACTCAAAGTCGAGCGGAATGTAGAAGCGGTTGCCGTAAGCGCCCGCGACCGCATTGTCACTCGCGTTGTTATCTGCCTTATTAGCAGCCCCGATTCTAAGTCTGGTTACGTTCTTATTTTTGCTGGTGTCAATACCCTGATAGACGGCGTTTTCGCGCTCTTGTGCCGTCTTCCACAGGTCCTGATAGCAATGGTAGACGTCGCTGTCGTCGATCGACATCACCTCATTACCAGAAATCTTTATCATGGTCTTCTTGACGATGGCGCGACCCAGGTTCTGAACGACGGTTCGGTCCGCGTCCGTCGACGTTAGCGAAATAGTGAAAGCGAGGCGAACAGTACCCGGAACAATGACGTCGTGAGTTCCGAGGTTGGGGAAGCGGACTAAGAGCTGCTGGTTCTGGTCGATCGTCGATGGGTTGTTCGTAATAACGACACTCTGTCTCACGCCTTTTGCCCCGAGGGGCTCACGCAGTCTGCGGTATGGATTGAGTTTGCGACCGTATTGACTCGAAGACATAATTAATTTTTTCAAAATTATTGAAACTATTAAACCCGTATGGTTTTGTCTTTAATACATAATTAATATGGCTGATTACGATGTTGAAATGGATGAAATCGGCAGAGACGATTACCTCGATGGTGATGATGATAATTTCGAGGATTCCCTCGAGACACCCACCATAGAGACTCCAGTTCCAATCCAATCACAATTGGGTGGCGCTACCACTAGTCAAAGTCAGGAATTAATTGAGGGAGCTGTAAACGACTACTACAACAATTTGGCAGCAGAAAAAGGTCTGGTCCCCTCTGTCGGTCGCGACTACTCCAAGTTCAAATTTGATATGGACGGTAGATTGCGACTAAGAGCAGCACTAAATCTCCCATTAGTCAACACGAGGACCGGAAAACCCCTATCGCTAAACACCATTGCAGGAAACCGGGGCGGTGGCGAAATCATAAAGAACGAACTAGGCTTCACGGATTGGAAGAGGGGTAAAACAATTGTGCCGGCCCGCGCTGTAGAGGCCCTACAGTCTACCGACGAAACTATAGCGAAGACGGCCACCGCGATAGAAACGGTCGAGCTCAGCGAGGTCCCTCAAATAGCCACCGACGTTATTAACACGATGGAGACCACGTTCAGCGTCCAATCGCAATTGGGGGAAATACTCAACGATGACCCACCGTTACCTCTTCGAGAACTCCGTGGACTCGATAAGGCTCTACAAACGGTCCGGGGCGAACTGGTCCTTAACCTCTCCAAACTCACGGCGCTGGATGAACATATCGCGCTAGAAGAAAGAAAACTGGAGGAAGCCGGTGACGATAGAGAATCTACCGAGCGGATCGCCGAACGACTGCGGTCTTTGCGGGATGAAAGAGAAGCTCGCTTGGAGGCCGCCTCGGCTAACCGTGAGGCTCTCCGCACACAAATAAGTCGGATCCGCGAATCAATCTCGAGGGTCCTGCACGAGGAGACGACACTCGGTGAGCGTCTTCTCACTCTGTTCAGAGAGCAGGGCGTCACGATAGCAAGCATCCTCGTTGCTATCAGCATGACTATATCAACCATAGTTCTAGCTTTCACTGGTGGTGCGGCGCCACCACCCGCGCCAGCACCAGCACCCGCTCCATCCGGTGGAGCCAAGGAGTGGGTAAAAAAACAACTAAAAGCCCTCGCCAATCTTCTAGCTAAATTAGCTGGAAAGGCGGCAGCCGCACTACCTGGACTGATCGGAAGTATCGTTTCTTACTTGCTATCTATATTATCAAAAACGGCCGGATGGCTAGCCAAAAATACCTGGGCTTTAATCGTGGCAATCGCCGGTCTCCTATTATTCTCTGCCAGAGAGTTCCTACAACCAAAGCGTAAATAATCCGATCGCCACGAGGGCGATGACGAGCCCTAATTTCTCCTCCTCGTGTGTTGTGCTTCCAATTTCACCCAATCTACGATTGATTGGTGTTTCTCCAATCGCGATTGGTCTGTTGATGGAACTCGATGGTGCATCCAATTTACGAATTGGGGGTAGTGGGTTCAATTTACGAATTGGGGGAGGTGTATCCATTTTGTGTTTTATGAAATCGGTTCCACTGTTGAACCCGATCATGTTGGGGGTGCGCTTGATGATATCCGTGTTCACGTTACCGTTGTGGCCGATTTTTTGATTGGCGGTGGCGATTACGATCTGATTATTGTAACCGTCAACCGGGTCGTCTCGTAGTATCATATTGCTCGGCGCCATATAAAGACCTATTCCAAATACATAGTCTACTGGGTTGTTGGCATTCTGCAAAACGTCTTGATAATTCTGGATCGCCTTCTCCAGGTCCACCCTAGCTGAGATGGCGTCCTCTACAAGTGCCAAGAATTGTTTTTGTGCATCAAACGTTGTTCCCATGCCCAGTATAGAACTGCGAGTTTGCTTCTGTGCGCCGAGGATGGCCCAGACGTACGTGCGAATGGAGTCGTTGACGCGAGTAACCCCGGCCTGTGTGAACCCTATACCCTTATCTAACATAAATGTACCCCACGCGTCCTGAACCTCAGCAGCCTGCTGTATGTAATCGACGTGAGCCCGTTTCGGAGGTAACATTTTACAAGAAAACACGCCACAGTGTCGACCTCCAGACACTTCCGGCCCGAATGTCATCATCGCGGGGTCAAAATTCCCGGCGTTCCGACTGACGATGTGGTGACCGGAGTGATCGTGTCTAAAATCAGTCTGCGTCCAATTCCCGGACTGGCCCCGAATGAGAACGTCGCCGAGGCCAGGAAATGCTTTCTGTCTCCAGTCCGCGTCTTTTGAAACGTTAAATTCGTTACACATTCTTTCAAACGCCATACGGTCGTATGTGTTGGAAATGGGATCCCATGCGTCGTCTTGAGGTAGTGAAATACCTAGTTCTTTGAGAATCCTCCTAATAGTATAATACGCATGAAAGTTGTAGACACTTCGGAGCATGACATTCTTGGATGTCAGATGGTCTTTATATGAAACTCCACACCCGGCTGTTGCGCACCATACAGCGAAATTTATTTGGTTCTGCCAAAACTGCATTGGTGTTGCTTTCCACCCGTTTACCACCTCCATCGTAGTAATCTTGGGCAGCCTGTATTGTTCAAAGATGTTAGGGAAATGGGTGGCAAAGCCGCTGTCCGGTCTAACCGTTACGGTTGGGTGTACAAGGTGGTTAACAACGTCTTTTTGTGTGTATTTACCTCCGACCGCGTACTTTGCATTAGAGTTAAAGCTAAATGCTTTGGTATCCATTGAAAGATATTATTGTTTTCTACTATCACTAATGTTGAAAAAGAGAGTTGTGAACTCAAAAATTAATAGACAACTGTTGCGGAAAACGCCGGGTAGGCCTTAGATCAATCACCTTCACGGTTGGGTGGAAAAACATTGAAACGTTAGAGTCTATCGAGTCCGGATTTGTCCAAGATACTATCGGCCCTGGTGTGGGCGAGGGCGGTCCAATGGTGGGGTATGGGACTAAACGCCTTCTGTTCACAAGTGCCGAATTACTTCCTGGCCTTTGGGGTTTCGGAGATCTCAAAGCTTTTATCGCGGCGAAGTTTCCTGATAGTGGCACTCTTGCAGTCTCAAAAGCCACGGGGCTTGCGACATTGTCCGTTGAGAAGCGTTTATGGATCTCACCGGGGTTGGCCTCAATGTTAGGATTTAAATATGCACCCCCTTACAACGAGGATGAAGGGTTTGTGCTCCCGGCGAGATTTGACTTCCCCATGGGCGAGCACCGCGGCGATACCCCAGTAAACTTCGCCTTCACGAAAACTCTCGGGGTGCACCTTGATCGGGTGAACACATCGTACAACACGGTAGACGGATCCCCCAGCACATTACTGAAAACTGTGCCCGCCAGCGACTGTTTCTATGGCGAGACTGTGACCTTAGACTTCCCACACCCCGAGATGAAAGTTTTGGAATCGGGACACATCCACGAGTTGAAGATTTCTATTCTTGATGATAAAGGGCGAGAGTTGAAGAACGATTACCCGATTTCGGTCGTCCTAGAAATTTCAAATTAATTAATAATTTTGAAAAAATTAAGAAAATTATTTAGAATTAAACGCATGTTCGTAATTTATATATTATCAACATTATTGAAAATGAGTATATACGGACCAGGTAGTTCTTCCGATTGGGTGACAAATTCAAAGAATTTGGAACCGGCAGAAGGGGGATTCATCCCGACAGAGGGCGACTTTTTAACTACCCAAAAAACAAAGGCCTTGATCAATAGAACTATATCGATGGCCACGGAAGAGATTCATAAGAGTCTACTATCACAACTTAGAGAATATGCCCTGGCTGTGAATACACAAAGTCGTGAAGAAACGCATACGGAACTAAACGAACTAGGTGAAAAAATAACCAAATTTCGAAAAGAGGCCCGGTTGGGGATTGATAAAGTCCGAGCAGACCGCCAGGCGGCCCTTACGTTGCGCTTAGAGGACTCTCTCATTAGAGATGCGGCATTTACCTAACTAGACGGAAAAATAACCGAATTTCGAAAAGAGGCCCGGTCGGGTATTGATAAAGTCCGAGAAGACCACCAGGTGAACCTTGCGGAGGTCATTGTGGAGGCTTATGATGCGTTGCGCTTAGAGGACTCTCTCAGCAAAGAAGCTACACTTACTGAACTAGACGGGAAAATAGCCGAATTTCTGAAAGAGACCAGGTTGGGGGTTGAGGGGGTCCGAGAAGACCACAAGGAGGCCATTGCGGAGGCTTATGGGGCGTTACGCTCAGAGGACTCTCTCAACAGAGAAGTGGCACTTACTGAACTATACGAAAAAATAACCAAATTTCGAAAAGAGGCCCGGTTGGGGGTTGAGGGGGTCCGAACGGGTATTGAGAAAGCCCGAGAAGACCACCAGGCGGACATTATGGAGGCTTATAGGGTGTTGCGCTCAGAGGACTCTCTCAGAGAAGCGGCGGTTGCTGAACTAGACGGAAAAATAACCGAATTTCAAAAAGAGGCCCGGTCGGGTGTTGAGAAAGCCCGAGAAGACCATCAGGCAGCCCTTGCGAAGGCTTATGAAGCGTTGCGCTCAGAGGACTCTCTCATCAGACAAGCGGCGGTTGCTGAACTAGACGGAAAAATAACAGAATTTCAAAAAGAGGCCCGATCGGGTGTTGAGAAAGCCCTAGAAGGCCACCAGGCGACCATTACGGAGGCTTATGATACGTTGCGCTTAGAGGACTCTCTCAGCAGAGAAGCGGCACTTACTGAACTAAACGGAAAGATAACGGAAGTTTCCGATAAACTGAAACATGATCGTATAGCCGCGACCAAAGCTCTTGAGGATACCTCTGAAAAGATTCGTACTGAGGCATATAACGCAAACAGTGCGCTTGCCGGAATAGTGCAAACAATGAAAACGCCAAAACGTGTCATAACAGTTTGGGCTGAGAAGCGGGGCCCATTGATTGAGGGGCACTATGAATATTCGTTCGGTGCCAAAGCGAGTAATAAATGTGGGGGATACACTATGACAGCTGCAGGTGAAGTTATCCAAATGGCGGTCTGCTCGGTTAATGGTAGTGGTAAACCTGTGGGCGCGGTCGCGATAAATATTGTAGTAGATGGGGAAGAACGGGGGGTTGGAGTCACTAAAATCTCTGGAGATAGTTCGACGGTGGTTTCGTTCTCCGGTTATGATCGAATTAGACTTTCCAAAGGTAGTGTTATTAACTTTGTTACGAAAATCGGTGACACAGAGAGTTCTTCCACCTAATTTGCATGTTCATAACACGTGTAATTGGAACATTGTCGTCTGCTTGGTGTGATTACAACATAAGTTAGTTCTGTTCAATAATAATTTTTTCAATATCTTTATAAGCGATATCGTAGAAATGTATATTCGTAAACGAATCGTTGGGTTTTAACAATTTTAAATAATACACCTTAGTTTCATATCCGATACACACTATCCGTCTTAATGTTTGTATTTGCCTCTTGTATAGTTCACATAATTGTCGGTATAATATTGTAAATGAAACGTTTTTATCGGAGCGTAATAAATTACGCTGATATTTCATGTATTCGATATCGCCTAGTGTTCTCATTTTATAGAATTTATATATAGGACTATAAACCCCGTATTCTTCGTAAACTTCTTCAACACAGGCATTAAAAACTTTCAATTCCATTTGTATTGTATTATCCATTTTCTCTCATAATATTGGTAGTTGTTTTTTTCTGTTCAATTTCCAATTTCTAATAATAATTTTCCAATTTCTTCGTTAAAAGCGATATTGTAGAAACGCATATCCGTAAACGAATCTTTGATTTTAAACTGTTTTATAAAATTAGTTTGATAATGTTTCGGTAGTGTTTCTCCGATCCTATTTAGTCGCTTCATTACATAAGTTTGATACTTATACCGGCGACATAATTGCCGGTTTAATATTGTAAATGCAACGTTTTCATGTATTCGATATCACATAGTATTGTCATTTTACCGTGTTTTAATACTGTAGAAACAGCAGCGTAAAATTCTTCATCAAAGTCATTACAAAATTCCAATTCGTTGCGTATTTTATTATCCATTTTGTTATAATATTTTATTATAACCTATTCAATTTATATGTTCAATTGGACGTGAAAAAAACATAAGGTATTTATGACACCAATATTATTGTATGAGAAAAATGGGGTGTTGGAATATAAACTATCACTCGTGGGCACATCCAATCGTGAATTGGTATTGCATTAATTATTTTCTCAAAAATTCATAAATTTGCTGTCGGGAAAACATTATGTTTTTTTCACGACCAATTTTTTATTTTTCGGGGATGGTGGGGGACAATTTCCTCGTTAACCAATTTTTGATTTTTCGGGGGTGGTGGGGGTAGTGTAGAGGGTTGTAAATGATATCACCGTAGGTGGTATCATTTTGACTCCCTTACTACTACTCCGCCATTACTCCAGACAAAACAACAGACCACGTGATCCTATACCCTGGTATTTGTTGTAAAACATAGCACAACAAATGTGGATTCTGTCGTTTTGACGTAGAATCGGTTAACGCTAGTGTGAATGGAAATCGACAGTCCGTGAACGTAAGAAACAAACGGTAGTCGATGGTTCGTGCAAGTTAAGAATTATTGTAAAGCACTTTTAGAGCACATACGTAATCGACTTTATCGTCGTGCTCTATATACAACCAATATCCACCCGTCTGGTAGGAAGATGTTAATGAACAAATTATAGTAATAATGACGTCACAGATTACGTCACCTCCTGAAAATAAGGTTCGCAACATTCTGAAAACCACTTGATGATCCCATACACAGTTTATATTATTCATGCAATGTTCATTTTTCCAAGACGTGCGTAGCTGGATAGACTGCGGCTATTTTAAAAACGCGACCAAATGCCATTTTGATAAAAACACGGCCGTTACTGACTTCGTCCGTTTTGGGACGGGGCCGTTTTTACTTGCAGTCGCATTTAGTGACTTCCCTTCGACATATATATAGTAAATAAGTAAGTAAGTAAGTAAGTAAGTAAGTAAGTAAGTAAGTAAGTAAGTAAGTAAGTAAGTAAGAGTAAGTAAGTAAGTAAGTAAGTAAGTAAGTAAGTAAAGTAAGTAAGTAAGTAAGTAAGTAAGTAAGTAAGTAAGTAAGTAAAGTAAGTAAGTAAGTAAGTAAGTAAGTAAGTAAGTAAGTAAGTAAGTAAGTAAGGTAAGTAGGTAGGTAGGTAGGTAGGTAGGTAGGTAGGTGAGTAAGTAAGTAAGTAAGTAAGTAAGTAAGTAAGTAAGTAAGTAAGTAAGTAAGTAAGTAAGTAAGTAAGTAGGTAGGTAGGTAGGTAGGTAGGTAGGTAGGTAGGTAGGTAGGTAGGTAGGGTAGGTAGGTAGGTAGGTAGGTACGTAGGTAGGTAGGTAGGTAGGTAGGTAGGTAGGTAGGTAGGTGTATGTAGGTAGGTAGGTAGGTAGGTAGGTAGATAGGTATGTAGGTAGGTAGGTAGTAGTAAGTAAGTAAGTAAGTAAGTAAGTAAGTAACGTCTTTATTTATAGAAGAATCTCAGCTGGCCTAGCCAATCTTCCCTGAGATCATCTATCTATCTACAAGTACACGTATATTTAACAAATAATAATACAAGTACATGTAAGCATACATGAGTATGTAAGCATACATGAATATTAAATTAAGAGCTAATCATGTTGAGTACTTGTATGAACATGTACTATGTATTTGCTCTTAAAATCGTCCACGGACTTGGCAAATTTATCTCCAGGTTGCTCACAGAAATCAAAACAGCACGTTCAATATATCTGACGAGCCATGTGATTTTGTACCGAACACGATATATCATGATTTGCAATATCTCATGAAAAATCGTTGAAAAATTTACCGAAGATATATATCACAGTTGGTGTTAATATGTTTCATCTTTTCTTTTTCATTTTTTTGCGTTATTTGTGTGTTTATTTTATCAGGTACCACGTGTTAAGTTTACATATAAACCTAATGTATAATATATATAATATACAAGGGCGGATTCAATAGGAGGGGGGGTTGGGCGGTCTTGGCGCCCCCCACCCCCGCCCATTACCCGAGAACGCAGGAAAAGGGATGTAGATATCAATTAATAATAGAGAGAATAAACAGATAGGGGAAGTAAAATAAATACACCCATAGAAAAAAAAGAGTTTAATTAGATAAGTACGAGCAGCATGATCATATTGTTTGCATTATTTTTTTGCTGAATTAAATATTGTAAGGGAAAGAATGCTAGAAGAAAGAACGTTACAAATAAGTTAGTCTAGCGATAAACGATTCCATTTTCTATTGTGTATTTCAGCTTTGTTTCTATTTACTGCTATTTGATGTTCAAGCTCTAGTTATTTATTAAATAGTTCTTAAAAGCTGAGAAAGTCGGTTCAGTATTTCTTAATTAAGTACTTTTCTAGTATAATACAAAAGTTCAAGAATATATTTTCTGTTTCATACTGCCCTAAATTTATTGATTGCCAATTCAATGTAAAAGTTCTACCGTTATCATGTAAAAACGTGCTTAGCAGAGACCAAACTTGCTGACTTGTTTGGCATTCCCAAAATAAGTTCTTGTTTGTTTCTGGTGTCATACTGCATAAATCGCATCAATTAGAATTTACAATTCCGCATTTATATAAATAATCGTTCGCGGCAACAATTTTCATCAAGCATTTGTACTGGAAATTCCTAAGTTTTGAATATATAGTGATTCTAAAATACTGTGTATTTACAATTTCCAATTAATAGTTGTTTCTGAAAACTCTGCATTCCATTTAGTTTTGTTTCATCTTCTTACATGTAGGAACAAACTCACATGGCTTGTTTCATAATCCTATGTCAATTTCAATTCCAGCTTGCACAGCAAGGAAACATGCATTAAATCGGATGTCATACCAGCAGGTACGTACAACTACAATACATGCACAAGTATTTACTACACATATACGATGAGGATCAACGACCAAAAAACTGTCCTATACATCCACGATGACAGTGCCTCCCTTAAAGAGTACAGACGTTACAGTTAGGAAAATATCCCAGTTGATAAGTACACGTATACACATCCTATACAAAATAAATGAACGAACAAGCATACAGTAAAACGCATACGTACATGGCCCCTACCAATATGCGATAAGGCAGTGTTCCGCATCCATCTGCACTTTGTTTCATATGTTCGTGGATGTATATATGGGCTCATTTTTATGGTATATTTGTATTGTTTTTAAATGTGCTACATGGAACTAGATTATACATGTACGAAATAACAAAATACGTGTTGTAAGCGGTTTTGAAAGACGTCTTATTCATGCAATACTTTACCCAAAGTCATTATAATGTCATAATTATATAATATTTACATCTGCTTTCAGATTCATGTAACGCATATCCGTGTAAAAACAGTGCCGTATGTAAAATAAATCCATCGGATCCAGAGGATTTCCTGTGTGAATGCATTCCGGGAACAGCAGGAAAGACTTGCAGTAAAAGTAAATGTTTCATTGCAGTTTATAGTTAGGCATATACAATTATTCATGGTGATTTAGACACTGACACGCTACAGCGGTTTCTAATGTATCCACACTATATCAAGTGGATAAAACAAATGATCCCATCATTCAAATTCTCATATCTCAGTTTAATGTATGTATAATATCTCAATATACTTTATCACAGTATCAATTATCTCTGACATCTAAAAGTTTCAACTTTATACTTCAAATATTACATTATTACATTTGTGCCGCTGAAATGAAAAATGCATGCTCTGAAAATGAAAATTCCGGAATAAAATTTCGATTCCTAATTTGCATTTTCTGATTTTGTAGTTTTATTTCCATATATAGGCATGTATAAACACAATTTAAGTTCAACATGTAGACACATACAATACAATTATTATTTTCATGTACCTTGACCTGTATCCATGTGAATTGACATGCATAGATACATGAATATATTTGAGAATGTTAATGGTTATAACGATTGTATTTGAATAGAGCAACGTCGTAATAAGCATTAGTATGTCTTCTACTTCGGGTCTCTATGAAACAAGCGCATTATATGTTAATCTAGTTATGTTCCATCCAACTTGTGTTCATGTGTAGCAACTTTATTTTTATTTATAGCTATTGTTCTCTTAATATATTTTGTATTTTTTAAATAGCTTTTAAAATCATAAAAGTTTGGTTTTGTATTCCTTAATTTACAAGAATATATAAAATAGTTTACAAGTATAATGCACAGGTTTAAGAATATATTTTTTCTGTTCATACTCCACAACTTATAAAATGCCAATCTAGGTTACATGTAACATTATCATCATTTAACAAGAGTGCCGAAGGCTTTAATATACGCCCGTCGAGGCAAGGCCAGTCAACAAGGGGAGATAACTCATATTGACGTGATAAACATGTATACCAAATTTGGTTACGATCTATCAAGTAGACAAGGATACGGAGTCCGAAAATTAAAAATGGCCGCCAAGGGGAGATAAGTCCTTGGAAATGTTTTCAAAATCAATAGACTTCTTCGTCTCGCCGTGATAAACATGTATACCGAATTTGGTTTCGATCGGTGAAGGAGAACTCGAGTTATTGCGTGGACATGGATACAGAGTACGAAAATTAAAAATGGCTGCCAAGGTGAGATAAGTCCTCGGAAAGTTTTCAAAATCAATAGGCTTCTTCGTCTTGCCGTGATAAACATGTATGCCAAATTTGCTTACAATCCGTCAGGTAGACTCTAGTTATTGCGTGGACAAGCTGTGCCCGCCCGTACAAGATGAATACATAATACGTCCAGTTTTATCAAACGGGTGTATAAAAAGGAGCCCACTTGTGACCAGAAATGCTGACTTTTATTGCATTCCCAAAATAGATTTGTATTTGTTTCCTGGACTGTGGTACAGAAGTCACACAAATTAGAATTGACTATGTTACATTTGTATAAGTAACCATTTGTTGCTACAATTTTCATTAGAAATTTGTATTGAAACTTTTTTAGCTTAGAACTTATTGTGCTTTGAAAATAATGTGTGTTTACTACCTTCCAGTTAATATTGTTATCGACGGATTGTTCATTCCATTTTGTTCTTGCTTTATAAACAACATTTGTTTGACGATTAAGAAGCATAGTATATAGCATTTTGTTACATTCTTTTGTAGATTTAATTATTTATATTATTTGTATGTTTGTGTTTATTGCATTTATTAATTCGTTTTTGATCTGTCTCTTCCGATCTGTATTTAAGCTTGTTACAATCTTGTAACATTTTAAATAATCGTTATTACTGATATTGTATAGTTGTTTTATATCTATGAATTTAAAGAATGACTTACTTCTATAATCATATATTTGTTCTATATACTTAATTCCACGTTCATGCCACTCTTTATAGAAAAACACTCGGCCATTTCCTTTTAGCTTAGAATTATTCCATATCATTTGTTCAAAATATATTTTTAGTAAGTTGTTTTGCATTAGTCACGTTAGACATCCCTTCAAAAACATGAACACCACCAAAACGTTTCATGAAATTTAAATATAGTATTTTCCATTGTGCATGTGTTTCTGAATGTGTAAGACGTTTTACCCATGTAGCCTTTAATGCATCAATAAAGGACTCCAAATCAATACTTTTTAAATCATAATATTGTTTTTCTTCGACTAAGATTTCTTCTTTGTTTGTTATGTCGTTTCCATTTACCTTTAATAGTGAAATAGTTTTCCTTTCCAATTTTTCTCCATCTTCCAACCAGTTTACTTTGGATAGAAACATAATACTTTCTGCTCTTCTTTTATAAATTTCTTCCAAACGAAAAATCCAAACACAATCACAAACTTGTGTGTGTGTCTCCGGCCGATAAAATGGGCCTCCGCGACATTTTATGATCATCGTATTTCCTGATCAGATATACGCTGGTCGCCATGCAACCTCTTAAAAGGTATGTCTGCCCTGAGTAAATGTATGCATACTGGCAAATAAAGCGGGTCAATAAAGTATAATGTTGTCAATGTCGTAAGGTCCATTTTCTCCGCCGTTCGCCCACACGAGTGATGTACTTACCAAAATATGTTATGATTATATTCATCAATTCAATACTGAACGGTGTAAACCATAATCCGACATCAACATGGAAGTCTGAAAATCATTTTGGTGACGAATGTATCGGTTGCAAAATTAACTATCAAAGTCCATTCCATTTATTAGAGGTGAAAGGGTTCATTGTAAAGAGTATTGAACCATTGGAGCAATAGCAAACTTGTGTATGCTAAACAATTGTTCTATCGTACTTGTTTATTTATTAGACAATGTTGATCCAGGTTAAAACTTCAAAAACGGGTTCTACATTATTTCTAGATTCTAAGCACTGTAGACACTGAATGAGCAGGTGTTAGCTATACATTGAACAGTGTCGACAAATCAGAAGGGCACATACACTTGAACGAATACCGTGTGAAAAGACTAAAACATGCAAACTGTACAGTTTATACACATGTTAAGTCGCATATTACGCAACTTTTCTGAAACTCTGATAAATAAGTCAATAAGTCATAATTTAAGTATTTTTACCAATATTAGATCGTTGAGTAGAAAATGTACCAATGTACTCCTACCAACACTATATGCCATATAGCCAATGTTTGTTAACACTGTATATCCAGATGAGCCGACTCATAACAAAGTAAAAAAAAATAGTCTAACCAATTTAATGCATCATCTCGTCTATCTAGCAGCTTACAGTTTAGGTGTAACCACCCTAAATGATCAAAAGTAGTACGTTAAAAAAATAGGTCAGATTTGTCATGCCGTAGACACTCTTTGCTTGCAGAAACCAGTCAATTGATGCATTGATCTACTTAACAGGCATGTTAATGTATCCTTTGCATCAGTTTCAAGAATATGCTTTGGCATTTTTCGTAAGTCGGATCATGTTTGTCATGTGAGGCGGTTTCAATTCCAGCCGCTGACATTTTGCGCCACCACCAGGAGAATTTATCTTTTTTAACAATAATTAAACCATTACTTTAATTAGTGAATATCCAGAGCAGAATGGCTGCAGGGTATAGGAAATCGGAATGTGAAGTAGAACATATGATATAATGTAGCTAATCACATGTAGAAAAGCCAGGAGAACGGACTCCTATAAATTACAACAATAAACTGAAAAATATGTCAGTTTTCTGGACAGGTTTGTGCCTGTGTTTTTAACAACATGAACCACCATTATAATTACCCTCATACACAGAAAATCGCACCGTGTACCACTTTTGCCTGGCAAACCACACAACACATACCATATATATCCACTACTATACTCTGTTATTATCTATAAATCTAGTGACATGTAAGCAGTTACCTGGGTGTATTGTTCCTGGAGTCTACTCACCTATTATGCGAGTAAATATGGCTTTAACGATGAGTAACGTGTACACGAACATAGGCTGTGCATCAGATTGAAAAGTTAATTTACACATCAAAATTTATTTTGAGATAGATAGAAGAAATGCTCAGGTATCTCTTCTTTTGTATAATTTGCTGCAATAATATTATAGCTTGCTGTTGTCATATCTGTATATTATGTATTGCACTGTTATATTATTTGCTGTATGTGTCAAACGCACGAAGTGATGACATTTTACGATGGCTTGTACATACAAAGGTGGCGGAGATGGCAACATAATGCTCCATATAGTATACAGTAACAAGACAATAGTCACATATGTTATATTCATATATCACATCACTCTTATGAAGCAATTATTATTGAAGTCAAGTGTATCTATCAATCCCCTAATACCTTAATGCAGGTATATGAAAAGCCCATATATTTAGCTGGCATTTTGTGATAAATGCCGTTTTTCCCATGAGTGAGGCGAAGAGTATTCGACATAAAATCAGCCAAAGCTGAAATTGTCAGTATATGTCCTAAATAGCATTAGGTTCTTTGTCTGTCAATATTTCTGCGCTCGCTGGCGCAGGAAGTTATGCATTTAAAACAACAATTAAATAATTCAAATATCACAAGTTCCTTCATACTACATATGGAACATTTATCTCTATAAAACAACACTTACCTGAAAATAAATCTCTGAAAACGGACTTATTCACATTATTCCAATACCATGTCAACGCCATTTTCTATTTTCATGATATTAACGTAATTACTCCTTCTTATTACACCGTCTGTTATTTACAGTAATTATCATTAGTAATTAGGGATTAAAGGTACATGTCCACTCAGTAGGTACACAGTGTTCTTTATATCAGAGACATCATCTGAGACATTTCCTGGCAAAATAAACATCATTCAGCATTCCCCGACGTACTGATTGGCATTATTATACATTTTATATCAGTCGTAAATGTCCACACTGATATCAGGGGCGATAACCGTGTTTCCTTCAAATGTTAACGGACGTTACTATGTATTCTCTGTATTTATTATTTGATGTCCAATGATAATACTTTATAATTTGTCGAAAATACACGTTTTTAGGTGACGCATTAATTTGTATACATAATTAAAAAATAGCATGCCTCATTTGCATATGAAAATAGCCTGATACGACCGCGCGTCACTATCAGTAAAATAAATATTACTAAATGATTATATATGTATAGCGGGCATTCGTAATTTTTAGAACTGATGGAATAGTGACACAATTATACACTTATTTAATTCCTATAAAGAACAGTTTGTGCCTACTGAGTGGGTATGTACCTTTAAAGTGAATTACAACATAATTATATTATTTTGATGGTTTTATTACTGTTAATATTATTGTACAACTCGACACATAAGATATCATAGCTACTTTGTTTACTTAAAAAGATAAGTTATACCTGATTACAACTATAATTATTGTTGACCATTTGCTGAATTATTTAGCTATGCATATATAGGATGCATGTACAACGTACCGTTTCCATTTGACAGTTTAATGCCTTTTGTGAATTCTGGCTATAAGTCGCCCTGCGTTATAGACATAAATGTCGAATTAGATATTCACTGAACAATGCAGATATTAACATTTCCAATAAGTCTGAGTCTTAACATTTCAAATATCCTAGATTGCCGACAAAATAAGTAAAAGTAACATTTTCTTTACAGCATATGAATTGATTTTTAATTAGCTAGAAGCTACATTTATTATTATTATATTATTATTTAATATGTTTATATTTGAAATAATATGGCGTCCACGATGGCCGTCAGAACTTCATATAATACGTTGTCCAATGTGCATAACGTTTACAGAAGTATGATCGACAAAGAAATACATTAGCATCTGAATTGAATTAAGAACTTTAACTCTCTGACGGACGGACGTACACATGTCATTATAATAACTATGTACCGCTTTCCACAAGTATGATCGACAAATGAATTACATTAGCATCCGTCTTTCGTCTGGATTTAATTCACATTAACGATACATTTAATTAAATAAACCATGCTGAAATACATCATACTATGTAGGATCCATGTAATTCAAAATGGCCTCCAATTTGTCTGACAAAAACCTGCTATTTGTATGTTATATTGTTCAGTACGATGGATGATTTACGCTGTTTGTTGCTCTAGATAGATAACGAAACTCATGTGTTACGTGTTATTCTAAATTGCAGTGGTTAACCCTTGTGACAAGGGCCCGTGCATTACAACTAACACCATCAAGTGCTACGATCGTCATGGTGGTCGCTACTTTTGTTATTGTAAACATGGGTATACCGGAACACACTGTGAGACTGGTAAGTTCTTTTAATGTTTGAGACTGTTGTATATAATGTATTGATATTTGATCAGAATCGATTTATTGTCTGAGGAACATACATGGTTGTAAGTAACGGGGGCTAAATGAACAGGTTAGTTGTTTATATTTGTGGCATATCCACTCAATCAGAAAAAGTGTGTGTTTTCACCTCGACTCAGTTATAACTTTCTTATTATCGCACCGATTGACCGTTGTTATATGTCGTATGATTACTTCCAAAATGTTGGCATAATGTGATTTTAAAACTGCTACAAACTATATGGGATCCTAAGTGTACTGACTGGATGTTAAATATGTGAATGGCATAGTTACAGCATATATATACTGAGCAACACAAGAAACCGTGCAATAACATAATACTGGATTTATCTGAGCGTATAACGATAGAGACACGATGATAATGATGAATGTGTCTATAATAATCCTAATCGATTCACATTACGACATAACGCAACGTATTCAATCGTGCAATGCTCCAACTGACATCAAAAAGTGACATATGGGGTGCATAGAAAAGTAATCCGTATTTATTTATAGAATTGTATTCAATTGATCGCACGTTCTGTGGTATACGTGCCCGCCCTGCTGGCAGCGCGACTTCCAACTGACCGGCATGTTGCGGCTGGATGGATATGGCTCTCAGGCGTCGTCCGAGCTAGTCTCAGAGATGTTCCTCCGGATTTAGGTTTTGACTAAGTGACGGCCATTGCGTGACGTTAACGCCGTCCTCACGCAATAACTGCATACTCACAGCAGCGGTATGGTATCAAGTACAGTAACAAGCCAGTACTCCTCATGAACGGAACAACTGTCCGTTGGAAAATGCTGTATCTGTAGGTTACGGCATATATGCGTACGTGCCTGATGTGCAGCTCAGTGCTATAGCGACGGCTGATGACAGCTAACATTGCTCTCTCAGAATCGGTTTGTCCCGACACAAAATTAGTCACTCTGATAAGTACAATGAGCGTTGGCATTTATGAACTTCAACAAAATGGCCGTGAAGTGCCTGTATGGGAGGGCCATTGACTGCGTATCATGTGGCAATGGAGTTCGCTGTGTGTCCGCTGTGCTTATCCGTTGTCCTTATCAGAATTTCTCATACCACTGTCTGTCCTAGCGGGCACCCCGCAGTAATTTTGTGTTAACCTTATCTCCCATAACTCCGACTGAGAAGGCATGTAAGACGTCAAATACAACATGTGATTTAACAAATGAGTATCCACAACTCAATGCTTTGGCTAGAACAGGTCTTGTAATAGAAGTATAGTGATTAGTATAGCCTTAGATTAGCCCGTGCAAGTGCACACTTGTACTGATAGTGAAGCACATGTGATCCGCCATTAACTTTGCAGTGAACCGTAGATCAACCGGTGAAGCCCAAGTAAAAGTATTTTGAAGGCATTTGCTACTTTGGTTTCTGAGAAATCCAAGCTCTTGTTATTAATCATTTTGCCATGACACACTATAATGCTTGCAGTGTACTAACCGCCATGATTCCGTATTGTTTGTTCATACAAGTTCATTTGAGTAGCTATTATTAAAGTTAAAATATACTGAAAACGTCATTTGTAAACATACATTTATTAATACATAGATTTTTAGAAAAAAATAATATTTAACAATTTAAATGAATGTCTTATGTTTTGCTGGACTCTGCTAATTTGGCACAAAAAAACTCGTTTCAGGAAAACACCTTTCACCTTAACACGAGTATCGTATCCTATCATTTTCCATTTATTTGAGGGCAAGTAAATTGTGTTCGTATGTAAATATGTTAGATTAAGTTTAAATTATGTTAGTAAAATTATAAAACATATTCTTTGATACCAACTGTTGGCGAAAATGTGTTGCTACATGTAATCATAATATAGCTTAACGTTAAATTTCATCCATTACTATTACGTTAATTGTGAAACAAATGTATCACTGATGTTAAGCTCCCGCCAGCGAATGGTGAGAAGAGCATATAGTGTTACCGGTGTCCGTACGTCCGATCCATGAGCATCGCGTAACCGCTAAGCCCAAGGTTAATGTAGCATACTTAATGCATTCAAAACCTTAACGCCTGGGTAAATTTCTTATAATTCCTGTTTTCGTTCACGTAACTGCTTCACACATGCATACCTCTGATGGTTCTCTATCATGCTGTGACAAATGCATGATCCTCGGTCCCCGTTAAACACAATGCCATGGTTATTTATTTCCTGTGATCAAAACCAAAATGCTCGGGTAATATTCTTATAATTTCTGTTTCTTTTCACGCAACTGGTTTATGTTTCACACATGTATGCATCTGATGTCCTCTATCGTGCATTGACAAATCCACGATCATCGGGTCCCCGCTAAGCCCAATGTTGAGGTCGCATTCTGAGTGCATTCAAAAACTTAACGCTCAGATAAATGTCTTAGAAGGTATATTTCCTTTCACACAGCTGCTTCATATTTCACACACGCATTCCTCAGACAGTCCTCTATCATGCTGTGACAAAGTCACGATCATTGAGTTCCCGCTGAGCCCAAGGTTAATGCCACATACTTAATGCGTTCAAAACATTAACGCTCGAGTAATTTATGTTTCCTGTCACATATTAACTGTTTCATATTTCACACATGCATTCATCTGACGTTGCTCTATCGAGCTGTGACAAATCCACGCTCTTCGACCGAATGCCGACTGCCGACAACCATTGGTCGGTAGTTGGTTGTCTGAGGTCGTAGAGAGTTTCTTGGCAATCTGTAAAAGGTTGCCAGTGTTCGGCGAATGGTTGATGAAGCATTTTGGTCGGATGGAGGTTGTCGCTTTTGCATCGAAAACCTTTTGCCGACCAAACTGGTCGGTAGAAAGTGTTTTCTAGTCTTCAATTGGTTGTCAGATGGTGAGCGACAGTTCTCGGACTGGTCTTGAACAGTTTTTGGTCAGCGAACATCACCAACTGATCGCCAACCAATTGGCGAAAAATGAACGACCAGTCGCCGACCGTTCGTAAAACGTTCGGCAAAAGATATCGACAACCAACAACAACCACTCGACGATCAACCGGCAACAGCTCGGCGAACGTTCACCAATTGCGCGAATATGTTTCAACATGTCGCGGACCACGTGACAGGGCAGTATAAATAGGTGCGCACAATAGTCTGCGATCATCCGGAAGGTGTTCGAGCCAATGTCCACCCTTAAATATAAGCGGAATCGAATAGTCTGCGATCTTTCGTTACTTGTTCGCCGAGCAAAACATAACTTTTAGTGTTGTTCTTGAATAACACCCACTACAATTAGTCCCACGAGTGTTTCCAAGAAGGCCAATGGCAGGGGCAAGAAAGTAAAGAAAGCCCGGACAGACAGTGACAGTGATGGCAGCCTGATGGCCATGACTCAACACGTGACAAGTGGGGAGGAGGAAGAGAGAGAAGAGCCCCTCTTTGTAGAGCCTGAAGTTGGTCACCATCAAGCCACAGAGGGGACCCACGCTCATCCACCAGTCACAGACCATGCTACAAGGCTTTTCTCCACTTGCTCGTGGAACATGACTGGCTCCATTCTAAGATAGGCATGAAAGTCTCCATGGGATTCCCTTTCCAGCTCAGCCATGAAATGTTCATAGTCCCCAAACAGCAGCCTTCTGGAGATCCATGGTCTCATTCAGTACTGTCTTTGTCATCTCCTAATTATTCTGCGGTACATCAGCATCAGAAGAGCTAATGCAGCATCATCGTCATCTTCTTCCTGTTGCAACATAAATCCCAGCAGATGTAGCTGTCTTGGTGGAAATCGAAACACCATGTTGATATGTTGACTCTTCAACAGCTTGTGCAATACTGAGATATTTCTCCAGGCAACCCTATATTTATAACCCCTTGACCTGATGTGTTTAGTAATCTTTAAAAGATTGTCGAGCGCCGTACGAACATCGGCCACAAATCTGCAACCTGTAAAAATGAGTTGTCGATTATCGCCGATAAACCGCCGAACTGTTCCAGACAATAGCACGAGCGGTCGGCCATCAGTCTTTAAAACAATTTGATGATCGTACAATCTTTCGTACGACACTCGACAACATGTCGTGCAACCAATCGACAACTAATCGCCCAATAACATTTCTTGCAAATTTCGTGGTTTTGGTCGGCAGTGGTTGTCGTTGATCGCAGCTTTTTTTTGGTTGCCAGAAGTCGGCAATCGATCGTATCTCTAGTGTGACTGGGGCTTTAACCATTGGAAAACATTCTTATAGTTTATGTTTCCCTTCTCTTAGCTGCTTGATAGTTCACACTTGCAATCCGCTGATTGTCCTCTATCATGTTGTGATAAATCCACCATACTCCTGCATATTGTGGTTTTAAATGTGGCCTCGTTTTCTTTGGTTGCCAGCGGACTCAACCGTGTGCCGACAGTCCATATTTCTAGTGTTTTATTTAAATTATTATATATGTCAGAAAATAAAATGTGCATTTAGTCATTTTCTAAAATAGTAAAATATTTCTTGTATCTATCGCGAAAAAATAAGCGTGGTGAATTTCATGTTTCACAATTTCAGTCATGTAATATAACAAACATTCGTGTATAAAATGAGATGCAAAAAAGTTGGGATGCCATTTTCCAAAAGTGTAAACAACGTCATGATGTGCACATCGTGTCTATTCTAGCATATCTGTACAACTGAATTTGAGCAATCAGTACATAATAGATGTGGTCTCATAGATTTCAGTATGCATCTGTCCAAATATCCACTGCCATAAATTCCCAGCGGTGAAGTCATCGGATAAGTTGTTTGTTATGCCGCATTATTGTTATGTTCAGCGAAAATCGTTTGAACGTGTTTATAAGCACGTGTCACAGACAAAGGCAGCTCAAAATGGATTCATTTGATCTACAGAATGTCAAAACAAAAATATCTACAAAGAATTACAGAAATGGAGTCGGCAATGTCAGAGATATTAAGTTAGCATTTTGTAAGAATGTTAATTATAAAAATTCTGAATAGTTCTTTAAAAACAATAATGGCATAGGCACGTTCTGCTTTGCTATATTTATGATTATTACATGTTATTAAATCAGATAACTGATATAAATAAAAAATATCATGTCCCTTGTCAAATATTTTTAAAATAACATTTGCAAAAATCCCTCTGACCTTTAATTTTAAGCTCATTCTATTACTTACTATGCTCTTTATCGACTTTCCTATCACTCCTGTTGTACAGATAGTCATCACTAACAGATGTAAAGAATGTTGTATAAATTATCAAATTAGTAGTAAACGAATTAGTAAATAGAGAGCAAGATACCCAAAGGAGACACATGGGCCAATGGAGAGAAAACACTGACGCAATACGACATGGCAAACACATGATACGCAACTCCGACAAATTACTGAATATTAACCGACCAATATGGTAAAATATGTAACAATGGTAAATCAAAACGATATTCTAAATGACATATTTATGCACCAATAAGAACATTATCTCACTCATACGTTTCGGCAAGTATGTTCAATTATAACTTCACCTCGCGTCAATCGGTCAAATTAAACAGGAGGGATAAGCGATGTCTGATCCATTGCCTGCCTCACTAGCGGTGTCATATAGGGTGCAATATGAGAACTCTCAATCTCACGAAAATACAAACGAACTCGAAATGTATTATAATTATTTGTTTTTAGAGTATTTGAAAGAAATTAAGTGGTAGTATGGATCATCTTTAAGTATAATTTAATAGGTCAGTCTTAAAAATAAGTTACCGGATATGGAAAATCAGAAGTAACTTCACTTAGAAGAACTTCCAGGAAGTCATTGACGTTAGACTTGGCGGAGCTTGTCAATTTGGCGTTACGATGACGTCAAACCGACTAATTACACCGAGTATTACACCGGCGATACCCCGTAGGTAGTTCTATGGAAGTTTACTCGTGGTTTGCCAAAACAATGAAAGGCAAATATTCGATGGCGTAGAAACAACTCATGCAGTTGGCATACGGGTAAACATGGATAATCACTATAGGCTCAGCTACGTGAAATCGTCGCTATACTATACTAGTAGTTTACTTTTTTAGTCGTGTATATTATCACTCGTTATGCAAAAAATAAGTCTTAAATAGTTAGATAGTAAAATAACGCTGACCGTCGCATGTATTCCAAAGTAGTGTTGTACTGAAGCATGTGTACCGCCGTTGTCTTAGTATGCTAGTAGTGCTTACCCACTAGTGTATTTAGAAAACAAACGGAGTCTTCAATAATATATGTATATGTTACATAAAATATATGGCATATGCCATGTATAATGTGTATTAACGGCAGCTGTTTCATACACATGATACCTCCGAAGATGCATGCCAAAATACAGTGTTATATAGTAATGACATTTGTATGAATATAGTTGCCACTTGAACTGCATCATAATCGTGACCTTCGTCATGAATTTACATGGTCGGCTAATGGTTTATTGCATTTCCATGTCAGCATTCGATATCGTACTCAGCATGTTGAGGAAGTTTGATACTAAATTTAACAAGGCTGTACTGCGTCGCCTATCTGGACCACTATTCGCGACGTCGTTTACTGATTCATAGTTACTATTGGCTACCATGTTGCTGAAAAGACGACATTTACCAAAAGTGCTCTCCTGTTTCTATGTACTCTTTACTTGCAGATATTGACGATTGCACCAAGAACAATGACCCATGTGGAAAAGGAGGAATGTGTAGAGACGCCGTCAACGGATATGCATGTGACTGCTATTCCAGATATAAAGGAACACACTGTCAAAATGGTTCGCATATTAAACTAGTTTATCTTAGCGGCCACAAACTTAACGTTGGGGTAAATGTCTTATAACTTATGTTTCCTTTCATGGAACACCTTGTTATTTCATACATGCATTCCTCAGATGACCCTCTATCATGCTGTAGAAAATCCATGACCCACCACCCAACCCTTACCCCAAGGTCAATGTCTCAAACTTAGCATATTCATAAACTTAACGTTGGGGTAAATATCTTATAGCATCTGTTTCCTTTCGTAGAACGCCTTGATATTTCATACATGCATTCCTCAGATGACCCTCTATCATGATGAAGAAAATCCACGACCCACCACCCAACCCTTAACCAAATGTCAAGGACACAATCTTAGCATGTTCATAAACTTAACGTTCGGGTAAATGTTGTGTAACTTCTGGTTATTTACAGGGAACGCCTTCATATTGCATACATGCATTCATCTGATGATACTCTATCGTGCTATAACAAATCCATGAACCACGCCCCACCCCTTTCCCCAAGGTCAAGGTCACAAACGTAGCACATTCATAAATTTCACGTTGGGGTAAATGTCTTATAACATCTGTTTCCTTTCATGGAACGCATTGATATTTCATACATGCATATATCTGATGATACTCAATCATGCTATAGCAAATCCATGACCCACCGCCCACCCCTTACCCCAAGGTCAAGGTCACAAACTTAGCATGTTCATCAACTGAACGTTGGGGTAACTGTTGTGTAACTTCTGTTTCTTTACAGGGAACGCTTTGATATTTCATACATGCATTCATCTGATGATCCTCTGTGCTACAGCAAATCCATGACCCACCCCTTTCCACAAGATCAACATCATAAACTTAACGTTGGAGTAAATGTATTTTTATAACTTCTGTTTCTTTACAGGGAACGCCTTGATATTTTCATACATGCATTCATCTGATGATACTCTATCGTGCTATAGCAAATCCATGACCTACCCCGCACCCCTTTCCCCAAGGTCAAGGTCACAAACTTAGCACATTCATAAACTTAACGTTGGGGTAAATGTCTTATACCATCTGTTTCCTTTCATGGAACGCCTTGCTATTTAATACATGCATTCCTCAGATGATCCTCTATCATGCTGTAGTAAATCCACGACCCACCACCCAACCCTTACCCCAAGGTCAAGGTCACACACTTAGCATGTTCATAAACTTAACGTTGGGGTAAATGTTTTGTAACTTCAGTTTCTTTACAGGGAACGCCTTGATCTTTCATACATACATTCATCTGATGATCCTCTATTGTGCTACAGCAAATCCATGACCCACCCACCCCTACTCCTTTCCCCAAGGTGAAGGTCACAAACTTAGCACATTCATACATGCATTCCTCATATGAATAGCTGTCATGCTGGAGAAAATCACCCACTTAGTTCGTTCATAAACTTAACATTGGGTTAAATTGTGTTTTACTTCTGTTTTCAGGGAGCGCATTGATATTTCATACATGCATTCATCTTAATATGCTATATCATGCTATAGCAAATCCCCGACCCACCTACCACCACTGACCCCAAGTTCAAGGTCCACCGCACACCCCTTAACACAAGGTGAAGTTGTATACTATTCATGTTTTTATACAACTGTGCCCAGTTTGAGTGAAGGCTGCCAACAGTGGACCTTCGTTGTCTTCTGACAACTCTTGTTACATCTACGGCCAGATGGTTCTACATTTTGCCACCGATCTAATTCATACTTTACATACGTGACTGTCATCAAGTCCCGCAGGGCGTAGCACAAACATTTTCACTCCCCCTCAAATCATATGGAGTTATGCTCTTTCTACGACTCGGAAAATGCAATGTTGTGCTTGTCTTCTACTATTTCTAGTTTCAGCTTCATACTCAGAATGCATGCTCATAACAATCAGCTATTGGTGTAGATCAGCAAGTGACATACACGTACCATTTAACCTCATTGTGACATTTAACTACTTGTTCACTTCATTGACAATGCTTCGGCGGGCGTATATTATGACATCCGGCACTATTGTTTGCCGTTATGCCCAATAGGGATAATAGGTAATATTTAATTTAAAAAAAGAAGTTTTTAATGAAATGATGGTGATACAATAAAAGTTAATAACATAGTGTAAATAACCAGCCCTACGTGCCGTGCGTATTAGCTTATTATGTATACTACTTCAGTCCATTGTAGCATCCGTGTACTTCGCTGCATTGATTCATTGTACATGTATATTACCCTTTGAAACTATTAAAGTTGTTATATATTACACCACAGATACGTGTCCTGGTATAGCGGCTGACAGCAAAACCTGCTTCACAGGAGGTATTACTTATTTTATCTTACATTAGTTACAATAGTAGGTACCGGTGTCTAAATAAAAAGTACAATATTTTTTATCTAAAGATCAATTGACTTGCTCAATAAATATGTAGGTAATTAATTTTATTATACAAATTTGAAACATGTTTATTGATAATCCATTGTAACATAATGTTTATTTTTTTATGGTGTCACCCCTATTGAAAATGCCAGTCATAGTTGACTTATGAGGGACTCTATCGAACAAGCAGTACTTCTCAAGTCATATCCTTTACGTCAGGCACCAATACTTGATCGCGAAGACCGATAACAACCTGTTAGTACACACTACTTTATATGTGATCCGGACAATAAGTATTGCTGACGTTAATTTAGTACATACAAACAGAGGAACATGCGCTTTGAAGACGTTATATATATGTACGAAAGAAACACATTCTCCAAATATCACATACACAAAGTATTTGTTATTTGCAATATATAATCAGATTGTACAAATGAACACGAAGATACTAAGGCAAAAGGTACGAGATGATCGCCGAACACAACTGTCCGAAAACTGCGTTATAAGACTTGTTCATATTTTCGATTTAAATAGTCAGTCTTTAATATCATATGATATATGGTATACGATGTATCTCACAGCTCTGAAAATACACAATAAAACATAATAATCAACTATTCAGAGATACGTCGAACCTACAAACATGAATACATGACTTACACTTTTACAAATTAATTTAAGGAATAAAATACATATTATGTTATATGGCTTATCAGACAGATATATACGAATATATACACAGTCCTGTGCATGGAAATATTTAATAGTCCCTAACTATGTGGCAAGCATTGTGATTCCTACAATACCCTGTGTAGTCGGTTGACATACAAATACTCCAGTGAATTGCGAACAGATCACAGGCAGATGGATACAATAGCACGAACAAAGGACACTTACAATAAATATGGTTTATCAGCCTTTGCTCCCCAGTCATTGCCTCTCATCCATGCATGGAGGTTAATCTGCAAATGTTAGGAACTAGCAATAGTGAAAGTGCAATAGAACGCGTGGCGCTACCGAACCGACCAAAAACACACAATTCCAAATAATGACACGTGAAATTCCAACAGCCATAAACCGACTACAATTTAGCCCATAGAACAACATACCCAACAAGGTCCGAAGTCTCACAGCTCCAGACGAATGGATACACCATATAGTTTTCAATTCATAAAAGACATCGAAGTGAACTGCATGACAATCGCAAACGAAGTGAATTCACGAAGAGTCCAAACATGCATGAACGCCAATCATTGCACCAGAAAAGTAGTTCGACCAAGGCGAGGAAAGCTGTGACCAAGCATATGTGCAGATATAAGTCGCGTGGGAAAAGTAGTTCCTACGCCAAGAAATATAAAAAATGCTTGAGTGAACATCGCATGACCATAATCACATGACACTTTGAATCACGTGACTATTATCATACAAATACATTTTATCAAGCCGCTTACAGCAATGATAAAACATAATTACCACGGCATGTATTTCAAAAGACAAACACAATAATGCAGTTTGAAATGATTTATTATTTACACATGTAAGTATTACGAATAAAATAAAAGGAGCATAAAATACATATACTAAAAGATGTAGAAAGTAAGAGAAACGTGAATAATTAACCGATATTAATATCAACTTATAAAGCAACAATACAAAGCAACAGTGTACCATTATATGCATATGCGGGATGCTTCTTTCTTCAGAAAATATAGCACTTTTAAAACCAGTGTTTACAATCTTGGAAATGGTAGTAAGTAATAGATTTCGAGCCATATATTATTTTCCATCATGGGTATACAGATAAATATGTAGCATTCAAATCAGCGGAAAACACACATATCTATCTTAATACGGACATGATTTTATTACGAATCACTTGGATCACATGCTGAAATAATGATAAGTGGAGCAGATCAGCATTGGTATCGCACATATATGTATGAATACAATGTTAAAATAATATGAGTCTAACATGTTATGATTACAACAATATAGTAGGTGGTAGTTACATTATATATCTCACGTATGCTATCCAATAACCGACCTATTAATAAGGTATGTAGATTGTGTAATTAATTCAAGAACCACGTTAACGTTGCGTCATGTGCAATTTCAATGGTGGTAATTATAAATAGTAAATACTAAATGGTTAGTGCCGTCGAATATAAAATATATTCGTTTGAGCCTTGTAAAATAATAATCCACACAATCATGTTGGTGATATTCCATGAGTGATATTATGATTCAAATAATTCAAAATAAATATATATTTAATATATGTTCTACGTGATGTGGCGGAGATTTCACATTGTGAATGTATTTCTTCGAAGTTCAATTATCACTGTTTCTACTCAGGTATTGCTGGTTGTATCCCGGATCCATGTAACGGAAATGGTATATGCAAAGAGGGCGGTATATGTCAGTGCACGATGGGATATTCTGGCTATACATGCCACACAGGTGAGTAATTATGAAATGTATACACTATATAATACATATTATGTATACAAGGAATATTCTTTCGCAAATTTCAGAATGCATGTCTATATTTGCAATCGAAATTAAATACCATTTAACTTTATAACCTTGCGGAATAAAATTGTTCACTGCTTATCGTGCTTTTCAAGATACCGTGTTTTTCTTTTTCCAGGAACTGGCGATATATCTGATACACTGGTATGTTTTATTCAAGCTATTATAAGTACTGGAGACGGTCTGTTATTTCAAATGTAAAACGCCCAAGCGTAATAAAAATGGCATCCGTCTTAAGTATGACAATGAAACATTGACAACTTACTTGTTATTTTGATAGACATTCTCTGTTTACGATCTAATGTAATTTTCGAAAAAAATAAAAGAATATTAATAATATATCCAAAGCAGACCAAATAATCCAACCAAAATAGAATGTAGCTATTTAAGGTCATATAAAACATACACGCGCACCGTGGTCACCACAGAGTCTTCAAACGTCTCCGAGGCGTACTTGACAAATATACACACGCATAATAGGTAACATATCAAATGAATGCAACGAATGCCAAGAAACATAAATGATAAGAGCTTTATTCGGTTGGTACGACCGTTACTGCGAGGAAATGTCATAGTTTAACTGTTCCAACGTGTACACCATTACCCTACTATATCTAGCTTTGGCACAGTCTGGAATGTCAAATATGATGGTTATTTGGAAACACATCTTTAAAATTTAAATGTAATATTTTTATTCGCGCATTCACCCACGTAGCGCATTGCTGTTAAAAAAATAGTGAATGTTATAATTTTAGCATCATTGTATTTAGCATATACGATTTGTATAATTTAACGTCTCCATATTTATATGTGCGTTGCTGATCATGCTTGCCAAGCGTTTTACATATGGGCCTCATTCACTTCAGGGCGTCCATGTATACGCCCATCCATTGACAATTTCGTGTTAAAGCTTTTTTTTCTTCAACTTCGTAGGCTTGATATTCTTACACGGATAACATTTGCATATAAGCCAGTTGTCTTCCGGTTTAGTTTTGTAACGTATACTAGTCTGTTTTTGTTGTCATTGTGGTGTTGTTTTCCATTTGAATGTCTAAGCCATGTGGCTTCCGGATAGGTTTTGTAAAGTATACTGTTTTTACATTCTGATCTTTTTGATATGGGCTCTTTTGATATTGTGTTGTATATCGCACTTGAATTATATATATACGCGCATTTATTACTTACATATACATTTTTGCCTAGAAATTGCATGTATTTGCCTACAGCAATAACATACACAGTCCAGGCTGATACGGCGTGTTTTCCAGTCTGATACTGAAACTTCTAGTATGATACTGCCATTTCTAGTCTGATACCATCGTTACTAGTCTGATACCGCCGTTTCCAGTCCGATACCATGTCTCGCGCGCGTATTAAACCAGTTCCTTTGGGCATGTGCATTGCGTATGTTTACTTTATCGGCTGCGTAAATTTTGACAGATGCCGGGAATCTGTATTTCATCATTCAATCATGGATAACGGTATAGATTTTAATATAGGATTATCACAACTGCCGGATGATTGATATTGAAATTTATATCTAAGTAATCTACGTAATAAAGACGTTAATACGTGTCTTGTTTGATATCGGCCTAGGTATCGTCCCTCGGTAACTTGGTATCAGCCTTCGACCTTCGGTCTCAGGCTGATACCAAGTTACCTCGGGCCGATACCTTGGCCGATATCAAACAAGCCACGTATTAACCTCTAAGTATTACGTGTGTCTAGTGGTTTATTTTATTGCGGGGCCGTACACGGCTAGTCATAGCATTCGCATCGGTGACGATTGAATACTGTGCTTGCCGCTTTACGAGTGCCTGTTTTTATGATCTTAAACTGTTGCATTAGTTGTCATGGCTAATTCGGTCGCCTTTGGTACGAGATACTGTTTCTGTTTTGTACAATATGGACACTCATTTAACCAATTTCTCGACACTGTTTAACTCTACAGTTGACGATGCATTGTAAATAAATACCCATTATATCAATGTCCTTTCAAAACGTAATAGTTCACTCTATAATATTATTCAATAATATTTTGAATCGTTTAAGTCAGTGGGAACATATAATACTATGTAATATATTCATATGTTTTTCAAGGTGCACTTTGTTCCACCAACTCCCAAACGAGGTAGCATATTTACTTGTTATTATGGGACAACCGACGCATGTGCGATACCAGTCTACCTCTCATCGCCACCCGGGTAAGTGCACTCATCCTCGTGATAGTTGATATATCTTAATGGAGTATATTGATATTAAGCTTGGTAGATACTCTTTAAAAATACTGAACGGGTGCTTAGATAACATCCATGCATGTCACGACGCCTTCTCTGTATTCATTAGATACCGTATGTGCCGCCTCCATGTGTACTGCTGCTTTATCACTGGTTAAGTACGTAGTATTTTAACAAATTTACTTATGGCAACACCCTGTATATAATTGACACTAAATCAATGTATTCACATTGAACCCCAGCATCCAGTGCGCATGCTCTGTTTATATATGTGTGGCTGCAGTGGTTAAGCTAAGACTGGCACACCTTTACAGAGCATACAAAAAAAGTATACATGAAACGGTCATGATAATATGATTACTACACGACGTAAATTCTACCTATATGCACAGTTTACGTTATGTTTATTGATATTTATAATTGTGTCCTTTAAGATTAAGTTTGTCTACACACGATGCTCTGATGAGCAAGATATGATATGCATGCACAAGTGCATGTCTATGGTATAATAGATAATAGTCATGTACTTGTGCATGTGTCATTGACTATGACACGGTCCTTGGCCCAAATGAGTATGTGCAATAAAACCGCACTTGCCATGTATTGTAATTTCAAATACATATCATCGAACATCACTGCCATGTGGCGGCTGTCCAATGTATGCCATTTGTTCAGCATTGGCCGTTTACACTATTTTATAAATACATTGTATGTGATAAAAATACAATATGCTTAAATATATAAACTAAATATACTTTTTTCTCTCCTAAATCGCTTAACGATGAGTATTGCATAGTGGCTAAGAATTCCGAAATATTAATGTAATGTTCCATATTCTTACCATGCTCACAGTCCTTTTGGAGTATTGAGTAGACTGCTATTTCGGCCGTGATAACACTTGTACAGTCCTTGAAGATATGAAAAAGTGAGATAACACCGTATTGTCGATGCACATTATTCAGGTACTCGCGTTCGTTTTGTATCTTAGTTTACTAAATGTGTTTTCAGAACAACGCCGGTTGTTAATTTCGGAAGACTGTCATCAGATTTGATACCGTCGAGCTCGGTGGGGTCAGTTACAGAATTGTCGTATGTGAATGGCGTTTCAAGATTGTTCGCCACAAAGGTGTCGCTCCAAGGCGATGAACAGAAAACAACTGGCACACGCTTTGTCTGTGTGGAAGCATCTGAAAGGTACATATACGTTTAATATAATGTACGGAATTAGAAAATCGTTAGCGCTCTCTTTCTCTGATTATTGATGAGGACACACTGTATTTATGTTGTTTACCTAGATTGCATATAACTGAATGTGAGGTACTTACTGTGTGACGTTTATAAAGAATGTCGCATATACTTAGTTGCAAAGATTATACGAGGCGTACGAGTGGTGTTCGCGAGAAATGACAGTTTGGTTGCCTTATTTCCCATATTACTGAATGATGCCAGTGTGATGATGTAGCGGAAACAGTTGCACGTTGTTTTCAGCAAAAACATTTGCCCATCCTCTAGCATGAAACGTTATCTGGTACATATAATACACTGTTATTGTATTTTGATATCAAGTTTATCAGATTAGGCTGGGAACCAGTTGAATAACCTTGTAATGCCACGCTCCCTAGTCTTGCCTGATAAACTTAAGGCATCACGGGACGGTTGAAAATAGCCAAAATTGACTGCTTTTCCGAGGGCGGCGGGTTACTTATAAAAATCACCGCCTCTCACATTCAGTTAAGGAGGCTCTTGCGACAAATATTGAAAAATACTCGTAAATGAAGTACAAATCGCGCGCCACAATAAAAATTCAGTAACCGCATCAGATGTGTTCAATTATGTGTTTACAAAGTTACCCCACCCACCTATTTTTGGCCAGAAATTTAAAAACTTAACTGACTTTGTTGGAATTGTTTTCATGAAAACATGAGGCACAGAGACTTTGTTATGTCTTGTTCTATCATTTGTAACACCACACCATTTCCTGAAAATGATTCCAAAGCGGAGTCATAACCACCTCAAATATTTGCTACAAATGCCCGAAAAATATCTTAACTTCTGACGCTAAACCGTACCGGCGAGACAGCATAGCATGCGCCATTTTCCAAGATGTCAAATCAACCGGAGCTAACATTCAGTTTCGTAGAATTATGAAATACTCTAATAAATACACCTAGTCAAGCCTCTCAAAGTCAAGAAATATTCATAAACCTATTTTTCTAGACACACTGGTGTAACTTGCAGGGTCGGTAGTGAAGTATATATAAAATCGTCCACCACCTTTTTAAAGCAAAGCCGCCCACTGTCCCGTGAGACCTTAATATCTAAAGTAACGGTGATGTATTTTTCTATTACCTGATTACGCTGGTATATTGCATTGTAGTGGTGGAAGTATGGACACTGCATGCTTTGAAGTGAACTTTGTAAATACACGTAAGTATTATGTTTATATAGTGCCAACCAATTTACCATAAGTGTATACACAAGAAACAGAGAAACGATCCCATTTAAACATAGCATACAAATATGTACATTTTAAGAATTTGAGCGTAGAAAAGCAATTAACTTTAACTGTAGTATAGCAAAACGGCTAGTATCTATAGAAAATAGTAACATGTTTACCCCCGCCAGTGTCATTGTAAGAATCTAAATATTTTACTTGTTACTATTTAATAGCCTTTGTACTAATGTTTCATATGTTATATATTCACGATACATATTTTCCGTTTTTTGTATGTTGCCACAGACGCAGCAAATGCATTTGTTAGCATGTGATTATAGATGGCCATACTAACGTCCAATGCTGCAAATACAGACACGTTGTGTATCACGATATGGCAACATAGGAATAGTTATATTAATGAGAATTTAACAAATCGATCACTTGAATGTCTATTGAGACCTCTGAGTATTTATATATGTACCATGTGTCCTAGTTTTCACACAATAATGGAATTATTTTCCTGACAATTGCAGCACTGAGTAACACGAAGTCAACCGAGTATGCACAAAAAGGGGTACGTATCATCATCATGAATGCTTTACTGTCTCTTTATTATACTTGGCATAAAAGCATGCAAAACACACGAAGCATATATTCGTTAACTATATTCCTATGTTACTGTGAGCACTCGTGTTATATTGTGACAGTACTATATAATAATCGCCTAGCAATTTACAAACTAACAAATAACACAGTTGTCAAACAACAAGCGCCGTACATTGTCATTCTGAATAAGAATGAGAGATTAGTATATATCATGATATATGCATCAACATGAATTTGTAGATTCATCTGATCTAAACAGCGAAAAGCATGTGGAAGAAATCAACTCAACCGACCAGTTGAAGTCTTGTTTTCAGAGTGCTGGTTCTGGTTGATCAATGGAACCATGACTTGTTATTCGGTTCCTATCTTATTTACGTCTCACGTTACATAACCACCAGCTCTCAATATCCGTTTAAAATATATCCGAAAATATATTAAGAAATGTATATATGCAAGACTCAGATCGGGGGTCATCCCCAGAACGGGGTCCAAATTCATAACGTTACGTTTTGATTTCAAGCCTAAAAGACGTCAAAGTTAGTGACGTAACGTCACGCCCTGGCCGTATACTTCCCGATACATAATGGCGGCAACTAGTGAAGACGTTTATGTTGTCATCTAGGCCAAACGTTCATTACCTACCGTGAAATGTTTAGCAATCAAGTAACTTAAAATTATGCCTTTCCTGTTTCCATGACGGTCGTATCTTATAAATGTCCCATGTGTGTATGTTCCGGCCATTTTCAGATTGACCCTCGTTCTGGGATTGACACCAAATGATTCACAATTTCTATAAAAGGGAGATTAACGTAACTGACATTGGACATTAAAAAGACATGCATTATGCATACGATAAAGGTAATAACATTCTAATCATGTTGTAACATTTGAGCAAATATACTGTTCAAAGCTGTTTGTACTGTTATGGTATGATTTCCCCCCTCCCAGATCACCAACAGGTTGTGAATTCTGAGTAAATAAACTCATACGTACGACGTAAATCAAAGCTATAGGCGGGAAATCGTCCAGCAGAATCTAATTGCCTGTTCCTTTCAAACTATTTTATTTTTGCCAACCGATTACACTGCTAACAACATACCATCGGGGAATTTGTGACGCCACTTCACATGATGCGAGATATTTGAAAGGGATTTACGCAACAATGAATAAATATGCGAGGCAACGATGTGACGTGGCGTGATGTATCGAAATTCACAACTAGTACACATATCAGGCATATATAGATGTATCGCAAACATGGTTTGCTGGGCATGGGTGAAAACAACTCTGTCACGTGACTACTAATCGCTAACTGATCCATATGAGAGCTATTATTAGTAAGAAAAACTAAAATAAATGTATTTATATTTTCCATTTTATTCTCAGATCAACTATCGGCTCAAACATTTTCAGAAACACGATATAACTCTAGTAACGCTAGTTTACTATTTTTCTCACGTTTCATCCACAGATGAGACCCAGTACAATTATATATCTAAGTAATCGACCTTAGATAGGTGTTTATGTCGCTTTATATCGTACCATGTCCTGTCCATTAGCATATATCAGTTTTGCAATATTCAGTTACGCTATTTTTGTTCACACAGGCAGCAGTGAAATTCATTGACCCAACACCATTAGCGAATAGCAGATTTGTATGTGACGTCAATGAAACGTGCACCATATTCCTGTATACTACTAAAAACGTTACATGGTAAGTTAGATAGTATGTCTATGACATGTTAAACAGTTTCAAACGTGTAAGGGATTGGCCTAGGCGCTAGAACACCTGACTTCCAATCTGGAGGTCGTTGGTTCAAACCTCGCCTTAGGCATCAACAATACTTTCATAGTATTTCCATCCCACTGGTCTGCAGAATGAGACTAAACTGTCGTCCCGTCTCTATATCACCTTAGCTATTGCTGGGCCGTTAAGCCCAATAATTTTCACTTTCAAACTTGTAAATTGCGGTAAAGCGTGTATTTTCACAATATGCTAGCAATACCTGTTTCTCTTTATCTGTATATTGGTTATTTTAGATTATAGTACATGTTCAATCGTCTAGAGTGAATGTCTAGAGTGAATGTTGAACCTTCTAGAGCCAATTTATATTTTTATATAGATTGACGTATGCCAGTTACATATATCATTTTATTATGAATCACAACATGACGACTTGTTAGCCTATACATGTATACGTATTACACACGGTTTTGTTTCAGTCAAACTGTTATATCGTCCAGTGATGAAATAAACATTTTCGATGCAACTGATTCAGGCTCCATGTGTGTCACGGAGGTATCATATTCCTTCCCAACACCTGGCGAAAGAAAGACATGTTTCCAGTCAGCGTAAGTATATATGTACACAGTATAGTCCACTATATTGAAGCGATCCCGCCAGCCATTTGGTGTAATTTCATCATGTTTGATCGATTCAAACTTTCTCCGATTTGTTGGCGTCTGTCAGAGGCTATTAATTTACTTCAAAGACTTACCCCAATTCATCTCCCATTCCTGGTGATTCACCAACACTCCTAGTGTATCTGTATCGTCCTCATAGTTCATATAACCCATTTTATCCTTTATATTTAATAATAGTTCTACCACACTCTCCAGGCGAGTTGTAGTCGGCCACCATCTCTCACTAAAATTTATCGGGAAATCCCGTATATTCCCGGGTAATCCGATCACACGTTCCGACCAATCAGCTATGCGGGACAACTTTCACATTTCGTCAGAATGGGAAAGTCCCGGTATCCGATTACACATTCCAACTAATCCACTGTGCAGAATCAGGGGCAACTTTCACATATTGTTCGCGGATTCCAAATATGGTGCTCATTGTCCTAATGTTGTCCTCGGAGTCTTTACGAGCCAATCAAAGGGCTGGATTTGCGGACAACGTCCGGACTGAAGGCTATAAATATAAGCGAGCGCACAGCGTCCAGTTGACATTCGTCCCGAGGACAACTCACATACGCTGTTGAAGGCACCCAAAATCCGACACTACCCAAACCCGACATACTTAACCGAATGTAATCCCATTACATACACAACTACAGTGGTGCGTATTTCTCTTGATCCTGGTTTCTAATTGGCCACAGACGATTCTAGACCGTAGACGTTTACCAACCCATTAAATCCACCAGTACCCGTTACCCCAGCCACTTATTCCCCGCCCCCACCCACCCCCGCTTGTGTCATACACTCCCCCCCCCCTCCCACCCCCCCCCCGCTGTGTGATACACCCCGGCTCTTTGATACCCACCCCGCTGTGTGATACCCCACCCAGCATATGATACCCACGCCCGCAGTGTGATTCCCCCATCCAGCCATTGATACCAACCCCCGCTGTGTGATACACCCCCACACCCGCTGTGTGCTACCCACCCACGGTCATTATTAGACATTGTTATCATCCCACGTAATTTGTAATCAATCTGTTTTCACTTATATTCGTTGTACCATTACCATTGCTAGTGTTTCACCAAAATATCAGGTATAGCTGAATTACTGCCAATGTTATGATTTGATATCCAAATTGTCCGTAATCCCCTGCTTCACGAACGCCCGCTACCATTTCTAAATAAAGTGCAGGTACGCTACCAACACCCCTAAACCCCATTATTCTAAAGACATACCAAGAGAGGGACGCTACAAATGTTGTGACAGCGGTACGGATATAAAATCAGTAAGCCAAACGCGCCCTCTTGTCTTTAAACGGTACGGTTACCGTGTGAATATATAGCGGTGTTTACATTGTTGTAGCCAATACACATAGGTAATACACATAGAGGTATCACTGTCGATAAGGTGTACGACGGGAAAAGTGCACAGTAAGCAGCGCTAACAGACACTTACATTTAGGTATGTTTACTGATATTTGTCGTTAGGGTACACATCGCTCTATATACTCAGTCCCATATCGAACGAGACCATGTAATACTATAATATAAGCCATATATATGATGGCAGCTAGTGAGGCTATTGAAGAGGGAGACCTCGCAAACGTGTATGACCAGGACGGGGAAGGTCGTCTGCCCCAACCCCATGACCTCGAGACAAATCTCCCGGCCTTCTCCAATGGTGAGCGCATCACTGTACTGGGTACGCCCAGTGGTGATGTCAATTTTAGGGTCCCCCGGTATAGTGAGCACACGACTTCATAGCGATCCGCTACATATAGTAATTCAGACGGAAATCCTGAACAGGATCACGTAAATACGAACGAGGAATTACTACGAGCAGAGCTATCTGCTCTGAGATCGCAAGTCAATAAGCTTGAATCTCGGGTTATTCCCGTGTATGTCCCACCCATTTCAGAGAGTAGCGGATTCGGAGATCGGGAACACCCGCGTAGTGACAGTTATCCCGTTCGGAGTAGTCAGTTGCATATCTCATCGCGTTTTCCTGATATGGTCAGAAATAATTCGCGTTACGATGAGCCATTTACGGAACAATATAATTCGCACTAGACCACAGAGACCGTGGAAATAACTGGAGTGACCAAACGCAAGCTGTCAAGTTAGCGTGTAACCTTCGCGGTGCAGCGCAATCAGTTCTAAGTGAACTTGACTCCGGAATGAACATACATTTTGACGCGTTGGTATCAGCACTGAGGGACATATTTCGACCTGGAAATCAATCAACCGTGTATAAGGCTCAATTGAAGCAACAAATACGGAGAAAAGATGAGTCTCTGCCCGAGCTAGCTCATGATATAAAGAGACTCACGCGCCTGGCCTACCCGTCATTGACAAATGATAACAGACATTAAATGGAATTATATTGTTTTATCGAAGCAATAAATGATGGGAATCGAGAACAATTTATAACAGTTAAAGGTCACATTACAAACTATCACTTATTTTCTTCAAAACGCGCTAAAAACAACAACGGCGACCCTAATAACCGATTTCCGGTTCGTTTGTATTTTTCGTGATATTGAGATTTCTCATATCGCACCTTATCTGACACTTATACAGAGCCATGCAATGAATTGGTCATCGCTTATCTCACTTGTTACTGCGACCTACTGGCGCGAGGTGGCGCTGTAAAAGTAACCGCTATGACGTAGCAGTATAACAGCTTACCTGATTGGTGGATGAAGGTTTCTTATATAATATTGTTTGGATTTACGGACATCTTGTATTTGTTGCATAATTTCTTCGTTTTTGTCGTTTAATATATACGTTAATCGTTAATTTCCTTCCCCTAGTTATACTTGGATTATTTATACGTTGGTTGCAATCGTCGGCGATTGTAATTCACAGTCAAACAGCCAGAATCAGAAAAAATGTGAAATTAAATGTTATATTTCTATATTTATTTTTACAAAATGCTAATCTCCGACATTTCGTAAATTGATTCTGCAATGCAGAATGTTACTTCAGCATACTTGTGATGTGACAATTTCGAGTTGAAATAATCAGTGACACGCGTGTGTAGCTATGTTCAAACGGATGCCGCCGGAGGTCATTAATAGCAAACCACTTATCCAATGATTTGACCGCAGGCAAATACGGAAGTGGATCTTGTGACAGGTGTATTCTGAATTCAATGAAGCCACACCTATTCTATGCTGATTGGTTGTATCCATTTTGTTTATCTGTCCTAGTCAGTTACAGACGTGTGAAGCTACGTTCAAACGGATGTCAACAATAATGCGGCAGGTGTATATTGAATCCGCGAGGCCAGACATATGCCAAGCTGATTGGTTGAGTCCAATTTGATAGACATGTTAGAATAGATACACTATGCACATCAGGGTGCTTTCTACAGTTCCGAAAATCCAATCTTGATGTGTTTGTTTTTATACATGGATGAATGTTATATTGCAGGACTAAAATTGTGTAACTGGAATTTCCACTCCGTAAATACTGTTTTCGAATACTAAAATATAACTAAATCACATATTTTGTTCGTTGACAGATGAAAAGAATTAAAAGTATATATTCAATGTTCACATGTACAGTAAATTCTTTACTATTTTCCTACTGACTTGTTTCAAATAAATAGAAAATGTTTGGACTTGATGTTTAAAACTAAAGATGTTTTCCAGAATAAAATCGTTGTTTTGTCAAATGGGGGTTACGTCGAAGCCCTATATGTGGCAGTAACTGGAGAAATGGGGTTTGTGTGATTTCTGACTAGTGTAGGTCCTAATCAAATATAACACTCATGTAGTCTAAATACGATATAGATTGCATGTTAGTGTGTTTTATTGAAGGAATGCCGAAAGTGAGATCCTGTTCCGACTGTGCGAATGTAAAGGCTGAACTGGATCTACACTGGTCGCAAACGCCCTATAAGCCCCGTGTTGTATTTGGCCTATTATTTGGTAAAATAACGGCACATACTGGTCGGATTACTGTAAAATGTTTTATTTGATATATAAATGATGAATACATAAGCGTATCGCGAAAACAGAAGCTAGTTATATCTCATTTAAGGAGCCACAGACTATTGAGGACGGCTCAGAATCGCGATGAAATACGAGGCCGCGAAATGCCGGAACGGTAGACAAGCGTTAAAACAGGGCATACGAATGCAGTCGGAATATAGCGAATTACCCCGAAACCGATTATGTTACCAAGAAGAAATCTCAGACGCTCTTAGTGAGATTAAAGTAATTTATAACTCTCAAAAGGAAACCTCCGGGTCGCGTGCGGATAAAACAGACCCACGTGTTTGCTATAATTGCAGACAGCCTGGCCATTTTTCCCGCGAATGTCCATAGCCCCGTGCCCCCGTTACCTGCCGCTCGTGCAAACAACAAGGTCATATGTCCTATAACTGCCCAAATAAACCCCCGGGTAACACTGGCGATGCCTTCCGGCCAAACCCCAATGGACGCAATGAGCGTCGCACAGGAGCCCAGCTGTCTCAACCCCCAATGGGACATAGAGATAATCAGAACTTCCACCCTGACTAGACAGACATGGTGACTACGGAACGTGGCCGGGCGCCGACTGGAGGACGGAACAGTAATAGACGGACACAGACATTCCGTAATTCACAACTGAACCAGAAAAAGTGGTATTAGCTGGGAACGAGGGTCAAGCCTCAACTAATAGAGACCAAAACACACGACCCAAAAGTGAAAATAATACCAACAGGAATGGTAAACCGGACGCTTTATTTGTGGCTATAAACATTTACGGACTACGCATGCACGCATTGCTAGACACGGAAAGCACTGTATCGGTAATCAGTCCGAAAATGTTTAATAAGATACCCCACGATGCGAGACCCGAGCTCAGCTCACCCACTACTCAATTGCGCATGGCCAATGGTGATGTTAGTGTGCCATTAGGTAATGTCTGCTCCCCATCGACGATACTGTCATCCACCATAAAATGACCGTTGCGAAGTTGAGGTCCCGGCTATAATTGGTTATGATTTTATGTTCAATCACGGGTGTACTATTGATAAGTTTCACATCGGTGAACATACTATTCCGTGCAAACTCCAGAGTCAACTAGTTGCATCTATCTTTAGAATAACCATAGAGTCCACAGTCGCGATTCCCGCCGGTTCAGAAATTGTAGTCGGGGCGCAGATTACCTATGAATAAGATGGATATCGCGAAGCGAGAAATAAAATCTATGTTGGACAATGGAATAAGAAAGACGGATCTACGCGTTTCTGCGTGGATTACCGACAAGTGAACGAATGTACTCAAACAGATTCGTATCCCGTCCCGAGAGCGCTGTTTCGATGTGTTGGGAGCTGGTTCAGTTATATTGACCTCCAGAGCGGATATTGGCAGGTTGCCATGGACACAGCGGACGCCGAAAACACAGCATTCACATGCCCACTAGGTCTCTATCAGTTCCGGGTCTTACCATTCGGGCCTTTGCAATGGACCCCGACCTTCGAACGACAAATGAAACATGTCCTTTCCGGCCTCAAATGGACCGTATGTCTGCTATGCACTGACGACGTCATATTTTCCAAAACATTCGACGAACACATGGACCGACTTAGTCAAGTACTCACCCATGTAGGTACTGCCGGCCTCAAGATCTCGCCCAAGAAATTCCACATTTTTTCAGCCCAAAATACACTTTCTTGGAGAATTCGAAGAATGTCATTTCCACAGATCCGGCAAAAACTGAGGTAGTCCAAAATTGGCAACAACCCAAAACCGTGAAACAAGTTAGGACGTTCCCATGAGTTGCTCTTACTATAGACGATATGTCAAAGGCTTTGCTGAAATAGCACAGCCTTTACACAAACATACACAGAAGAGTGAAACATTCCAATGGACGGACCAGTGTGCAACATGATTTCACAATTGAAACAGGCCCTTACCTCCCCTCAAATACTAGTATTCCCCATCACCGATGGCCGCGAATATATACTAGATACAGACGCGTCATCCTACGTCGTAGGGTCTGTCCTGTCCCAGGTCCAAGACTCCCATGAAAGAGTTATAGCCTACTATAGCCAATCATTGAACCGCCCAGAGAGAAATTATTGTACCACGAGAAGAGAACTTAATGCGATATTCCAGAGTGTAAAACATTTCCACCATTACCTGCATGGGTCCCGGTGTATTATCCGTACGGATCATAGTGCCCTCACCTGGCTGTTTAAGTTCAAAAACCCTGAAGGTCAGCTAGCATGCTGGCTTCATGTACTCTCCACTTATGACATTATAATTGTGTATCGGCCAGGCCGCATGAATGGTAACGCCGATTGTCTGTCCCGCTTGCGATGTCACCCATGCGCCCATTGTGAGAGACGGGAGACACAAAACCAAGAGAGAGCGTCGAAAAAGGAAGATTGTGACTGTGAGATTAGGAAAATACAAACCCGACCTGATGGTGAGCCAAATGATGATAGTATAGAAGACTCCTCATTGAGTACCCCAGTGGGTTAACTCAAAAAGTTTCCCGGAAATTAGGGCGTGTCAGACACGGTTCTCCGCCTAGTCCTAGAATGGAAGGATGTGAGACAAAGAAAACCTGAATGGGCTGATTTTGCCCACCTTGGTCCAGAGATTAAACGTTACCGTTCACAGTGTGACACAACCCCTGCTTGCATCTACCAATGTCCGTGTTACAAGTACGCCATTGTTCGCGATTCCTGCCACTAGGTATTGATTCGACAATCGCTTCCTTCATGTGAGCCAAATCTGATGATTCTGATTGCACCTGCGCCCCGACTACAATTTCTGAACCGGCGGGGATCGCGACTGTGGACTCTATGGTTATTCTAGGTAGATGCAACTAGTTGACTGGAGATTGCATGGAATAGTATGTTCACCGGTGTGGAACTTGCTGTTTACTATATCAAGAGTACACCCGTGATTGAACATAAATCATATATGGTAGGCACAGTTTATATAATACAGTCACATGTCCCATCGATGCATACATGGTTATAACCACGGATCATATGACATGTTCATGCAAAGTATGTTCGTTGGTTGTCAGTTGTTGTACATAAAAAAGTGTAGGAATAATGTTCGCCAGAAAGTCGTATATTATGTAGGTACGTGTACATGTACATATTATTGGAAAACAAAACATCACAAGATACATCATGATAAACACATGACGCGCGCACAGTGGTGGCCGAGGAGCCTCTAACGCGGCACAAACATATACTGTTTAAAGGTCGGAATATAACATACACATTAAGAAAGTCAATATATAATCGTCAGACATGAACTGTTTGTGTAGAACGTATGGATAACTTAATAGTGGCTATCAAGGTTTTCGTGCGATAAATACTATTATTTTACGAGTGGATATCAATATTGCTCTTGTCTATTATAAGCGTATTAGTCATTAAATAATCCGGAACGGCGGATATGTTTTCTGTTATCCGCCGAGTGTAGTAGGACCATCGATGTTTTAGCAATAAATTCGTTATGTTGTATCATTACAGGGCCAAAGATCAACAGCTACGATGCTTTGCTTTCGACATTTTCGCGAATGGATCAGGTTAGCATAGCGATAGCATTCACATAGTTATACTCTTTCACATTTTCGAGTTATGTTTGTCTGTAGTATATTCTATTTTCTTAAATGTTAAACTGTAGAGCAATACACTCTAAGGAAACCAAAGACTATCAAAACATTTAATACCCATACCATCATCTAGATATAATTACTGTAAGCATATGCGACCTTCTGTGAACCTTTAAATTGTACACTCAGACATACCAATCTGTAATCATATAAAACCATATAAAACAGGTACACATACAGATAACTGGTATTTACAGATGGGTAGCCTCACCGCTATATGCGTTTATATTACTGTTCTTCTACGTTCTCTTGTATTTGTATTCTCCCATATACGGAATGCAATTAACATTGTGTGTTGGCCTGTCCTCCCCAATTACATGTAAAGTATAACAATTTTACATTTCCAATTTTATTTGATTACATCAACTATAATACGTATTGTGTCTGGTTAGATTGACGAGATAATGCGTGATGTAACAAGTTTAATCCACATTATTTCAGGGCCATTGTTCATGTGGTCATGTCTATGGTTTGTGTGAGTTTATGTACTTATTACAGCCACGAGCATAAACAATTATAAGTAATTATACATTAATGTATATTTTGTCTACATTGGTGTGTCTATTATAGAGCCATGCACAAGGTCATCGTGCGAGAACAAGGGGGTTTGTTTCCGTACCGGGATTTCGGGCTACCACTGTTCCTGTCTAGCAGGAAATACCGGCAAGAATTGTGAAAACGGTAATAATATAGTCACCAAGGAGTGTAATAAATGTTACCTTATATGAAAACTATTACAAAGGACATCGTCATACATTAAACCTGTAATGACTGCCTACACTGTTTTCTGTAGGGGTCTCATTTACATGCTTGTTGTACTAGTGTATATTAGATTATGATTTTAATCCACTATGTTGTTACAATACGAAATACTATATTGTGCAGTAATTCACAATAAAAGTTAACATTCAAACGACCACGACATACATGTACTAACTTTCTTCTAATGAAACGGCGTGCAGTTACAAACAAAGTCCATTTGTTTGATATTTCAACACTAGCACAACAAGTAAACAAACTGTCATGGTGAGTGAGTGTTTATTTCATTCGCTTATTAGCAAAGTATATACTATGTGGTACAAATTCAACCTAACATCGCATGAGGTAAAAGTTGCCACGATTAAACTATATGAAACATATTAATCATGCTAATAGCAAAAGATGCAAGAAATGTTTACTTTTTAATGAAGATTGCTCAGTGGCCACCGCAAATTATAAAACATAGCGCATCTTGGGAATAATGTGCCAATCTTATTGTATTTATCGATAAGCACTTTATACATTGTGTTCTTGATTAAACTGTTGTTCAGGGAAATGTCCACCAAATCGTAACCGATGTGCCAATGGTTACTGTGATATGGAAAATGGCACCTCAACATGCTACTGTCCTATCGGATACAGTGGGGACACATGCAACACAGGTATAGTCCCCCATGATATACACATTGTTTTTATTCCTTAAAATAGTGTGGCAGATGAAAAACGTTTATTGGATTGCTAGTGGTTTTGTTTCATATATTCATAGTTGCCTGAAAAAGACAAGGTATACACAAATTCAGATTTCAACTGTGCATTTGTATTTGAACATACATTTGACAACACGGTATTTTTCAGTCAGCTAATAAGTTAACGATAATATGGGAATTGTAAATCATGAATACATTTACAGTGAATACAGGTTTCTGTACATCATCTTAATTTATAAATGTAAAGCTGTTCATAGTTGAGTGGTATATGCTGCACCGTAAAATAAACATAAAACAACAATAGAGCAATTACACTTTTATATAATAATTGATTGTGCAGCTTATGGTCAGTTAACACTGCACATTGACATTCACAGCTACATTATATGGTGACTGTCGCATACAAAATGAAAGCATTTAGCTGGTGTGCTACGTTACGTATATGTGGTTTATTTTTTTCCCATGAAACTTATTAACGATGTCATGTTTATTTTGCTGTCAAGTATGTTAGCCAGTTAAATGTAATTTCAAACATGTTTCAGATATCCATGCATCGCTTACCAACAATAGTAACGGAGTAAGTATATTTAGATTACTGGACTGGTGTTCTTTGCAATGACTTTCGGCAAGTGTTTATGAAATTGGAGTTCGTCGAGATATTCGTATGTATCGTAGCCGTGTCTAACACATGCGATATCAAAATACACTACTACTTTAAAACGCTATACTTTTATATGAGCAAACATATTAATTAATGGTATTATTTAAAGCAATTTGGATGTGATTTTTTTGGAAATTGACGGAGCGTATAAATGGGTCATACGAGAGTTGATACAACGTAATAACACGGCTTATTATTCCAAACGTGGATCATTACATTGTATTATGTACTCCCACCGTAATTGTTTGTAGAAGCTATAATATAATAAAGAATCGCTATCAGTGGTCTTTAAGAAGTTCAACATCGGCATATTCACAGATAATCTCAGTACCGTGTGCATCATGCAAAGTATTTACATTCAATTTGTCATTATTCACGAACGACATGCGATATTCAAGTATGGCTGTAACACTAGCTTAATAACTAAAGCATTTTGGATCTGCCTTTTGAAACTGACGGGGATTATATATTGGTAATACGAGAGTTGATGGAGACTTTGGTTTGACGTATACATGTGTATTTGTAGCAAACATATTTTCAACATCTTGGCAAACTTTAATAAGGTTGCTGATATGAATGTGGTGGAAACGTTGTTATGAATGAAACTACCTTCACCAATCCACCGGACTCCGAAATGTGACACATTTCAAAATGATGAAACAAGTTGTTACTAGCACTGTATTATATGTATCAGGTAACGTTTTCTGCTTCAGACTGAGCAAATATGACATGTGTTTCGTTGAAAAAAACGCGGACTTGTTTACGCTGCGTCATTACACTGGCATCATTTTGCAACGACATGTACCATCGTTCAATCAATGAAACACCAATACGTTGTACCCTCTTAAGCCGAATATTCGTATGAAAATTGAGAGTATCCATACATGTTCATTGAGCGATATACCAATTGATAACTGATAATGCAGCTTGGTCTTGTATCAGCCAGCTATCTAGGAACATTAACCCATGCATGCTGGATACAGATTTACCGGTGTCAAGATTCAGAAACATTTTCTTTTCTATTTGTTGTATTTCTCAATAAAATGATTACGTTGCTTTACTCATCATTTCAACCGCCGCAACGAGACGTTCAGCTGAGTGGTAACACCATAATAGTTTTTTCTTCCAGAACAATAGTTCATATTTGGCATATTTATCACAAATATAGCGTTCATACCATGAAAGAGATTGCCTATTCAGTTTGACAATGTTAAACGAATATTACATCGGTTTAAGCATAATTAATGAATATTATGACGACGCATGTTCAAATACATTTTCAGCGCATCATTATTGCTATCTCGATGTGAGTGACGATATCGATCAGCAATCAATGTTACATTATGTTATACATATTATTGTAATATTAAATATTTAAGACAAATTCTGTGTAAAAAACAAATATCATAGGGGTCCGGGCACGCAAAATCTCTGATTTTGTCCAAACTTTCACCTTTTTTTGCGTCCATGCATATATCACGAATCAGCCAATATTTTGTTCTCCATGGCGACGTTTGCCATGGAAACGGGATTTTTTTTTCCATTTCTTTTATCAAACCTTCAAATTTTCAGAAGTCAATTTTTTAAAAACTGACAATTTATATTTTTTTAAATTTACTCTTTTCATTTAAAAGAATAAATTTTTGGTCATTGTGTTTCCAAAGTTGTTGGTTGTGTGATATTGAAAAACAGGTTTTGCGGACCATTTATTTTTTGGTTAAATATGGTATGTATCTCAACGTGGCGTTTTTAATGGAAATGGCATTTTCGTACCATTTTAAAGTCGTGATAAATTTATGAAGGCTGGCTAGTTGAGGTTAGTGACTATCAGGATTAGTTGAGGACATTAAACTATACAAGATATATAAAAACCATATAGGGTATACTTTTTTTATATAAATCTCACTAATATCATGATAAAGAAACTTGTACACACATTTTTACTCAAAAAAATGGCTACGTTTTTCCGCCAAGAAAATGAAGGTAAAAAATGTCAAGGTCATGTTAATGTCGGCCTGAGTGTGTTCCAATGGCTTATATGTATCAAGTGTCCAAACATTGAAGCAATCCAGCAAGTAACGTCAATGTTATACGTTGATAAAGAAACATGTTCAAACGTGTTGACACAAACGAAATGTCTAAGTGTTTCCGCAAACATGTGAAGATAAAAAAAGGTAAAGGTCATGTTAATGGTGGCATGATGGTGTTCCGAAAGCTCACATGTATCAAGTGTCCAAATATTTAAAAAAACACTTAGCCATTTTTAACTTCACATGATTGTGGAAACACTTAGCCATTTTTTTGTATGTGAAACAGTTTCTTCAACCTTGACCTGTTTCGTGCTTTAAGCATGCACTTCTCGGTTTTTGTTGTGATTCCATGATCATGTTACGGTCAAATACCTCGGCATGCGCGACACCGCTTCCGTGTAGCATATGAATAATGCTCAATCCGACAATATATGTTTACTAAACAAAATTACTGCACGGTGCTTGTACTCCGAATGATAAATGTAAGATAGGTAGCAATATGTGAATACGTAACAAACGGCAAACGATCCATTTGAATGTTGAGAAATTCTACAATGTATTTACCTTTAATGCATGTATTGCCTGTCGTAGGCTGTGTTTACCGAGGCCGTCCTGCCAACCACTGTGACATGTTTGCGAAACAGACCATGTGCCGTACCACTGATCGTGTCCAGCTCGCAAAACGCAAAGTAAGCTCCACATGACTATACGCACAGTATTCAACTTTCAGAAAATGCATTAGTATTGTTTGAAGCATGTACATGTATTATGGAACTGTAAATGTATCGCCGCCCGATTCATTACAACTATGCTAAACATAAATCAATAAATGAACGACTGTAGTGTGTAGCTACACGATGCAACTATGTGCTTTTAGTGGGATCACATGGTACAGCTAGACAATACTTGTAATTATGAAACGCTATAAATGTTCAAGTTCAAAACTTAATTTGTATGACATGCTTACCATTAATCTAACCTCAGATACTGACATTTGATAAATGTTGAATATATTTATCCTTGTCCATAGAGTCAGGTACCAGGAGCTGTACTGATTACTAGTATACCATAACACATTACATGCTAAGATGTGTCGCCGATTCCAGGCCGGATGTAAAACCGGGTTACATTAGCCCCAGCGTGAAACTTGACAACATTACAGTCGACATGCTCACCAATACGAGCGGTGGTTATATGGCAAGCGTGTACGTCACGCCGCGCCTGGTAGGATCACAGGACGTCTGTGTACACACTGTGGATGCTAATGGGTATGCATTTCTCTTGTAAATTAGACATACTAATACAACATATATTAACGGGTATAGTCCGCAGACGATAACTTGCTACTTGTTTACATACAAACCGATCATAAACAAAACACAGAATAGGTGAGACAGGTAAATATACCCGTGGCAATATTCCTTTTCAATATTGATTTTTGAAATTTGTCATCAAGTGTTATGTAGTCGAGGGGTTACAGTGAAGATATCAATGCCGTAGGTAGTGAGTTCGAATCTTAGTTTTGCATACATGTATACACATATATTTTTATTTGTTTATATTATATTATATATTTATTTGTTATGTGTGTTGCTCTTACAAATTACAGTACCTAAGCATGATATAGATTACATGTAGAACGTTAGTCTCACTTAGAAAACTAATAACTAAATGCACATATGTGTGTACATGAAGAATCTTGGAGTATGTTCTCGCAGATCATGTCATATTGAGGTCAAACAGCAATAGTGATAACCCTCACCGTTTCACTTATTCCCTTCTCCAGCAAGCAGTCATAAAAAACAACAGAATGATATCGACAAAAGTAATGCGTTTTGTGAGGTTCGAACTCTCGACCAGATAAAATGAACAAACGTTCTGCTAACGTATGAATATTCTCCCGCTTCGATACCACTGAGCCACACTACATGTCTATTATTCGCACCAAGATACACTATTATATTGACATGCATGCACGTGCACTTTATCATGTAGTTAGTATACACGAAAACGAGGCTATGATATGATAATACACCTGGTCTACCTATATTTGGACTCATCGATTGACCTCCAGCAACTTATTATCGTCTGTCATTTATAGAGGTGTACCGCTTTGAGCTGGCGCTTTATTATTGTAAATAGTATTGTAAACACGTGCTATTTTTAAATAGTTTACGTCATATGTTGTATACATGGTATTTGTATACCAGCGCAAACGCATTAACATTCGATATAATTGATAATAATACTAACATCGTTTAGTGCTCTAGTGGGTAGATCTGCTGTTTGATGATCGGACGGTCGTGAGTTCGAATCCTGCCAAAGGCATACATTTTTCTCTCGCTTTTACTATTTTGGCGCCAGAGGTAACGCACACATCCCGAAACAGTCGTGCATTTGCTTTTACACAACATTATAAAACACTTCACTTTGAACCTAATCATTGTGAAATGCATTCTGCACATTCGTGTGTTATTGTGAAAGTCCACCTCGACTCACTACAAATGCAAATATGTTACGGAGAACACCATGTCGAAAAATAAACCTCTCACTTCAGATAATAAACAAATAAATAAATAAACGTGGATGCATGTGGTTCATAATTACCATGTTAATTGTTGTTACATGTAATAAAGATGCATTAAAAAGAAAACACGAAAACAATATTTAAACAAAATAAATATATATATATATAGTGGCCAAAGTGAGGATCGAACGTATGCAGTGCAAAATTAAAATCAAATGCCACCGTTGGCCGCCAGTTTACCCACTGCTCCAGTATGAGAAACTGTTTTGTCAATCGCAATATATCGATCATGACTATAGCGACGCGCCATAATAAACAGGGAAATACCTACAGGAATTCCATGTTTATTTATACACCAATGTTTATATAAACAAAGCATGTAAACAATGCCATATTTTAATTTCTTATATTTAAGGGTGGGAAATGGCTCGAAGACCTTCCATACCCGGTCAATGCCATATCAGGCTGGTATACTTATATAAAGTCCAGAGATTCGTGATAATCGTTGTGCAAAACCACCAGAAATATTTAAGGGTGGGAAATGGCTCGAAGACCTTCCATACCCGGTCAATGCCATATCAGGCTGGTATACTTATATAAAGTCCAGAGATTCGTGATAATCGTTGTGCAAAACCACCAGAAATAACATGCATTACAAGTACGTTCTTATTGAACGTGTTCCTGTATGTCACGGACTTTGTCAATGGTGTGACAGTACATGACATAAACGCCTCCTAACACCGACGTAAGCAAACTCCATGCACTCAGTGGCATATGTAATAAGAAAAACAGGCCTAATTTAAACCACTGTCGAGATCCTACAAGAGTCGTTGCTCTTAGTTATTTATAAGCGACTATTTGTTAAGGGATTCCGTTGCATAGATCTGTGTGCATGACGTTTATATTATTGTGTCTTCACCATCAAGAACCGCGAGTCGTTGAGGGTTTTTCTATTATTGTAGACTCAATCGCCTTGTTTAGTTGAATTGCTCTCTGACTATCATTGTATCTATTGCTTAATACAATAATTTAGTTTGACACCATGAGTACACACAATACATCGCTTGTAAATGTATATATGTATTTGCAATTAAAAATAACATTGTTACACATATACAACTATATAGAATAGTTCAAGTAATAAAGTATCAAAATGTATTCTGGAAGCTTACATAACATATGTTTTGCCATACATGTATAAGTAAATATTACGTAGTGAGACAAGAAAGTTAATCCTGTAAATATTTTCCGGGAGCTAATATGTGTTGTGAATATATTGCTTTTGTGAAATATTTCATTTCCATGACTGTGTATCACATACTAGTCTATACGAAAACAAGTAGCCTGTTATGTTTCATTGCAGGGTTAACAAAGATGAAGTCTGCTTCAAGCTAGATGTTAAGACCGGTACGGATCTAATATTTGCAAATTCAGACGAAACATATTTTCTCAATCAATTGTATGTGTATTGTCGAATGTCCAGTGTTGTAAAACAATGTACTTGAAACTGTTTCAATATAAATATATTACAGTTACACATTTGAGTATATTTGATTAAACTCATATACATGTACATAGTATGAAACAAATGCCGATATATTATTATATTACGTGTACCATATACGCAAATATTATAGCAATGCCTCTTGAAATGTTTCATGTCACATGCTCACTATGGTGTAGTCATTGTAACACTACTAATTAACCATGATGGGTGTACTCGGAACGATCTTAATTTCGTAATTTTGGCTAGCATTTATTTAGTAGTGTACCTTGACTTTTCCGTACAATTTTATTAACTAATGATCTTATACATATTATTTTCAGATACAACATCTTTGTACGGGTTCAAGGTATGCCGTTTTAATTTCATTGTTATGTTTTAATTATTTATAAACCTAAATACATTTACATATGAAAACAATGTCTGGACATGTCCGATGTTGTTTTCTTGGAAAATAAAAGATAAATAACCGGGCGTACTAATAAAATAGTCTAATAGTTAAGTTTGTTTTAAAAATCATCAACAAATGTGTACACCCAACAGCATTAATAATAAAAATGCATGAGGTGAAATGGTCGAGTTGTGGGTTTACACATCGTAATACATATAGTTTATATTATAACTCAGCAGATCACATGCCAGACCATACCAGATACGTAACGGCAATTGGTTATACATGAATTCATAGAATCCCGATTTTGAATGTTACACTAAACTGAATGAAAATGCTTTTTATCATATAGGTTTTTTTCAGGATAGACCACATTTTGTTGAACCAAGTGTCCCAGCATATTCCGTCGTGAAATGCGCCGCAGATGAACCATGTCACATCCTACTATACGCCACACCGGGTGACACACACGATAAAGAATGGTATTGTAGTCAGTTATACCATGTATACCGATAAGTGTTTTATAACATTTACATTTTATTAAAATTATAGATCAACACATTGCCACTATGATTGATGAATTTTTTCATAAATGACGAAATGCGTTTATTTTTCCCAAACAAGTTAAATCTACCACATTAGTCACGATTTCTTTTTACGATTCAGTATGGAAATTTTCATTGCGACTTTAATTTGAAAAAAAACGATAACTTTCCAACGTAATACTGTTAAATGGTTTGTATGAAATAAAAGCAGAGTTCCCTGGTTCGAACCCCGGACCGGGGCACATTTGTCTCGCCCTGTGACATTTGGCACCCAACGAGGGACCGTGACTGATATAAATACTCCATGATCGTCCCACAGATCATCACGGTCCCAATAAATAATGCAATTCGGGAACGAATTTCAATTTGGCGGGGGAGTATGTCACGGATGGCATTTGCATGTAGCTCAATATGGAGAGGAAGTGTGTATATTTGCCCGGTTTGCTCAGTCAGTAGAGAGACGGTAGGGGTGACATTTGTATCGCTCTGTGAAATTTGAACCAGTCGTCCATAATACTTATGCTCTGGAACAAGTCGTGTCAATTGTAATCGATACGTTAATCTACAAATAATAATGATGGTTTTACCGTTCATAATGATTGCAATTGAATTCAATAATGTTTGGCAGATCGATGTGTTTATGCATATGTATTATGAAAATTTTCATGGTGACTGTACGATGTGCATCAGAAATAATTGTAACCATGAATACTCTCGCTCAAAACACGCCAGGTCTGTTTGTTTGGTGCGAACACTATTGGCACGTTCATAGTCATTGGCTGCTGAAATCAATCGTTTGCAAAAGGGTAGCTACATGTAAAGCTCCAGAGTGAGTATTATCAATCGAATGGAGATGTGTAAAGGACGCACATTTTAGACACAACTTGCACTGGTAACTATTGCGTTATTCAAGTATATGTAGCTGCCGTATTGTCTCTGCTATTATCTTGTAACACGAGTCGTATGCATATTTCATTTAATATTTCAGTTATGCTCTTTTCCTACCAGTGTAACAGTGGATTTATCCAGAAGAGACATAGCAAAGAGCCACGTCTTCTCGTCGTGTGACACGTGCATACCTGGAGCGGCGTCCAACAACTACTGCGAAGTAGACGTCAGTATTACACCGGAGTCTTCTTCCATTGGATCGAACTTCACAATATGTGTGCATGCTTTACTCAAACAGTAAGACTACTTGTGTAATATTTTTTCAAAACAAACAAAAACGGCTCATATAATTCTGACCAGTATGGATTATCTCAGCGTATGGACTTCTGCATATTGCTGAAGTATTTGTTTAAGTAGTCAATGGTTGCACGGTTTTAGGGCCTAGAGGAAGAACGGGGTTAAGTCCCTATTGGGGTTAGCCCATTCTTCCAGTGATCCTTCAATTACCAAAAGTGAATATTATGAGCAGTCCCCTTGTACTTTCCACCAGTTCTGTATAGTGGTTATTGCGACAACTGTCATATTAATATCCGTTGCTACATGTTTTTGATATGATTTTAACAATCTGCGTTACTGTTATCCTCTTCGTATGGTTACTCGTCTTGCATATTTTCACACATATACACTGAGAACGCGACCTATGGAACTATTCTAACAAACCAACGCTGCTTACACGGTTAATGACATGTCACGCGTACAAAGGTGAGCGCTCGCGGAGCTTTCGTACAGATGATGTATACTGTACGTTTCAGCATGTCATATGCACATATGCACGTTCGTTAATATGTAGTAGTTACAAAGTGGAACAATCTATTATGCAGAATATATGTGGGGAAAACTTTAATCTGTGTACTATCACATAGTGTAACCGTTTAATTCTTCATGGAGAATTATCATGGAGAATGTGGAATCTCTATGAGACACTCTGTTACTGAGAATCATTCAGTGTGTTATGCATGTCCGTGTATTTATACAAACTCATTGTACTAATTTGAATATATCTTGTTATGTGGCAGATCAAATGTTAACGGTGAAGACAGATGTTACACTGTACATGTGGAGTCAGCACAACAACATTCGTGTAAGTTATTTGTGACAACATTAGCATTGCTAAGCACATTGATAGTATATACAAATGCTGCAGATACCTAAGTAGTTCACTTCGTCCTTATCAGATATGATATTTGTATACCACCCGACAATTCGAAGTAGGACGATTGGTAGTTTTCACCTTTCCGTACAGGTCGGACGGGTATAGCCGTACGTCCCTGCTCACTTTCTCTAGTTAATAAAGGTGCTATGACACTCGTGTCATAACACCAAGAGTGAATTTGATTGGCAGACTGCATCACAGTATTTAATTATTCGTATTATGAGTCCAATGAATAAAATATATACGTGCCAAATGGCGTTCCTAATCGCGCGACAAAAAGCAATGATGTGTTGACCTTCACGTCATCATATGTTAAACATCATTCGACGTATCAGTAACTCAGTAGACTTACTGCGAGTGTTAGAATGTGCTCCCGTTTGGTGAAATGAAGTGGTTACAAAGAGCAGGACCTTGTATACATCATATATATAATAGTTGTATTGTTAGTATTAGTAGTTTTGAAAGCAGATGCGAAAATAGTCAATGACGTCTTTTCACGGAAACGTATTGAATAGTTCCAAGTGTTCAGCTCTTTGAACGGTGACATCGTGTGTTAAACCTAATTTCAAACTCGCTTCCATTTGATATGATATATATGAAACGCGTCTGCAATGTTATGCACCTCGCCTTAGGTACATAAAGTGTGCGATACTCGCTTCATAAAGCTCATATCAAATGGAAACTCGTTTGAGTTCCTCTATATTCAGAACAGAAACAATTACAATTATTTTCTCATTTACAAACTTTCAGCTAGACGAGGCTGCCAGACATTACACTGTATTAATGGGGGATTCTGTGACAGCCATGGAACGGCACCTGTATGCTACTGTCCCATGGGCTTCTCTGGAACAACTTGTCAAGATGGTATATATACTGGTTTTCAAAGCGCGCAGAAATGTCAAATGTACATATTTTATATGTCCTTGACTTTGCATATGAACACAATAACTCGAGGAAACAAATTCGTTTATGACAATGGATTACGTCTTGGGGAATAATTGGCATCATCCAATTATTTACAGCTTGGTATAGGAATCTATATACACATGTAGCTACTATATGTTTTAGTCCTTCTGTTGCAACAGATGGCATTTCTAACTCCAAATATTATAGCGTTTCCGAAATGTGTGAATGAAGTTATGCATTCCCTTTAACATAATAAGTTGTAGCCATCAATGAAATCAGTGTGCTCATATGTTAACGATATAATTCACAATCACTAAATGTCTCTATATATAGTTACTGTAGTGTTTTTTACTTACAGCCAAGTCAGTTACTCTAGGCCACTCCTCCCGGCGAGTAAGTATATCGCTCTCTAGTTTGATTTAGTAGTTAACTGAGAATGGGTTTTAAAAATTTGATTTTTTCATATGCATTAAATGTTTGTACATTTTCTTATTTAATTGTCGTCATGTTGGTTTAAGTGATACATATACCATGCTCCTATCTATACATCAACAGCTAACTATCCATGCGGGTCCGATGAAATGTTTGGAGTTAATCATCCACACCATTTATTGTCTGTTTTAATTATCTACTACTACTTATTCAATTGAAGCAAAGCTTATGTCGTTTTAACAACTAATTGTTACGGTGTTCTATATCATGTTACAATTGAACGGGTCAGCGTAATAAGGGGGCTAACTCCATCAGTTACCCCGTCAATTAATCCCGCTTCTGTTTGTGTTTATTGTTGTTTTAAAAGTAAGCCCTTAAAAGTTGCGAATTACTCTACTTTATCGACCGTATTATTGTATGTCCATTGGCATTTGTTAGTGTTAAACTTTAAATGTGTTGTTTGCAGCCTGCATTCAGTGATTTAGGTCTACCATCCGAAATAAGATGCCAAGTCAAGACTAATTGCACGGTACCATTTCACCTTGTTAGCGAAGTTGGGAAAAGGTAATTTATACTAAAAATAATGTTCAACCTGTAAATTATTTAAAATGTTGCTATAGAGGTACAGTTAATTTTATTTATCACGTTTTATTTTGTTACATTAATACACACACGTACAGTCAAATCATATCAACACATAAGGTGTTCGCTTGTAACAGCTAAAATACATCAGCAATGAATGAGCCACTGCCATCTTTTTTAATATGGTTAACCAGTTAAGTTTTCCATTTAAACGGTTAGACACTTTAATTGATCATTTGGATGGTACATTTATATAAATGAAACAACTTTATATTCGTTCCAAAAGATAATCATGCAATTAGAGTATATGTTCCTTTTTTCTCTCGATGTTATCCTTGTTTTTCGTTTACGTGTATTATTATGAAGGTGGCTGGTCGCTTACCCTTAGTTTGTTCTCTCTGAGCCGTTCACCTTGTTTGTAAGAAAATGCGTAAACGTGTTTTTGTTTTCTCAATAACTGCTTAACCCCTTCATCCATGTCGAAAATATTTGGCTGCGAGTCTCAGAATTCCTATCGTGTCCGAGCGGATCTTGCGTCTGTTTCCCAGGTAACGTTTTATGCAAGCAGATGGGTACATGCAACATGGTTTTCGGTGATAAGAACTCCTATTGGCTTACGTTGCGTCATCATACAGACGCCGTCCGACAAATGGAACATCTGAGAAAGTAGTTGTGACCGAAAACCATGTTAAACTTGATATCAAAAGACAATAGCCTGGTATTCTCTATGTTTATATACACCAGACCAAATGTTACAACGGGATTTGTCGACCCATCCCTGGCAGTAGATGGTATCGCGATAACTGGTTCTGCACATGGAGGATCGTCAACTGACTACAGCGGGGAACTGGTTGTCTTGCCAAGCTCGATCGGCAAACATCAAATGTGCATCCAAACCATAGATAGCAACGGGTATGTGGATACTTGCATGTTGCTCAGTGTTTCATACAACACTCTAGAGTATATTATTGTCCTATATTACAGTGCTATTCGTTGCGTCATTATAATAACATACCAGCTCTTCTAATGAAAATGGATATTCTTCTTTTTACTTATTTAGCAGATTCTGTCTGCTATTTACGAGTGTTAATATTATTACATCTCACTTAGTTTTTACTTCCTTTGAAAGCACGTACATGGAACGTGTACTTAAATTATTAGTAAAATAAGTAAAGCACATGTACAATGCATACGTAGTTATTTAAATGCAAATCAAATATGATGATAAAATATGTTAATAATAAAGGTAGATGTGATGTATCTACACTACATATATGCTGATATGATATAACTATTTATATACAGTTCTCGCTGTGTCCACAGTGCGATTGTAAGTGGATAATATATTTTCTATTTCTGTGCGTTTAACAGAACGGAACAGAACAAAGCCTTTATTTGCAATATTCTTATATCACACAGTGGTATATGAGTGCATACAAGTACAGAATAATGTGTATTATCAACAACAGTAACAGCATGGCGGACTATATATATATACATGCAAATATGTTGAAAAGAGAATATACTTATACTTAATTTTGTCTGCAATAAATTGAGCAGTGTCGCCAGTATTGAGCATGACTTTTGTAGAAAGAAAGTAGTTAGGGATACATACATTTTGCAAGGATTGAAACAATTCGATTACGGCGCAATTGAGCTGAACAGTTTCAATAGTCCACCCTTTGGCCTAATATGCCGTATTTGCATATTCACGTGCTTTGGAACACAATGTCCAGTTTAATATGTGGCTGTGATTCGAGAAATGGGGCTTATGACATGTGTGACCAGCGTAACTCCTGGTCCAATAGCACACACATGTAGCCTGATAACGACCGATATTGCTTCCTAGAAGCATGACGGTTATTTCATTTATGGAATGGAGATCAGTGCAGATCCTGATCAGACTGTGCGCATGCACAGGCTGATCAGGATATACACTGGTCACAAAACCAATTAACCCCATTTCCCCAGTCACAGCCACACAGTAGGTCAGCTCCGGAGGTGTGTCACATGATTGTGATTTTACTTATTGCAAATAGCACTATTATACTGTATACTGCACGATTCCTCAATAACTATGACGCGATTACTCGCGTTACAACTACTGCGGCAAGGAGACGCGCACATTAATGCATGGTATTACACGTGTACATGACTGTGACAGCATATCTTATACTCTAGTAAATCACTTGTTAGTAGTATTCTCAACGCTGTTTTGGTGGCATTTGATATCCACTTGATAATCGTTCGCAAATGTAACGAATCGCCAGAAAACTGTACACAGCTGTATGCTGTACGTAATGTTATTACATATGAAATACATGTTAGTTGAAAATTGCTATTGTTGCAGATCGATATCGGACGAGGTCTGTCTAATAGTACATACAGTTGGTAAGTATCCCTTAATTGAATATGCTTCTTTTGACGTATGTACTATATTGTATATACTATGGACCTTAATCCGGCAAAATGGTTATATTTTCATTCACAGCAATTGCGCTCGTACAGCCACACTACTAGAAACAAAATTGATACCCCGCTCCATACCTCTCGCGAGGGTAGCAATTTAACCCCATCACTTTAATGTAACGCATGGAAGAGTGATTTTTGCAATCAGTTATCCGGCGTGTTTGATATGTTAGCGATATAAAACTGTCACGCTTTGTCAATACATTATTAATAAAGAACATACACATGCAGAAATCGGTTATTTTACCTGTCGAGGTGTTTATCTGACATTTACATGTATATCTTATAAATATGAAAGCTTAATTTCGTTATTTTGAATGTTGAACAACAACTAGTGAAAATATGGCTTTCATGGGAAAATGATTTCACTGTTCTATTAGTTTTGGCAATTTACAGTTCTACATCAAAGATTATTTGTTTAAAATTTACAGTTTACTTTTCTACATATCACATGACCATGATTATATGACTAAGACTGGGCATACAGTTTTGACAATAATTGGAAAGTGAACAAATGTAGGTAAGAATTCTCTTTTTCGCATTGGAATTTCAGCAGCTCACTGACTATCGATAGTTCAGTACGTTTATCAGGGCTCAGACATATTGGCCCTACCGTATCCATCCGGGCATTTGCTGAATCTCGGAACACATTTTTTGTAGCGCCATTATTTGTGGCTGTAACGGGAGAGATTGGGCTTCTGGATTGTATTGCCAGTGTACTTCCAACTCAGCCTGTGCATACGCACAGCCTGATCAGGATATGCACTGTTGGCTATTCCACCAATGAAACATCTAACAAGCAATATATATGTTGTTATCAGGCTACAGGGGGTGTATTTGATCTGGAGCTACATTGGTCACAAATTCTAAGAGCCCCATTTCTCGAGTGACAGCCACATTTGACTATCAAATCACGCAATATCTTTGGATGACGGTCAATCCGCAAATGTTATCGATCTACGTAAAGTCACACTTACCTAATCTGTTGAAGCTACATATCAAGCCAGAGGCTCATGAGCCGATCACATATTTGTGACAATCGGCAGTTTTATTGTTATCCTCCAATCAAAACGTTGACTGACACCTGTTCTTGCATGACTGACTGTCAGATTCATGATCTATATAGATCTAATACAAAACGCAGCACGGATGTTCAATTATCTCACAAAAAAAGCAGACGAACGCTCAATGCAGAACACAAACTCCGTTCAGTGATGAAGTATTGTTGTTGTTTTTGTTTCCAGCCGCTAACTTTTCGGTGACTAGTACTGCATTAACCTACCAAGCAGGGTGCAGTTGATAGCATACCTGTATGACATATAAACGAATATCGTGTATAATTGCATATGTCGTAAACGTTTTAATTGTTTATCGATAAAATGTATTCAAGCCATTTCAGTCTAAGGATACGATACTTTTTGTAAAAAATCTCATTTTTTTTAATTTCTCCATGAAGGTATATATTGTTAATACTCATTTAAACCGTCTTGTCATAGACTTTCGAGATGAAATAAAGAAAATAGGGATTTATCTTTCTCATAAATGTTTCATCCTACTATAATTGTATCCCATTTGTAATGGGTTAATGCGCATGTGCATAATTCCAAAGTGTATTTGAAACGAGTTGAGTGTCATAACCGTCAAATGTTGCATCTTCTAATGTCTCTATGTATTCACATTGGAATGACATGTGTTTGGAAAATTCTTTATTTTAATTGCATGTAGTGTTTCATTGTGTATTTGACAAATGTTATTTATTGTTTTAGCTTCGTCGCTGAGAACAATAGACAATGTGAGTACATGGTAGTTTCTATGTTCAATCTAAGTATGTGCTGCCATTATAGGAATGAATGGCCTTTTTGTGGAATTTATCGGGGTATAAACTTGGAAAAGTCCCGGGAATACTGGACGAAGGCCAGAAGGCCTCGTCCAGTATTCCCGCGACTTTTCCAAGTTTATATCCCCGATAAATTCAACAAAAATGCCATTCATTCCTTATAATTCCAGCATTTTAAATAAATTCATCAAGAAAATGTGTTTATTTTCCGTTTTCTTAAGAATTATTTTAACTGCGCCCTCACGGTTACGGAAAGTAGTTCGGCATGGGAGTTTATTGGGATATAAATTTTTGACAGAGACTTACTACGGACCAATCAAATGTTAGGGAATTGTGTAAATATCTTTGTGCTGCCATCAATTAGTGAAAGCGAACACAATATCGGGTCAATGTTCACCCGTCTATTTTATATATGTATTGTATCACTGTTTGTCTCGCCCGTTCGTGGGTGGGCCAACCCTTTGAACAATTTGTTTAATTGCCACATGGCGGTAACAGTGTTTTCTTATACAGCAAATAGTACTGTCTGAATTTTAGACATACATTGTCCCCAACCGCGGTATTTTGGCTGTCCAATTCCTACCACTGTTTTTGTATGTTTGTATACCTGCCCCAGAGTCCAAACAGGAACTGGCCGACACCGTATGTGTCTCTGATGTTTTCTGTCACTGCATACACACACGGTCTTTGTAAATCACTATCGCATGTTCATAATACAATTACATGTACATGTTTATATGTGATCAAACTATTAACTACTAACATAAATATGGACTTGTTTTTGATGGTTTATTTGTTGCAGAACATGCCTTATTTTGTGGTGCCCACTCTATCACATGATACAGTGTTGGTGTGTGAAGCACAACACGCGTGTCATATAAAAACGTACTTTACCAACGGAGACCAGTTTGGCTTTCCAGGTGAATGGTAAGTGAACATTGTACAGATTGTACAGTGGAACCTATCTAAACCGGTCCCCAGGGTGTCTGGTTTCTAGAGGTTCCACTGTAAATCAGGCATGTGACTATGACAACGTGTGCGGCTGTGCTTTGCGAACTTAAACATGCATTATCATCATAAAAATACACCAATGAAACTATACAATTAAGGATACACAGACTGACTGCGTGTCCGGTTTAGAGAGGTTCTATTGTATTTCCATCAGGGAACTCGCTTTGCATAGCTAGAGTGTACACTGTCTGACAACATAATGCATAGACGTCACCAGGGAGGTGTGGTGGGGGGGGGGGTGTCGCGAGTGTACAGTGACTGACAACATAATGCATAGGTGTTACCAGGGTGGAGAGGGGTGGATGGGTGTGGAGGGGATTCGCAAGTGTACAGTGACTGACAACATAATGCCATTTCAGGCACTGACGTTGATGTAATGTGAATACACCAATAAAACAATGATATTGTATCTGCGTATTATCATTTTATTTCCAGCCCAATATTGACGGAAACGCAGAATGTGGGAGAACTTCACATGTTCCCAGTAGAATCAAAGACAGGGACATGTGCTAGAGATATGTCGTATATTCCCCCGTCAGCTAAAACTGGACACACTGTCCGTGTGTGTCTACAGCTGTCTTTGCCAGGGTATGTTAATTTCATCAGTCTGGTTTCATTATAGGAACAAACAGCATTTTCCAGTATATATCGTGGAATTGTAAAGGTTTACATGATAAATTCGAAAGAAAGTGTTGTTTATAATTCAAATCCAATGCTATTTCAATGTAATTTGAATGATTTTAAAGGCACTGTGTTTCAGATGATGTTATTCTATATGTCGTTTTGTTGCACCCCATGCGCTGTAAATGACCTGTATCAACAGACAGTATCATTTCATTTGATCAAATTCCAAAATGTTAATTCTAATCTATACTGTACTATCAGACCCTGTTATGAAGTAAATCAGAGGAGATAGTTTCGTTATTGTGTTCTTTATGCACGTACCATTAAGGCACATCTATGAAATCTATTTTTTTGTGAAATGACCATACTATACAGTATTTAGAAAGAAATTCCATTATATAAACTACATGTCGTTAAGTTAATTTAAATAATATTAAATTAGTCACGATCGATTGTAGAAAAACTATCGTTCGTAAAGTAAATTGTTATCACAATTGTTTTACCAATCCCATGTGTATTATATTAGACTCGTAGGTATAATTAGGTGCACAAATACAAAGCTATAGTTAAATAAGTTTCACTTAATCTGTGTTATCACTTTCGTCACACATCAGATAAACGATGCCCTTAAGTCATATAGTTCACACGTTATACAGATAACATTTTCTAAATAATCATTCCTTCCGGATTTCAAAAATATAGTCTTTTTGTATGTTATGATTGTCTTAATATCGTTTAATTAAACTCCAAATGCATGCATAGATAAAATCATTAACGTGTTTTAATCACGTTACGTAATGACGTCAAACCTCTGTCAATTATGACGTTGTATATAATGCTAAAAGCCGCGTTAGCAGACAAGTTCCATCTGCTGATAGAAATCGCTATCGTATTGCTAACTTAGTCAGATTTTGCATAGTGTATGAGGTAGCCATTGGCTATATGTGGTCAAAATTTCAGAGCGCTCGGAGATTCAGGGATTAAGGTGGGTGGCGTCGGTTTGAGAACATTACGTCTAAAATTGACGTTGACTGCGTGCTAAGTTAAACATGTTTTATATCTTCATAACTAAGCAAGATATTATTTGAGATTTTCTCATGATACACAACTTTCGCGATTTCGAACTGATACCATATGTCAACTATTCTGCAGGTTATTCATATATGAAGTCGTGGCCTATGCCCGCATATGGCTACTCGTGTCCAATGACAATGGTCAGTATCGTGTAGCTCATCTAGTGTTGGAATTAGTAGGCAACATGCTCTCTAAACTGGACACACAACTAAACTGAATGTGTTTAATTATGTTGATGTTCAACCTAATTTGTCGTCGCTGATTGCTAACAACACACATATGTACTGAAATATGCATACACCGTAATTACAGTGGAACCTCTTTAAACATGATGTCCGGTTTAGAGAGGTTCCACCTTACTAATTCCAGGAAGAAAGGAGAAGAACGCTGTCTGAATGTCATGGTAACGGCGTCGTTTACAAGTACGTACAATGAGCGATGGGTTCATGTGGTTTCGTAATATGTGACGGTATGTTTACGGTAGGTAGGTCGTCCTAACACATGGACGGTGTGTGATGATATATGACGCACCCATCGCGATAAGACACGTGTGTTATGACTACATTAAATGTTCTTTTTAAAACTTAAAACCTCTCATGGTTGTTCGCACCGTTGTATTCGCATAGTTCACTTTCTACTTACGGCGAGTAACTGCAAACCTCCCGTACCGTTGTATACGGCAGTTTTGCAGAGTTACTGTTCGCAACTATTCAGTTCCTCCATGTTGCTTACATTGATTTAAAGTCTTAGACAATACGATAGATATATACTGAGCACAGAAAACAAAACTATATTGTTACCATTTTGTTGATTTCTTTGAAATTTCCTAATATATTGTAGTTATGTTAATGTGTATGTGTTCAATAATCATTTGACAACACCTTAATGTCATATTGTACTGTCAAATCCATATTTTCTGTCCAAAAACAATCGATGAAGTGAACAGGGAGCATATTAAAAGAAAAAATTGCCAAACTAACTTGGACTTGTACTTGTGGTGGATGTTATCGCTTCCAAATGGCTTTTCATTGGTGGCAAATGAACAGAATATGTTCCCTTATACCTGTTGTAACCACCGCGTGCGTGGATCACTGCATTGACTTGGCGTCGCATAGAATTGACGTAAGTCTGGATAAGGGCGTTTGGAAGACCTTTCCATTCTATGTCAAGATTATTGGACAATGGATCGACCTTGTTAAGCGCATATCGCTCCCGAACACGTCTTCCGAGCCCATCCCAGATGTGTTCGATGGGATTCAGGTCGGGAGATACGGCTTGTCACGGCAACACGTCGACGTTATTAGCTGCCAAATGGTTGCGAGTTAATATAGCGGTATGCGGACGGGCATTATCCTCTTGCAAGATGCCTGGCCCATGTCGTCTGAGGAAAAGAATGGCCTCGGCTGCAAGGATCTCGTTAGTGTACCGAGCAGCATTCAAATTTCCACGAATGACTATCAATAACGTCTTGCGACCCCCTCCCTCGCGTCACTCCAACAGCTCCAAACTTGTCCATTTTCCTTATGCAAACTTATGCATAGCGTTCACCGTTACGGCGGTACACTCGCTGTCGGCCGTCGGCGTGACTTAAATTTAAACGCGACACGTCAATTAAGAGCACGGTGTTCCAGTCACGTCGACGCCAATGACGGTGACGTTTCGCCCATTGAAGTCGGTGACGATGGGTAATAATACTGCCCATGTATGGCCTGTATGCCCTGATGTGCCTGCTGGCGCAAACGATTCCGTATCGTCTGTCCAGAAACGTGGTACCGACGTGCCGTGACTGTCGCAGGCAAAAACCTCTGACATAAATGCGTCAAGCGGATGGCACGATCATCACGTAGCATCGTTGCACGGGGTCGCCCCATCCTGGGACGATCAATCACGTCCCCTGTCTGCTGCATACGCCGGGTCAATGCAAAGTGGTTGCCCTTGTGCAACCAAAGAAGCGATTAACGGCAACGAGAGTAGTGCCAGCGCGCAACATCCCAATTGCCTGATTTCGCTGCGCTTCAGATATACGCGGCATGTTTTCAAAATGAAATATGATGTGTTTTCGACTTTTTTCTGAGTGCTCTGTCGGCTCAGGTATTCAAAATCCAACTGGCCAGTTACCTGTCACGAGCACATGCAAATCGCTAGAAAACGTTTTTTAAACCCATTGATTGATGACGCAAAACATTACGTCACACGTCTGTGATACTACGCGTATATTATGACATTGTCTCCCATTGTCGTCTATTATTGTGGTCTAACTATTCTATTTTATATAGTGATTTATCGGCCTGAATTTACTCAGATGTCCGTCCCTTTATGTTTCAGTTATCGGCCCTTGTGCTGGTAAATATTGCTATAACGGAGGCAGCTGTATATCGAACGTCGTATCCAGGAACGCAACATGCGTCTGTCCACCTGGTTACAATGGCAGTGACTGTAGTTCAGGTACGGTGCTTATTGGTGGCTATCACTGGAGAAATGGTCTTATGGTATTTATGACCAGGGAATCCCCAGCTCAAATAGAAGTATCCTGATACATGTAATGATATATATGGCGCGTTAGAAACATGTCGGGTGTGTCCTTGATTTAATGGTGAATAAGGCGAAATTTTGCAAATAAGGCAAATCGCGACTGTCATAAACATAAGTATTCTTGTATTACATGTACAACTTAATGTATGGGGTTGATTGATTTGCGCCTATTGACTCGGGATATTGATAAACGGATATCATATGCATACATGTAACAGGGGTATTTGACGCTAGCGAATTATAAGTGGACTAACCCTAAGGCCATACCATATCTTGTTTATGCTAAGCGTCCACCCAGTTAACCAAAACCTACCTACATATCCGGTAAAAACAAACACGGCCGTGAACAAAAAACGAAGGTAAATTTATGTTAAAAAGTTCCATAAATTTAAATTTCAGCCTGCAAACTTTATAAAAAGATAAGAAACAAATACTCTTATTAAAATTATTAAGTGGACGGATTAAATACTTGGACAAGTCTCCCAATCAGTGTTCATATTACTTCACCAGTAAAAAGTGTAAAATAGCATAAACCTTGTGTTTGTTTTTTCATTGAACCACTTGCAAAACCTACCCGCACGCGGACGCTTAACAGAGAAAGAACTAATTTTATGTATGTACGCAGGACGATTTAAAAGGCGCACTGCGTTACAAACAGAAAAGTAGGGTCATAAGTAGACATGTAATACTATTACTCGTGTTGTTGTACTAGCATAAAACGGTAGATACACAAACACCTGCGTTAATCTTGTCAATATTTGTCAATTGTTTTATTGCAAATGACTCAATATTGCTCTTAAAGTCCAGCATCTTGATTGACTGAGCCTGATCTGTGATACAGGTCAGACTCAGACAATAAAATTGCTTGATTGCAAGTTGAGATTGCCAATAGATGTTCAGAAATGTTGACATTTGTGTACATTTAACGCAGGCGGTGGCGTAGCATTTTATATACATGTATACGGTAAATATTTTCCATTTTTCGTGTATACAATAGCTACATGTAATGTCGTTTACGTGTATCTTAGCAGTTATTGACTGTGGAAGAGTCAGCGATCCTGATCACGGCACCATTCATATTCCCAACGGAACACTAGAGGGCGCCAATGCAACAGTGACATGTGAGCCACAGTTTCGTGTGGCGGGCGGTAACTTTGTAACATGCCTGAACAACGGAACGTGGTCAGATAGTCTCCGTTGTGAACATAAAGGTATAGAAATTCCGTCGACAACGACAGAAAATACATTTGGTACATTTTACACCATGTTATTTCTAGCAGCGGGGTATCACGTGGTCAATTGTTTCATTGTGTCTAATGACGGCACCCATGAGTTCTAAGGTAAATCTTGCTTTTATCAATGCGACTGTGGTTTCTTCCTTTTAATGATGACCCTGTTACAGCCATTAACATTACGAGCCCGATAATACCAAACTTAGCAGCATTATTTCTGTAGTTAGTCTAAACGTATTTGACAATTGGAAACCGTGAACTTCCCATACATAATGTTCAGACTAACTGCATAAATAATGCTGTTCAATTTGGAAGTGGTGAACTCATAGTGTTAACGGCTGGAACATGGTCATCATTATAAGAGAGAAACCGCAGCCATGCTGATGAAAAACAAGATTTACCTCACAGCTCCGGAGCGCCGCCATTACTCAAAATCAGACAATAGACCACGTGATCCCAACATGATTCGTATCGCTTTCACTGTGAGGCGGTCAGTGTCCAATGTGTATGATCACGTGGTTACAACAACAACAACAAGTACTGAAACTTCCAGAAGCACTCCGATTCAAAGTACGTATTCTTTTATTTTGGCCTTGTTATGTAACGGATTGAGATGAAATATGGCGCATCAAACGCGTCTAGTTAAGCTGCATTTAGTGGTCTCGGCACTTTGGCCCAAACTTCTGTCTTTTTTGCGAAGAATCTATTTCCGTGCCTGCTGACACGGAAATCGATTCTTCGCAAAAACGACATACGTATATGCCGACCTCCCGGGACCACCAAATGCAGCTCATGTAGACGCGTTTGCTGCGCCATATTTCATCAACATATGTTGCCTATTAAAGAAAATATCAAATAATACTTACTTTGGAGTGGGCGCGCTTTCAACACTTTGAGCCATTGTTGTTGTTGTTGTTGTTGTTGTTGTAACGTAGTCATGCACCTTGAGTGTCTTCCTCATCACAAACTCGGTAACTGTAGTAGGTCTCGGTTCGCTGTTACATTATCAATGACAGATCGTAGCTAGTTATTTCCCTTTGCAAATATATTTATAGAGATCAGGTCCTATGATGTATTTCAGCGTTTATTTTTATCTGAATAGCACAAAAATTGAGTTTTGCGAACAGAGTAGACCCAGATCAGACTGCACATCTGTGCAGTCTGATCTGAGTCTACACTGATTGCAATAACGTTAATAAGCGTGAAAATATGAATCTGCCAAATAGTGTAGTCCCAGATCAGATTGCGTAGATATGTAGGATGATTTTGATCAACTCTATTAGAAATCACTGTATTGACTCCTTTTCATAACAAATCATGCTACATTCGCTCTTTTTACGAGCAATAAGGTCCTAAACTACACAATTTGGACCGGATTTCATTTTTTAAATAAATTCAACGGGAGATAACTAACTACGATCCCTCATTATTCTACATTTACCAAACAGGGAATGGAGTGTATCGTAATGGAATGAATGGAATAAAATGAACATTCATGATATTATGTATGTTCTTTATATGACAGGGCTGGAAAAACATGGGTTTATAGGGGACTTGTACGTCGGCACAATCTTATCAAGTCCTACACGGTTCGCTATTGAATTGAGGATGCATTTGTAATGTTTCTATTTAGCCCATTTAATGCCAGATACTTTTTTCACAAATATAAATATTTACTAACAGTTTTTTATCAATGGTTTCTGTTTCTCAGCAAAATTATATACTGTTCAAATGAGTGGTAACAACATATATTTTCATTGAGAAATGAAGAAAACATAAAAATAGATTTTATATATCTGGGTACCAAACATGAAACTTGCCAAATACTCTAGAAGGCATGATTATCGTCGCGAATTATATACTTTTATCCCGTCAACACAGAAAGTATGTGCCGTGAAACACGGTGCCGTGATATTTTTTTTTGATATCCTATCAATACGACCTAATATGTGCTGTGACGTTTTAAAGCCATGTGTAGGTGGTGTTGGCGGGATAAATAGAATAGTAGGTTTGTGCCGTGAATGGGAAAAATATCTGGCGCGGCACGGAAACGGGATGTGCTCGCTCATTTCCCGTTTCCTAAGCCTTGCCAGATATTTGTTCCCATTCACGGCACTAACCTACCATTCTCTATATAGCAAACTGCGCATTACTTGAATATTGAAATAAAACGGAAGCACATGTCCTGAGTGTTGATATGTTCAGTGAGAGTGTTGACAATGGACACATACTTATTTTTCTGCACCAGCGTCATCTACACCATCGGTATCTCCGCCTACATCCACTACTGAGTCCAGTACAGCGAAGACGTCTCTCACACCAGCAGCATCTACACCAACGTCATCTACACCAGCTGTATCCCATGGCACATCGACGACCATGTCCAGTACAGGTACGACGTCTCCCACACCTACGTCTTCTACACCAGCGATATCTACACCAGCGGGTTCCCCGGGCACATCTACTACCGAGTCCAGTACAGTTAAGACGTCTCCCACACCAGCATCTTCTACACCAGCGATATCTGCGGGTACATCGACTACCGAGTCCAGTACAGTTAATACTTATCTCACACCAGCGGCATCTAAACCGGCGTCATCTACACCAGCGGTATCTGCGGGCACATCGACTACCGAGTCCAGTACAGTTAAGACGTCTCCCACACCACCGTCTTCTACACCAGCGGGTTCTCCAAGCACATCGACTACCAAGTCCAGAACAGTTAAGACATCTTCCACACCAGCTTCTTCTACACCAGCGGGATCTCCGGGCACATCGACTACCGAGTCCAGTACAGTTAAGACGTCTCCCACACCAGCGTCTTATACACCAGCGGGTTTTTCGAGCACATCGACTACCAAGTCCAGTACAGTTAAGACCTCTTCCACACCAGCGTCTTCTACACAAGCGGTATATGCGGGCACATCGACTACCGAGTCCAGTACATTTAAGACGTCTCCCACACCAGCGGCATCTTCACTGGCGATATCTACACCAGCGGGATCTCCGGGCACATCGACTACCCAGTCCAGTACAGCTAAGACGTCTCCCACACCAGCGGCATCTACGCCAGTCATATCTACACCAGCGGTATATGCACCAGCGGCATCTACTACAGCGATATATACACCTGGCACATCGACGACGAAGTCCAGTACAGATACCACGTCTCCCAAACCAGCCTCATATACAACAGCGGTACCTCCTAGGACATCGACTACCGATGCTAGTACAGCTAAGACGTCTCCAACACCAGCGGCATATACACCAGCGTCATCTATACCAGCGGTATCTCCTGGCACATCGACTACCGACTTCAGTACAGTAAAGATGTCTCCCACACCAGCGTCTTCTACACCAGCGTCATCTACACCAGCGGTATCTTCGGGCAAATCGACGACCAAGTCCAGTACAGATACGACGTCTCCCACACCATCGTCATCTACACCAGCGATATCTACACCAGTGGTATCTCTTGGCACATCGACTACCGAGTCCAGTACAGTTAAGACGTCTCCCACACCAGTGTCTTCTACACCAGCGTCATCTAAACCAGCGGTATCTTCGGGCACATCGACGACCAAGTCCAGTACAGATACGACGTCTCCCACACCAGCGTCATCTACACCAGCGATATCTACACCAGTGGTATCTACACCAGTTATATCTACACCAGTGGTATCTACACCAGCGGTATCTTCGGGCACATCGACGACCGAGTCCAGTACAGATACGACGTATCCCACACCAGCGGGATCTACTGGCACATCGACTACCGAGTCCAGTACAGTTAAGACGTCTCCCACACCAGCGTCATCTACACCAGGGATATCTACACCAGTGGTATTTCCTGGCACATCGACTACCGAGTCCAGTACAGTAACGACGTCTCTCACACCACCGTCTTCTACACAAGCGTCATCTACACCAACGGTATCTCCGGGCACATCGACAACCCAGTCCAGTACAGTAAAGACGTCTATCACACCTGCGTCTTCTACACTAGCGTCATCTACACAAGCGGTATCTTCGGGCACATCGACGACCAAGTCCAGTACAGTTAAGACGTCTCCCACACCAGCGTCATCTACACCAGCGTCATCTACACCAGCGGTAGCTCCGGGCATATCGACAACTGAGTCCAGTACAGTAAAGACGTATATCACACCTGCGACTTCTACACTAGCGTCATCTACACCAGCGGTATCTTCGGACACATCGACTACCGAGTCCAGTACAGTAAAGACGTCTCCCACACCAGCGTCGTCTACACCAGCGTCATATACACCAGCGGTATCTCCGCGCACATCGGCTACCGAGTCCAGTACAGATACGACGTATCCCACACCAGCGTCATCTACACCAGCGTCATCTACACCAGCGGTATCTCCGCCCACATCGACTACCGATTCCAGTACAGTTAAGACGTCTCCCTCACCAGCGTCTTCTAAACCAGCGTCATCTACACCAGTGGTATCTCCTGGCACATCGACTACCGAGTCCAGTACAGTAAAGACGTCTCCCAAACCAGCGACATCTACACCAGCGTCATCTACACCAGCGGTATCTCCGCCCACATCGACTACCGATTCCAGTACAGTTAAGACGTCTCATACACCAGCGTCCGTCTACACCAGCGTCATCTACACCGCGGATACTCCGCCCACATCGACTAGCGATTACAGTACAGTTAAGACACCTCTCACACAGCGTTTTTTTTACACCAGCGTATCTACACTAGCGGTATTTTCGGGGCCCACATCGACGACCAAGTCCAGTACATACTACGACGTATCCCACACCACGTCATCTTACACCAGTGATATATACACAGCGTCATCTACACCACGATATCTCACCAGCGTTATCTACACCAGCGCGGTACCTCCGCCCACATCGACTACGAGTCAGTACCAGCTAAGACCGTCTCCCACACCGCGTCATTCTACACCAGCGTCATCTACAGGCGTTATCTTCGGGCACATCGACTACCGAGTCCAGGTACAGGTACGATGTCTCCCACACCAGCGTCGTCAGCACCAGCGATATCTACACCAGTGGTATCTACACCAGTGATATCTACACCAGTGGTATCTATACCAGCGATATCTACACCAGCGTCATCTACACCAGCGGTATCTACACCAGCGTCATCTGCACCATCGATATCTACACCAGCGTCATCTACACCAGCGATGTCTACACCAGTGGTATTTACACCAGCGTCATCTACACCAGCGATATCTACACCAGCGATATCTACACCAGCGAGATCTACACCAGCGTCTTCTACACCAGCGGTATCTACACCAGCGTCATCTGCACCAGCGTTTTCTACACCAGCGTCATCTGCCCCAGCGATATCTACACCAGTGGTATATCCTGGCACATCTACTACCGAGTCCAGTGCAGTAAAGACGTCTCCCACACCAGCGTCTTCTACACTACCGTCATCAACACCAGCGGTATCTTCGGGCACATCGACGACCAAATCCAGTACAGATACAACGTCTCCCACACCAGCGTCTTCTACATCAGTGTCATCTACACCAGCGGTATCTTCGGGCACATCGACGACCATGTCCAGAACAGATACCACGTCTCCCACACCAGCGTCATCTAATCCAGCGATATCTACACCAGCGGTATCTCCTGAAACATCGACAACCGAGGCCAGTGCAGTAAAGACGTCTCCCACACCAGCGTCTTCTACACCAGCGTCATATACACCAGCGGTATCTTCGGGCACATCGACGATCAAGTCCATTACATATACGACGTCTACCACGCCAGCGTCTTCTACATCAGCGTCATCTACACCAGCGGTATCTTCGGGCACATCGACGACCAAGTCCAGTACAGATTCGACGTCTCCCAAACCAGCGTCATCTACACCAGCGTCAGCTACACCAGCGGTATCTCCGCCCACATCGACTACCGATTCCAGTACAGTTAAGACGTCTCACACACCAGCGTCTTCTACACCAGCGTCATCTACACCAGTGGTATCTCCTGGCACATCGACTACCGAGTCCAGTACAGTAAAGACGTCTCTCACACCAGCGTCTTCTACACCAGCGTCATCTGCACCAGCGGTATCTCCGCCCACATCGACTACCGATTCCAGTACAGTTAAGACGTCTCCCACACGAGCGTCTTCTACACCAGCGTCATCTACACCAGCGGTATCTCCGCCCACATCGACTTCCGATTCCAGTACAGTTAAGACGTCTCCCACACCAGCGTCTTCTACACCAGCGTCATATACACTAGCGGTATATTCGGGCACATCGACGACCAAGTCCAGTACAGATACGACGTCTCCCACACCAGCGTCATCTACACCAGTAATAACTACACCAGCGTCATCTACACCAGCGATATCTACACCAGCGTTATCTACACCAGCGGTACCTCCGCCCACATCGACTACCGAGTCCAGTACAGTTAAGACGTCTCCCAAACCAGCGTCTTCTACACCAGCGTCATCTACACCAGCGGTATCTTCGGGCACATCGACTACCGAGTCCAGTACAGGTACGACGTCTCCCACACCAGCGTCGTCTGCACCAGCGATATCTACACCAGTGGTATCTACACCAGCGTCATCTACACCAGCGATATCTACACCAGCGATATCTACACCAGCGTCATCTACACCAGCGGTATCTACACCAGCGTCATCTGCACCAGCGATTTCTACACCAGCGTCATCTGCCCCAGCGATATCTACACCAATCGTATCTCATGGCACATCTACTACCGAGTCCAGTGCAGTAAAGACGTCTCCCATACCAGCGTCTTCTACACTACCGTCATCAACACCAGCGGTATCTTCGGGCACATCGATGACCAAATCCAGTACAGATACAACGTCTCCCACACCAGCGTCTTCTACATCAGTGTCATCTACACCAGCGGTATCTTCGGGCACATCGACGACCATGTCCAGAACAGATACCACGTCTCCCACACCAGCGTCATCTAATCCAGCGATATCTACACCAGCGGTATCTCCTGGAACATCGACAACCGATGCCAGTGCAGAAAAGACGTCTCCCACACCAGCGTCTTCTACACCAGCGTCATATACACCAGCGGTATCTTCGGGCACATCGACGATCAAGTCCAGTACATATACGACGTCTCCCACGCCAGCGTCTTCTACATCAGCGTCATCTACACCAGCGGTTTCTTCGGGCACATCGACGACCAATGCCAGTACAGATTCGACGTCTCCCAAACCAGCGTCATCTACACCAGCGTCAGCTACACCAGCGGTATCTCCGCCCACATCGACTACCGATTCCAGTACGGTTAAGACGTCTCACACACCAGCGTCTTCTACACCAGCGTCATCTACACCAGTGGTATCTCCTGGCACATCGACTACCGAGTCCAGTACAGTAAAGAGGTCTGCCACACCAGCGTCTTCTACACCAGCGTCATCTGCACCAACGGTATCTCCGCGCACATCGACTACCGAGTCCAGTACAGATACGACGTCTCCCACACCAGCGTCTTCTACACCAGCGTCATCTACACCAGCGATATCTACACCAGTGTTATCTACACCAGCGGTACCTCCGCCCACATCGACTACCGAGTCCAGTACAGTTAAGACGTATCCCACACCAGCGTCTTCTACACCAGCGTCATCTACACCAGCGGTATCTTCGGGCACATCGACTACCGAATCCAGTACAGGTACGACGTCTCCCACACCAGCGTCATCTGCACCAGCGATATCTACACCAGTGGTATCTACACCAGTGATATCTACACCAGTGGTATCTACACCAGCTATATCTACACCAGCGTCATCTACACCAGCGGTATCTACACCAGCGTCATCTGCACCAGCGATATCTACACCAGCGTCATCTGCACCAGCGATATCTACACCAGTGGTATCTCATGGTACATCTACTACCGAGTCCAGTGCAGTAAAGACGTCTCCCACACCAGCGTCTTCTACACTACCGTCATCAACACCAGCGGTATCTTCGGGCACATCGATGACCAAATCCAGTACAGATACGACGTCTCCCACACCAGCGTCTTCTACACCAGCGTTATCTACACCAGCGATACCTCCGCCCACATCTACACCAGCGGTATATGCGGGCACATCGACTACCGAGTCAACATGCAACCTGAAAGCAGGTCAGTATTAAAGCTAATTGGAGTAACGGGTGTATATATCGGGTGGTTAAACAATTGACCCCAACGTTCAAAGTGTCATATCTCAGAAACTAGGCATAATATTGCATTATAATTGCTCACGCTATCAGTTCATGCGATTGTCTCAAACATCTGAAGGTTTCAACTCAGTAACTATATATTAATGATCCTGTAGTTAGAAATAACAAAAAGCATTATCCAAAACCTAGAATGTAGAATGGGGGTTGATCAAAAAGTAGCTGGCCACTTCTATAAATAATTGGTGTCAGTTGCAGTTTGGATTCATTTTTGACACCTCCAATCATGTATATTCATACGCACGCAGGCCCGTACGCAGAGGGGGTGCGACGGATGCGTACGCACCCCTTAACCCTTTCAACGCCACATGCCTGTATAGTGGTATTGGCAAAAAGTGTAGATCCAGATGAGCCGGCTCGTGACGAGCCGTCTCATCAGTATCTGCACTTTTTACAAGTAATTTTCATATTTTTGAGAATAAAATCACCCCATGTTCACAAATTGACTGGTCTGAAAATCATTTTGTGATGATTGAATTGGTTGCAAAATTAATATATCAAAATCCATTCCAGTTACTTACGGGTGAAAGGGTTAATTTGCCGAGGTCTGTCCGTGGATGTGCAAAAAAAAACGGTTTTGGCAATTCGCGCCGTCGATAACGCACCCCCCTAAATGTATGCCTGAGTACGAGCGTGACACCACATTGCATGTGTATACCTTCAGATGTTTGTGAGATATATACTTTAGAGCATCATAGGGGCCACATTTGCAAATCTACCAGTATTGACCTAACTGAAAAATTAGTATTACTGTCTGTTTCACGAAAGCTGCCCAAATGTTACGGCTATATAAACAATTCAAAAACAAGATTTCTTTTGATAATATTAAATTAAAGGAAAAATTAAGAATGAGCCTTCTTTTTATTTCGTGAAATTTGGTAAGGAAGTGTGGGAGGAGTCAAAAAACGAAAAAATTTGGAAATTGACTCCGAAACCTGACTAGATAGCTTGGATATGATCTAACTAAGAAAACAAAAGTTAAATTTTAAACATCGGTGCAGTATTTCTGAAATTCAAAAAAATTCAAAAAAATTTCCCCATGTTAAATCCCCATAGACATCTTCACTCCGTGAAGATGTCTATGGGGATTTAACATGGGGAAATTTTGTTTTCGCAATAAAATCAATATTTGACCAAATTTCATGAAATAAAAAGAAGGCTCATTCTTAAATTTTCCTTTAATTTAATATTATCGAAAAAATGGTTTTTGAATTGTTTATATGGCCGTAAAATTTGGGCAGCTTTCGTGAAAGAGACAGTGGTTATAGTTCATATATTTAATTTATTAAAAATTCAATATGTGAACCATGTGAACTATAACGTACTTATCGTTTACCCAGCTCAGTCGCGAAGCTCCGCCCCTAACCGTGATTTCGAATTGCTATACTAGTATGTGATTGACGGTGTGACACGAAGTGAGTGCGTGTGTAGGCGGTAATATGATTTGCGTCTCGTGAACTGATGACAGCAAGGCATAACATGTATTCAAAATTCAATATGTGAACTATAACGTACTTATCGTTACCCAGCTCAGTCGCGAAGCTCCGTCCCTAACCGTGATTTCGAATTGATATACTAGTATGTGATTGACGGTGTGACACGAAGCGAGTGCGTGTGTAGGCGGTAATATGATTTGCGTCTCATGAACTGATGACAACAAGGCATAAAATCAGCTGTAAATATGGCGGCTGAACATTTAATGATTAATATAATACATAGTGGCGAAAACGTCGGAATATGCGATTAATTGAGACGAAATGCCGTTCTTTCATTGGTCGAGAAACTAGGGTAAACAATAAATACACTTTAGAGCATCATAGCGGCCAGATTTGCAAATCTACCAATATTGAGCTAACTGAAACATTAATTTGATTATACAGCACAGAAAAGGCAAATTAGGTATGGAAATTTGGAAATGTATTGCATAAAGCATATCAATCAATATCAGTAGCCGATTTCACCAACATTGCAAAGTATACTTTTGTAGAAAAGTATACTTTGAGGGAGTAATCATTAATTTTTCTGTAATGTATTATTTCATGTAAAACTAACAACTGCATATATTTGATGATTAAAAGTATGCAGAATTATTATACTGAATTTAATACATTATCACAGCCACAATGGCTGTGATAATGTAATAAATTCAGTATAATAAAAATTAATAAATTTATCATAAAATTGAAAATTTCTCCCTCAAAGTATACTATGCTAGAAAAGTATACTTTGAAATGTTGGTGAAATATGCTACAGAAAAGCGATTTTGTATATTTAGACCATCTACAGCAGAGAAATGATTTGTGCTGACACAGTTGATATAATGGTTTGCTTTCTTAAATATTCCATTTTAGTGCTCAATCTCCAGATAAGGAATTAGTAATTGAGTATTTTCACTCCATCATTTCTGAAGCAATTTGGTATTTCAAAAATGTAATTGGGTAAAATAAAATCACAAGACTGTTTACACGTCAACAGACAGCAATTATTGAATATTTTGCTTCGAAAGTAAAACATATCTTGGCATTTCATTAGAATTGTCTCCTTGGAGACAATTCTAATGAAATACCAAGATGTGTTTTCATGGAAAATAAAAAAAATATACTATATTTGTGGTCTGTTTATTGTTTCCTGCAGCATGATAAATGTACCACAAAATTGTAATTGCTTTTTGATACTCGCTACTTCTGATTTCAATTGGGTCTTTGGCAATTTTAATTGGGTATTTAAGCAAATACGCAGCTTATCTGGAGCTCTGTCAATGAATTCAGACATTTGCATTTTTTTATCATTATTTTTCTTTTCGATACCTCTAAATTAAATGTAATATTACAAGTATACAGTTGAAACTTGTATATGTCGGAGATTGAATGTATACGGTGAAAAATTATATTGAGATACTGTACATAATATGTGAGATATCATGAAACGTTGGGTCAATTGTTTCATCTGCCCGATATATGCATATATTTATAAACGTTTAATCGCTCACTAGAGTATTGTAATCACGTGAGCAATTTTTGTCCGTTGGCTTATTTCGCGAGAACGAAATGAGAATACCTAACAACTTCATAACATGTAGCATCAGTACGGAGCCCCACAGGGGACGTAGAATTCTTTTTTATATTAATTCGTTCCCTCAATTTAACAATTCGTTCCTACGAATTAAAAATTCGTTCCCTCAATTTAACAATTCGTTCCCACGAAATAACAATTCGTGGGAACGAATTGTTGTATCGTGGGAACGAATTGTTAATTCGAGGGAACGAATTGTTAAATTGAGGGAACGAATTGTTATTTCGTAGGAACTAATTAATAAAAATAATCCATGTCCCCTGCGAAGTTCCGTACATCAGTGACAACACACGTGTTTTATTTAATGCTGTAAACATTCCTGAATTAGGATTTGCTTTCTAGTTTTCTAGTTTTAATATTCACGCATAACATGGCCCAGGCCCGTACGTAGGGGGGGGGGGTGCGACGGGTGCGTACGCACCCCCCTAAATTCGCCGAGGTCCGCTATTTTTCAAACAGTATCTTGAAATGCATTAATATGCAGGTAATTTGCATGAAAATTCCACCGTTGAAATTCGAATTTAAATGACATAAAATGCAGGAGAGTGCATTTCAGGCCATCTAGGTTTAAAATATTTAAGGGGGTGCGTCAGGGGCGAGCCCCATGTAGTGGCGCGTCGCCACTGACGCACCCCCAATAGAAAATCCTGCGTACGGGCCTGCCATGCATGTTTATTTCCCTAATACTATGCGTGTCTGCTAATTATAACAGCTGAGCGGTGTACATATACTAGTGCGTGCCAATATTAAATAATATATGTATATTCGTATTTATTTTCAGAAAGTGAAAAGGCGGTAAGTTACATTTATGGTATGATAAAAACAACCGGCATATAATTATATTCTGAAATAGCACTTGCATGTTATATTAATCAAATGACATTGAGTGGTTTGTTTATTATTCCTGTATATTCTTACTGTATTTTTCTTACTGTATCGAGCGTCGGACTAACGCCTCCAACTTCTTAGACGTGTCTCTTTAATGTTAATTGACCTTATGACTGGGCTATAAAAGGCCCTCTTTAGTGACTTTTTTTGTTTTTCAGAGCTATGTGTATTTTTCTGACGTTATGCTTGTTTTGTTTAAACAATATATCAAGAGAGATAAGTGATATACTAGTTTCTACACATAAATTGGTGAATTATACACATGTATCCCCAGTGCGTATGTGCCGTGAAACATTTTTGATATCCTGTCAATACGACCTAATCAATGCGCATGCATATGTGCGGTTGTCATACTAGTCGATTCTCCGATTGTTAGGATGCGGCTGTGGTTAATGTTTGCATCTTAAAGCTATTTGTAGTGTTGACGGGATAAATAGAATAGTAGGTTGGTGCCGTGAATGGCAAAAATATCTGGCAAGGCTTAGAAAACGGGATGGGCGAGGCCCTGCCGAGCCCATCCTGTTTCCGTACCGGCGCGCCAAGGTGCCAAGGCACCAAGGTGCATGATCACGTGGTTACAACAACAACAACAACAGCAATGGCTCAAAGTGTTGAAAGCGCGCCCACTCCAAAGTAAGCATTATTTGATAGTTTACTCAATAGGCAACGGATTTTGATGAAATATGGCGCAGCAAAAGCGTCTTCATGAGCTGCATTTGGTTGTCCCGGGATTTCGGCACATACTTATGTAGTTTTTGCGAAGAATCGATTTCCGTGTCAGTAGTCACAGAATTCGATTCTTCACAAAAACGACAGCAGTTTGGGACAAAGTACCGAGACCACCAAATGCAGCTTAACAGCTTAACGCGTTTGATTCACCACATTTCATCAAAATCTGTTACATAATAAGGACAACATGAAAAGTCATGCAGAGCATGATGTTATTAGCCGATCAAATCAGGGTTCAATATATGTCCGCATTTTAGTAGTTACTGAGTCTCGTGGGGGAGGGGAATGAATGAGCGAGTGAGTATTGGTGTTTAACGGCCTATCAACAGCTAAGGTCAGTTAAGGCCGGGCCAACGGGTTGTACTATCCCGCATTAAACGGGTCCACGATGAGGAAAATTCCCAAAATCAGAACTCAATATTTCCATGCCACACCAGTCACTTTAGTAGCTCGGCCCCAAAGTAATATGATTTGCCATAAGCTTATTACTTCTTAATGGAGCATAACAGGTTAACGTTGTCACTTGTTTATCCCTTGTTTATCGATTTAAATGGTTTAAATCGACTCGAAGCTTACATTCAACGGCCGCACAAACTCGATTGAACTGCACGCCTTCCAATGATTTAAATACGCAGCGCGTTTAAATAGTCAATTACGTTTTTTTAATGCGCGCACTGGTCATTTAAAAAGGGGCCCATCCGTGATTTTTTCGCGCGATGTCGGGCGCAAGACAATCAATAATTTGCGGCATTGACAATAATTAAGGGTGATTGCCGCAATCGCGCGTGCTGGATGCATCCCTGCCATCCCTGCATGATACGTAAACAAATCAAAATTCGCTATGAAGGGCAATTCTTCGTTTTGATTGGTGGAAAATTTTGTGAATATTAACTAGCGTCAAATGACGCGCATACGCGATCCAATGGGATAAACCCGAGATGCTGGGGTTGCTAGTCGGAGGAGATTTTGAGCAGAGGTCGATTATAAATTAGCCGAATAAACACATTTTACACGATTATACGTGGCTGAAACTTGTTCTGGTTAATAAATAAAAGCTTTAAATTAGCCCAATAATCGGCGTATGTTGGCGTATATGGCCATTAGAGCCAACTATGGACTTCAACAATAACAACTTCCGGGTTCAATCTCTTCCGGCGTTCAGCTCATTACGTATTCAAAATTGTGTTATTTGGCTATATTTAAAGTTTTAAACGGAGATAATTGCCAAAAATGCAAACTTTATCGGTTGATGCAATTTGGAAGTGATACAGCAAAATTCGCGTTCGTAGATTACAGAATAGCGGAGAAAAGGGTTGCTACAAACTTTTTCAGAATTCGATGGATGACCAATATATTAGCTGATCTATAAATAGATCGGCTAATAATAAAAGAATACGTACTTTGAATCAGAGGGCTTCTGGAAGTTTCAGTACTTGCTGTTGTTGTTGTAACCACGTGATCATACACCTTGGGCACTACTCTACTATTCTCTAGTTTACAATCCGTACTATGGGTTATTGACCTGCGTGTTGTTGCAGCGGGAAATGGTTAGCCGAGGCTATGTCAGCTGTTACTGCACGGTGAACGGGACGGAGGTGCAGGTTATACGGCCGCGGGCCACGACAAAGATGTTGCTTACTGCTGCAGGTATAGTAAGAGACAATGCCATGCGATACTGTACCTCCGAATGTGTGCGATATCTCATAAGAAATAATATGTACTAAATGTACAATACATTCCTACATTCCGTAAATGACATGGAAAGTTGACGAAATTTTCATAGCAACTGCGAATATTATTTCGCATTTACGATGAAAGTTTCGTCAGATAGACGTCATGCACAGAAGTACAGAACCACATGGCGTGTCTCATGTAAGGACTAAGTTTTGTTTAAAAATCTTACTACGTTGCTTTCTATTCACAACTACAGTTTACACTCGTTTACTCTAAGTCCAAGGAACTGAGGAAATTACTTTGAGTTAACCCTTACACCGCTATCATAATGTTTTTGTCGTCTGCTGTTTATTTTATATTTTCCGTTTTTATCATCACAAACATGCTTTGACAGCACTTTAGAATAATTTACAACATGCTTTGACAGCACTTCAGAATCATTTCCAATGGAAATGTTGTCAAACCATGTTGTTTATTGAGAAATAAAGCAAGATATAAAACCAACAGCAGACGACAATTGTTGTATGTAGCAGCCTAAGGGTTAATGAAAACTTAACGAGAGTTATTATATTGGAAAACATGTATTTGGGACCATAAAATGGACTTTGAGTTATCAGTAGCTTCATTTAAGAGAGTTTTGGGTAACTGTAGACTGTATGTCATAATAATTCCAGCACAAAAATATTTATACAATTCCCTAACATTTGATTGGTCCGTAGCAAGTCTCTGTCCAAAATGTATATCCCAGTAAACTCCCATGCCGAACTACTTTCCGTAACCGTGAGGCGCAGTTAAAATAATTCTTAAGAAAACGGAAAATAAACACATTTTTTTCTTTATGAATTTATTTCAAATGCTGGAATTATAAGGAATGAATGGCCTTTTTGTGGAATTTATCGGGGATATAAACTTGGAAAAGTTGCGGGAATACTGGACGAGGCCTTCCGGCCTTCGTCCAGTATTCCCGCGACTTTTCCAAGTTTATACCCCGATAAATTCCACAAAAAGGCCATTCATTCCTATATTATATTCCCCGATGTAGTATGAAGTTTGAGGTGGAAGTATCCAGTAGGTTTCGCACAATGACCGTTCAACTGCAGCCAGTGACTTGTCTCGGATTGCGCCAACTCGAAGAGATATTCATTTTTAAAGAGCTACATGTACAATGCAAGAAAGGCTCCACCGCCTGTCATGTGATATGCAGATGTTGCCTTCATAAGAGCATGTTTATGCAAACAACATATGAGACACGCCATGTGATTGTGTACCTTCGGACATATACGTTTACAAAAATTACTATATTTTTCATAAATAAAGTCAAAAGTTGACAAAATGTTCAGAGTACATGCGGAATATTCCGTATGTACTCTGAAAATTTGTCAATGTATGACCCCATTTACAGAAAATATTGTAAATTTTGTAAACGTATTTCATGAAATTATGCAGATGTCCTAAGGTACAAAATAGCATGGCGTGTCTAATGTACAACTCTAGCTACCTAGTAACCACTTTAGAAATGTTTGATGGAAAATGGTCTCGGCTTGGAACGGTCAGTCAGAAACAGTGTCTAATGTTACTGCATCAGTAGTAACTATATATGTTGACCAGTTTGTATAACCAGTAGCCTAATTCACCAACATTGCAAAATATACTTATCTAGCAAAGTATACTTTGAGGGAGAAATTTTCAATTTAAGTATAAATTTATTAATTTGTATTATACTGAATTGATTACATTATCACAGCCATTTTGGCTGTGATAATGTAATAAATTAAGCATAATAATTCTGCATATTTTTAATCATCACATATATGCAGTCGTTAGTTCTATATGAAATAATACAGTTCTGGTAAAATAAATTATTACTCCCTCAAAGTATACTTTGCTAGATAAGTACTTTTTTGTAATTTTGATGACATCGGCTACTGGACATATTTCATCACTTGATTCGGCTTCCAGCTGATTCCGGTTTTGCCGAAAACTAACAAGAAAAACATTATATCAAGTAAAAATGAGCCATATTTGCATGCTGCGATGTATGTTTTGTCGCTGGATCATGTGTGATTTCAATGCTCGCTGTATTGAACTATTTATAAGAAGTAATCCCAGGGATAATTATTCTCCAGAGAGCTGAATGCCCTATATAATGATTTTGTTTTCTTTACCGACTAATTCCGACTAGCGCATGGATATCACTTGATTATCGCCGACGGGCTTACCACCCGTGTACGCATCTCGGGAGATTAGCGCCGTGCTATGACGGATCGCATGAATGAGATCGGCTCTGAAATTGCTTCCCTTCTTGAATTGTTGTCTGTCGCCGATATTCATTAAAAAGGAAATCGGAAATAGTTTCAGTAAATGAAGGTGCATGTTGACATTAATATAACAGCACATGCGGAATGTAATTGAAATGTAAATGTCAGTAGCCGATTTCACCAAAACTGCTAAGCATACTTATCTTTCTAACTATACATTGAAGAAGTAACCAATTTTTCCGAAATGCTTTATTTCATATAGAACTAATGACTGAATATATTTGATGATTACAATTAGGCAGAATTATTATTATACTGAATGTATTACATTACCACAGCCAAACTGGCTGTGATAATGTAATACATTCAGTATAGTAAAAAATAACAAATTTATCCTTAAATTGAAAATGTCTCCCTCAATAAGATAAGTCTACTTTGCAATTTGTGTGAAATCCGCTACAGGGCTCGATATAGGACTGGCTTTGTGCTGCCTTCTTGGTAACATCGCCGTATCTTGCCCATATTTATTTCCAATGTAATACTTGTTCTTAGATGACGTCAAAAATTAGCACAAAATTTAGAGCTGATGTGGAATTCAATTTACGACGTCTTTCGCGGAATATATGACTGCGTTTAGTAAGTAGTATCGCCGAAAAACGGTGGTTCAACAATAGAGGTAAAATAAATGTAAATGCTTGGATTTAACGACGACACTGACTCGATGACCTTGCATGTCGTCTCCCAAGAAGGGGAGAAAGGAAGGAGGTGGGTACATAGGAAACCTAGCTCTTATTAGAATAGTCCCCTCTGGTTCTTTAACGTGTCCAGACTCTCCTTCAAATATGTAGCCTATTTCATCAACATTGCAAAGTATACTTATCTAGCAAAATATACTTTGAGGGAGAAATTTTCAATTTAAGGATAAATTTATTAATTTTGATTATACTGAATTGATTACATTATCACAGCCATTTTGGCTGTGATAATGTAATCAATTCCGTACAATAATTCTGCATACTTTTAATCATCAAATATATGCAATGGTTAGTTCTATATGAAATAATGCATTTTAGGAAAAATAAATGATTACTCCCTCAAAGTATACTTTGCTAGATAACTATACTTTGCAATTTGATTAAATCGGCTACTGATACACGGTACTGCCTTTTTAAAGTCTCCATCCGAAAGGACTAGTAGAGTCAGCGTGGCAGTCCGACGGTGTCACCCCTCGCCCACGGTCTGCTCTGTTGACAATGGAGATGCATGTACTTCCAGGGTAATGTTTATTTATAGGATACGGCGCCGGGGGAATGACAACGGCCATCCTGATTGGAGGCGGCGTTTACGCACTGGTGAAGAAACTGACAACGAAACCCAAGGCCAAAGAAAGACCCAAGCCAACACCAAGACCTCCGAGAAATTTAATCTCTCGGCGAAATATTGTCCGCCCGTACTAATAAACTACCATTTAGAGACAAACAGCAATGTGAAATGTGGGTGTGACTGGAGTATGGTGTATGGATTTTGTGGCCAGTGTAGCTCCTGGCAAATAACACATTCCTGAAACCTGATAACGATATATAGTCGTTGTTGGCAGTGAAGCATGACGGGCGTTTCATTGATGGAATAGCGAACAGTGCAGATCCGGATCAGACTGTGCGGATGCACAGGCTGATCTGGATCTACAATGATCGCAAAACCCATAAGCCCCATTTCTTCAGTCATAACCGCTAATATTATGTTGACAAATTACAATTCACAAAAATGGTGTCAGTAATATTGAATACTAGGCAAAAAGAACATTGTTAAATGCGTGTCAACACGTTGAAAACCCAGACACGACAACACATATTTAACTTTGAATGTATTGAGTGATCCTGACATTGGTTATAAAGCGTAACATCTGTAAATGATCACACACATACTATACGCCAAGGAGGTATTACATAGAAATATATTATACATACTAGTTCCAAAACTTTATCTTTATTCCAGGAGGCCTTTATGAAGGTCATTTTGAACTAAATAGTAACATCACAGTTAACTTTGGTAAAATGTTGCTATGCCCCCTATGCGATAGCAAGGGGTGACATATTGCTTTACTTTGGAAGTTTCGTCCGTCCGTCCCACGTGTCTCTCCGTCTCTATGGTTATTCGTGTCGAAAATATTGTAAGAGTTTCTCCATCATACCATACCTTCAATAGTATGAATGGATTAGTTTATGTTCGCACACTTGGTACATGAGGACACAGGCGACTCGTTCACACCATTATTACCATGACTTTGACCATTCTGACGTACGCAGGTCGCTGCAACACTTAGCCATTTTTGCGTCAAAATGTTTGTAAGAGTTTCTCCATCATGACATAAGTTCAATATTAAAATATGGATTACTATGCGTCAAAAACATTGTAACAGTTTATTCATAAAACCATAACGTCTACATAGCTTGGACATTTGGACATTTGATACATCTGCACATATGCAATACACATATGTGTTTATGTGAAGGTTAAACAATGCAATGTCACGTTAACGTGACATTGAATTGTTTAACCTTCACATAAACACTTATCGTATGTTTACATCGAATGGTTTCAACAGTGTTTTCTTATGTATGGTCCAGTATCACAGGGGACACATCCATGTTTTATAAACACAATCTCTCGTCACTGTGGAATTGGACTAAAAGTTATATGCGGGATGGTAACTGATAAACCATAAGTCATGCACTTAATATATCCCCGTAATCATCTGCAGAGTTGCGAGAAGTGCATGTTCAATATTATTATATTCATTACTTACAAGGTGCATGATCACGTGGTTACAAAAACAACAACAACAACAACAATGCCTCAAAGTGTTGAAAGCGCGCCCACTCCAATGTAAGTATTATTTGATATTTTCAATAATAAACAACGGATTTTTATGAAATATGGCGCAAGAAACGCGTGTTCATGAGCCGAATTTGGTGGTCACGGAAGTTCGGCACATACTTATGTAGTTATTGCTAAGAATTCTTCGCAAAAACGACAGAAGTTTAGGCCAATGTACCACCAAATGCAGCTGTTTAACAAGACGCGTTTGATGCGCCATATTTCATCAAAATCCGTTACATAATCAGGACAAAATAAAATAATACGTACTTTGAATCGTAGGGCTTCTAGAAGTTTCAGTACTTGTTGTTGTTGTTGTAACCATGTGATCATACACCTTGACTTACTATTGAAGTCAGATAGCTGGTATGGGCACGTTACGTCACAAAGACAGCGGACTATGGCTTGTACTGCATGTCCTGATGAGACGGCTCACCTGGATCCCCACTGCTTGCATAAACCGCTATAGCGGGCTTTCATGTTCAAAGAGTGAAATCACTAGTTGACTGGTTGTAATACACGAATGAATACCACAATACATGCCATATCTGCAAACATAGAACGTTTCGATAGTTGATTTCCCAGTATTATGCAGCCACACACGTTATAGTATTGTCCCCACAGCTCAGATGGCACAGCGCAAGGAACATCCGTACGACCTAACGGTTCCTTTTGTGCGAATTCGAGCCTCGGATAAATTGTTATTTTTATGCAGAACAGATTCGACGTTTTCTCACATTTTAATGTGTTAGACAAAAGTTGATAAAAGTCTTCCGGTGATGTGTGCGCTGAGCTTACAGCGTCACATATCAGATAGATGCACGTCGTGCAGTCAGGTCAGGGCTTGCGGTTTTAACAATTCATTTATTAAAGGTAAATGCCCACTCAGTAGACACAAACTGCCAGGTTATAATATAGGGAGACAGATAGTTTTGTATATTCTGTAGATATGATATTTTCTGGCAAAATAAACATTCATTAACCATTACCCCACGTAATGATTGGCATTACTATACATTTTATATCATACGAATGTTTCCACACTGATATCAGGGGCGATACCCGTGTTTCCTTAAAATGTTCACGGATATTACTATTTATTCTCTATATTTATTGTTGATGTGCAATGATCAAACATTATAATCTGTCGAAAATATTATTTTTTTCAGGTGACACATTTAATTAGTATAAATAATTGAAATACATCATGCCTCATTTGCATATGAATATAGCCTGATACCACCGCGATTCACTATCAGTAAAATAAATATTACTAAATGATTATATATGTATAGCGGGCACTTGAAATTTTCAGAACTGGTGGAATAGTGACAAAATTATACACTTCTTTAATGCCTATAAAGAACATTTTGTACCTACTGAGTGGACATGTACCTTTAATCTAAAACACCCATCAAAAACACGAAGCAATACCGGGATTTAGGCATATTCTAAAAAGGTTACCCTCGGTATTGCATAGAAACGACAGTATGGGGGGACTCTTGTAAACGTTTGGCTGGCTAAGCTCAACGCCTCAACGCTCAACGAAGACATTGACTGTGCGTATACATTTGGTCCAGACGGAAACAAGTAGTGTAATAGATACATATATGATAAAAGCCATGTGATGTTGTACCTTAGAATATGTGCGATATATCATGAAAAATATAAATGACATCGAAATTTATATAATAGAATAGAATTCCGCATTAATGCTATTAAAGGGCCATAAACTTTCGAAGTCATTTGCAGAAAATATTACTGTTCTTAGGTACACAATCACATGGCTTGTCTCATATGCTTATTGGCCATTGAAATGAATGAGAACATTGGAAATATATAGAGAATAGTAGGTTAGTGCCGTGAATGGGAAAAAATATCTGGCAAGGCTCAGGAAACGGGATGGGCGAGGCGCTGCCAAGCACATCCCGTTTCCGTGCCGCGCCAGATATTTTTTCCCATTCACGGCACTAACCTACTATTCTATTTTTCCCGTCAACACCTACAAATGGCTGTAAAATGCAAAAATAGTATTGACTGGATATCAAAAATGTTTCACGGCACCGTGTTTCACGGCACATACGCACTGTGTTGACGGGATAAATACATAACCGACACAAGCGATCCACGAATATCACGCCGTTCAAATGTGATTGGCTGAAAACTAAGCACTGCCAGTGTGATTCCATCGTACGTGTTCTCTATGTGTTAACCCTTACACCACTATCTTAGTTTGTGTCGTCTGCTGTTTATTTTCTATTTTCCAGTTGTTTCATCAAACACATGCTTTGACAACACTTTCGAATAATTTACAACATTGTTTGACAGCACTTTAGAATCATTTCCATTGGAAATGATTCTGAAGTGCTGTCAAACCATGTTTTTATTGAGATATAAGTCAAGATATAAAAGCAACAGCAGACGACAATTTGTGTGAGCAGCGATCTAAGGGTGAAGTACTGGAAAGAAGCAGGATAGCAATGATACATGGTGGATGTACCTTCAATCTGTGTTAATTCAAACTACACGGTGTGAGATTTATATTTCAATCTGTTTGTTTGACATCTTCGGTGCCATCTTGAATTAAGACAAAAGGCGGGACACCATTTACTTGGACCCATGTATGAAGTTATCATATTGTCAAGGGCGGATTCAGGGGGGCGGACCCGGCGCGCACCCCCCCCCCCCCCCACCCCCCCTAAAATTCGCCGAGTAAATATTTTTTACAAGTTTCAAGGCACGTATCTACGTTCGCGTTGTGAATTTATTGTTTATTGGGGTTTTTTTTGCTCCAAAATGCGCCAGAACGCAGGAAATGCGATGTAGATTTCAAAAAATCTGGGGGGGGGGGGAGAATTCCCCCGGACCCCCCTAGCGCGTTCGATAATATAGTCAAATATTGCAAAATAGTTACGCTCCCCCTAACCCGAAATCCTGGATCCGCGCCTGATTGTGGCTGTCATTTTGAAATATGGACATTACCAATGTATGACATGACATCAGTTTCGGCTTTACCATGGTGCATGATCACGTGGTTACAACAACAACAATGTCGCCCACTCCAAAGTAAGTATTATTTGATATTTTCCTTAATATGCAACGGATTTTGATGAAATATGGCGCAGCAAACGCGTCTTCATGAGCTGCATTTGGTGGTCTATGGAGTTTGGCACAGACTTATGTCGATTCTTCACAACAACGACAGAAGTTTGTGAGAAAATACAGAGACCAGCAAATGCAGCTTAACAAGACGCGTTTGATGGGCTATATTTCATCAAAATCCGTTACGTAATAAGGAAACTATAAATGAATACGTACTTTGAATCTTTACTTGTTGTTGTTGTTAGTACCACGTGATCATATACATTGTTTTCTACATGACTAACAAAGCCCGTGCAATAAAAATGCACGTATTACCCGACTACACGATTACCTCCAATTGGACATATACGACAATGTGTACGATCAGCGTTTTTCTGCGCAGTCTAGTCAGGGTCTACGCTGGTCGCCAGTCAGTCAGTGAGATGTTATGTACATGTTTGACACATATACGTCGTGAGTATACCATAGTGATCATGCTCTACACTGGTCACGGCCCTGATTGCCTTCCTATCAGTTGGTGGACCAGATGTATGTCCACAGGCGGCCCAATTGTTGCACTTTTGTCCACAAACGCTAATTAAATTGTGTCGTCTGCTGATTATTTTTTTATTTTCCACGTTTGCCAACAAAAACATAGTTTGGCAGAATTTAGAATCATTTCCAATGGAAATTATTCTAAAGTGCTCTCAAACCATGTGTTCATGGAGAGCAAAAAATACCGAATATGAAACAACAGCAGACAACTGTTTTCGTTTCCCGCATTTTAAGCTTACGGGCTAAGAACGTTTTCCCATGATCACGGAATGTCACACACAGCACGTGGAACAACACCTCGGACAAGTTGTTTTGTCATACAGTGTTCTTCAGCGAGCAAACAAACAGGTGAGTGTAAATGTGTTGTTTTTGTTTTCATGGCATTTGTTTATTTATTCCAGTAATTCCTAGAGAGACATACATTGCCACACATATGCGACGTATGCGGTCATATACTTTGCTATACTGTACTGTATAATGTATTTATCGTGTAAACGGCCCCATGTAGTAGTACCTGCTTCTTGAACGACGTTCGTTTTCGTGCGGAGCATATAATAGGCACTTTATGGGATGAACGAAACCCCGATAATGATTGCTATCCAGTTGGACTTCGGATCTATATTGTTTCCAATGTTGAACACTCGCCATCTTGCTTATTTGTGTTTAACCAAAGGAAGTTACGTCATTTACCATTGACTGGCTCGCTCGCTAATTATAATTTACTCATCCGCGTGAAGGCTGGAAACCATTTTTTTCAACCAACGGAAGTACGTACAGGGCGCCAAGTGGGACATGGCTCAATTTTGTCAACAAAATTCATTTTTGTGCCACAAAATTCAATTCTGTGTCACAAAATTCACTTTTGTGCCACAGAATTCAATTCTGTGTCACAAAATTCAATTCTGTGCCATAGAATTCAATTCTGTGTCACAAAATTCAATTCGGTCAATTCTGCACACGCATGTAAGAAGGACTACAGTTGTATCTGTCAAAATGTTCCGGGTTTATACGTGTACAAAGTGTTGTGCGTTGCGTATCCGTGGAGTTTCCGTTAGTTGCGTTTCAAACCGTGTGTCGTCTACGTGTAATACGTTTTCGGCCATGCGTTGCGTTTCCCCACTCTTGCGCATGCGCGAAAGTCGAGCAAACCGTGTTCAACGCATTGAGTTTCAAAAGTGTGTAATCCGTGTACAACGGTTGTAAACGTACAACGGTTGTAAACAACGCATTGAGTTTCAAAAGCGTGTAATCCGTGTACAACGGTTGTAAACGTATACAACGGTTGTAAACGTATAGAACGCTAAGGTAAACCGTTTAAACGATTTAACGCTTTCTTTGACGAACGGTTACACGCTTCTACATGTACACAGCACCGTACAGATGAAACCGTGTTATACGTATAACACGTTTCCACGGGTTTTAACGCATTACACGTTTTGGTATGCCAACCGTGTATCGCGTAGAATGCGCAGCATGCTCAGATCGTTCTTCGTGTGTGTATATATACTTCTAGACTGCAGGGCTTCTAAAATTTTCAGTTTTCCGGTTCTGGACGATTTTTGAACTCTCAGACCGATTGAGATTTGAAAACTAGTCTTAAAAATCGGTCCGAGAAAAATTGCCAGTCGGCTGATATTTCGCTATAAACTTTGTAAATTTACAGGTTTTGACCAAGTAATTTATGACACATATCCGCGGGCCATATCCCTGTTAAACCAGTGTGCAGCTCGCTGTGTATTCAGTTTCTCCATATATCGATTTTTCTTTACACACGCTTGGGAGAGGTGTATAGCGGATTAGTGACTGAAATAGACTGGCTTCAGCGTAAAGATACGAGAGTTCCTAGATTCGCCATTTCTGAGGTCTATAAATACATTAAATATGCCTAAAAGCATCAATGAATGAAGAAACAAAATTAATTTTTATATGGAGGGTGTAAAATAATTTTTTTTTTTTTTTTTTTCTTCATTAATTGAAGATTTTAGGCATATTTAATGTATTTATAGACCTCGGTCCGTTACTTCAACCTGTGATATTACACAGACGAGATTTGTGTGTCGCTTTGTGCAAAAAAATCGATAACACTAAGCCCTGTCAACTAACAGGTGCTTATTGTATGACATCATTCAGCACGAGAAATGCGTCGTGACCATTCCTTTAGGCTATGTTTTGAAATGTTACTGATTGGTCAACACGCCCTTTGATGTTCCGCAGACGTCGCGAACGTGTGACTCATGGGGCAATCATGCAGTAACCCATTTCATGCTGAGGATACGATTATGTTTGCGGGAAAATATTTTCTTTCTATGCACTCAGAAGTATATGCCGCGAGCACCATTTAAACCGTCTCGTCGAGACGGTTCAAATGAGTGGTCACAACGTATACTTTCATTGAGAAATAACAAAAATAAAAATAAATTATTTAATAATTTCATACCCGTAAATGTGTATTCCGAAAGGAATGGATTACAAAAAAAAAAAACACTGGATTATACGCAGATCTGTCGCCATGTTTCGCCGATATTGATTTCGAAAATATTTTCCGTAAATGGTGTTGAAAAGCTGACACAAAATTCAGAGTTCATGCGGAATTTCGGTGGGATTATGCACGTATCAACAGCTAATCGTCCGCATGAATAGGCAGGACACGTGACCATTATTTATTAACAATTAATCCTTTTAAGCGCCTGTTGATCGCGAGCATTATACATTGTAATAAGCGTCTGTCTATCGCGAGCACTATACAATGTACCCCGACCATCGCGTTATAATGGAGCTGCAATGTATTGTTGTTTACACCCGTATAATTCATTTTCCATATCAGGGGCGAAATGAGTCTGCCTTACAATAATTCGCATGTGCGGAATGGTGGTACATGTAGGTGCGAAACGATCCGCCTGTAAACGATCCAGGCCGAACAGGTACATGTATTCGCGATATTTTAAAAGGGACGAAACAAGGCCGCCTCGAAGCGATCGGGGCCGAACAGGTATTCGCGTTAAAACGTGTAACCGTTGTACACGTTTCAACGCTTTCATATAGCTACACACTTCCAGGTAAAGCGTTGTACACGTTTCAACGCTTTCACCTCGCTACATATGTATACGCCAAAGCGTGTTATACGCCTTGAAGCTAAACGTATTACACGCTTTAAAACGGTTTGACAATGTGTATTACACGTGTACGAACCTATATACGTTTAAACAACGTATACAATGCTTTTAAACTAAACGGTTTCACAATGTGTATTACACGTGTACGAACCGTATTATACGTTTAAACAACGTATACAACGCTTTTAAACTAAAACGGTTTGACAATGTGTATTACACGTGTACGAAACGTATTATACGTTTACAACGTATACAACGCTACAGCAAACCGTTGCGTTCGCGTTGCGTTCGCGTTGAGTTTGCAAGTGTTGTCTACGGTGGAACAAAAACGCAGAATGCACTGTACCATTGGTCAGAAACTGCACTGGAGAAATGGGTCACGGTCGCCGATCTACACATTCAATGTCGATGATTTATTTCTCATTCTGCCGATGATTCATTTCTCATTCTGCCATTTTGCTTCAACTATCTCCAAACAGTCAAACGTTGACAAACCCATTCGTATTTAAACTCATTTGCGTTATAATTGTACACATAATTCATGTACATGTAGATCTCCCGCGAGTACTGACGTCATTTAGTGTGTATCGCAAGGTACATTTGCCCCAGTTAAATCAATAATACACGCGCTGTGGCCTGTGTTCTGACTGCTGTCTGTGTTTATAAACAGAATGTGTGTATTGGGCCATTTGAGGAAACCATTTGTAGTATGTGTGTAGATACCATGGATACATGTACTAAGATGGTGTATACTGTAAATAATGCATGTAGACACATAGTTGCGAACACGTAACTTCGCAACTAGTAGACACAGATCCAATACCATTTGTTTCACAAGGTTAGATCTACTGTTAGAATACGACGTCATCTAATGTCATTTTCGAGCATAAAACGTTACCTGATAAATAGAATACCAGGCTAGTGTATTTTAATATCAAGTTTATCAGGCTCGGCTCGGAAACGGTAGGAATTCCTCGGCAAGCCGCGGAATTCCTATGCGTTTCCTAGCCTTGCCTGATAAACTTAATATCAAAATACACTAGCCTGGTATTCTCTATATATGGGCATGCTCTCAGGTCTAGCTATGTCCCGGCTACTTTATGTTTGACCCTGTTTACATAATTGAGGGAAAATTCTGAATATTTTTCTTATTTCTCCTTCAAAGTATATATGCTTATATGGTGTGACCACTCATTTGTAATCATAATATAACCAAAATAACTGTCCATAAAGAAGTATAATATTGATATATTGGGTTATATTTTCGCATTGAAATATGTAAACCTGCAAGTGTACTCCACCATCTAGTAAAATGGACTAAGACCGATCTCAACCAATCAACGTAGAGATGATATAGACTATTCTACACAAACTAATTATTGTGGACAAAAATGAATTCTGTCCTACAAAACTTAATTTTCTTCACAAAACTCAATTCTGTCTTACAAAATTGAATCCTTTATAACAAAAATGAATTTTGTATACGAAACGTATGCAGAATTGAATTTTGTGACACAGAATTGAATTTTGTGACACAGAATTGACAGAATTGAATTTTGTGACACAGAATTGAATTTTGTGATTTTTAGTGTTACAAAACTCAATTTTGTACACATAATTAACCTGTCCTGCATGGCGCCCCGTAGTACGGACTGGTTTCGTGATTTACCGGCACTCTAATTGACCCGCGCAAAGTCTTCGTTAGATTTTGAAAATCTGTCCACAAATTCCAAAATTATTTTTAACGAATCTATTTTAGCCCTAATGTTAAATTCCCATAAGAACATTTTTGTTTCGCAATAAAATATTTGATAGAATTTCATCAAATAACAAAATTGAGGAGGGGTGCTTTTTATACGCCCGTTTGAACAAAATTGGACGTATTATGTATTCACCTTGTAGGGGCGGGCGGACGGGCACAGCTTGTACACACACAATAACTCGGGTTCTACTAGAGGTATCGTAACCAAATTTGGTATACATGTTTATCACGACAACACGAAGACGCCTCTTCATTTTCACGCAATTACTCGAGTTCGACTTGATGGGTCGTAACTAGCGGCACGTTTTCCACTTTATAGGCAACATGTTGCACTATATTGCTACACCTAGAAAAAAAATTACTACCCCGCTCCTTACCTCTCGCGAGGGTAGCAATTTAATATTTACTTTAATGTAACGCATGGAAGAGTGATTTTTGCAATCGTTTATCCGGCTGATTTGATATGTTGGCGATATAAAACTGTCAAAGTTGTATCGATAAAATATTAATAAAGAACATAACATGCAGAAATTAGTCAGTTTACCGTGCTAATGTGTTTATCTGACTTTTACATGTATATCTTGTAAATTTGAAAGCTTCATTATTTCGCTATGTTGAATGTTGAACAACAACAAAGGAAAAGATGGCTTCCATGGGAAAAATATTTGCCTTTTCTATTATTATTGGCAATTTACTTGTTCTACATCGAAGATTATTTGTTTAAAAGTATAACATATACAGTTTACTAAATTTTGACCTAAATGCAACAGGTTTGGGTACCGTATGCACTTCGGCTGCTCACATTCTTTGAAAGGGTCAAATTGTAGCCGTAGATAACATATCGGAGGCGAATTACACTACGCTACACCATGATGCACAGTAAAAATGTGCATAATAGCACTTGCACTTCGCGCACTAAAATATAGAAAACAACCTGCAGGGTATTGACGTTAATACTTTTCTACAATATGACAAATGTATTACCATAAACTTACCTAATAAAGTGTGTATTAGCAAAATGCTTAGGTCACACTCCACGAAGTAGAAAGTAAACAAAGAACGCTTCAAACACACATTTGGAAAGACTACTCCGTCAGAATTCATTTTTAGCGCGCCTTTCGAAGAAAGGAGTGCTTATGGCATACCCCCGGCGCCGTATTCAGTGTCTGTCCGTCCGTCCGTCCGTCCGTCCGTCTTCAACAATTTGAATACTTAAATTTGGTGAAAATTTGTTATAAGTTTTGTTTCCTTTCACCAAAAGTTTTGATATTTCACACATGCCTTCCTCTAATGATTCTCTGTCGTGCTGTTACAAATCCATGATTCCCCCGCTAACCTCAAGGTCAATGTTATTGCATTAGCTTCCGCCATTCAACGATATGTATGTCCCCATGTTGCATGTGATATACTGTAATGGGATGTAATAAAGAGTATTTGAGTTGAGTGGAGTTGCTTTCATAAACTTAACGTTGAGATAAAACAAATTATAATTTCTGTTTCCTTTCATCAAACGTTTTGATATTTCACACATGTCTTTCTCCAATGATTCTCTATCATGCTGTGACAAATCCGTGATGCTCAGACACCCGCTAACCCCAAGGTCAATGTCAATCTTGGTGTTTTCATAAACTTAACGTTGGGGGAAATTTGTTAGTGTTTGTTTCCTTGTCACCAATCTTCTTGATATTTTACACAGCCCTTCCTCTAATGGTTCTCTATCATGCCATGTCAAATCCACCACCTCGGACCCCTCTAACCCTAGTGTCAAGGTCACGATCCTAGCGCTTTCACAAACTTAACATTGGGGGAATGTGTTAGAAGTAATAGTTATTGCCCTAATTGACGTGTTCATGTGTTTGAAAAACCGAGTCGCGAAGCTTATCGATTGTCAAAAGTTTCCGACGACTCATCTCCCCTTGGCGGCCAACTTTCAATGTTCGCACGCTGTACCCTTGTCCACACAAGAACTCGAGTTCTACTTTACTTGACGGATCGCAACCAAATTCGGTATATCGAATCCGTCCATCTGTCAGTCCGCGTAGTTTCCGGCTATCTACCATCTGTTACCGTAAGTTAGATTGGCTCGATATTTCACAATATTATTTGTCAGCATCCATATGTTCATTACATAGCCCACCCATGCGGCCATGTATGTGGGTGTGACTGGATAAATGAGGTTTATGGGTTTATGCGACCAGTGTAGATCCAGATAAGCCCGTGCATCCGCACGGTCTGATCAGGATCTGCAATGTTTGCCACTCCGTCAATGAACCCCCCCCCCCCCCCCGGCATGCTGCTAACAAGCAATACATATCGTTACCTGGCTACATGATTGTGCTATTTGATCACTAGTTAAATACTGGTCCCAAATCCCATATGCCAGTAGCCGATTTCACAAACATTGCAAAGTATACTTATCTAGCAAAGTATACTTGGAGGGAGAAATCATTTATTTTTCAGAAATACATTATTTCATATAGAACTAATGACTGCATATATTTGATGATTAAAAGTATGCAGACTTATTATACTGAATGTATTACATTACCACAGCCAAAATGGATGTGATAATGTAATAAATTCAGTATAATAAAAAGTAATAAATTTATCCTTAAACTGAAAATTTCTCCCTCCAAGTTTACTTTGCTAGAAAAGTATACTTTGCAATGTTGGTGAAATTTCCAGACGATCCTAAATGTGCGCTTACGAACATTCTAGTCGTACGAAGTTTAGTGAAACGGGCCCCAGATGTTTTCTATAGTCATGGCCACAAATAACGTTAACCTATTTGCCTATTTTCGTGATAATTTACCGAAATGATTGTCAACATTTCAGCCCGAGAATGTTGGCACGTGTCGTTTGCCTACTGTCTGTGATCGGCGGCGCTATGTGTGCCTACGACGTCGCCTACAGTAAGTATTAACAATATCCAGCACATCACACAAACACTATGTTATGCCATGCTCAGGCGCGGATCCAGGATTTCGGGTTAGGGGGGCGTAACTATTTTGCAATACTTGACTATATTATCGCAAATCTACATCGCATTTCCTGCGTTCTGGCACATTTTGGAGCAAAAATATTGACACTGTCACAGTATGTTTAGACATGATTTTTGATTGAAAACGTTTAAATTTTGAAACAATAAGAAAACGACCGAAAAATGCATGGAATACATGGCACTTGGCATGAAACGTGCCTTGTAACTTGTAAACAATCTTTACTCGGCGAATTTTAGTGCGCGGGTCCGCCCCCCCCGACCCTGATCCGCCCATGATGCTTTCCTTTAAATGTATACACCTACAGGGTGGTAGCTAGACATTGAATATGTGTGTGCAGTGAAACCTCTTTAAACCGGACACCCTGGGAGGTCTACAAATCTAACAAATCAAAGCGAAGTAACGAAAATTTCACTGTTGACATGAATCGCCACTCATATATTATGCCGCACTATGAAAATGTATATTTCTGTGCTGATCAGTTATTTACAATATATACTTAACCACTTTTATAATCGGTCCGGCAACATATTTTTATTTGTCGGTGTACATACATAATTAAGATGAAATGTATGGTAGTCACATGTATTCATAACCATTTTACAATGCACAGCCGAAACTTCATGTGTATGGCATGTGGGGTTACCTTAGAATTAAGTTAATGTAGGTCACCCGTGATTCGAAAAATCACACAATTCTAATAATGATGTTTAAAAGCTATCAGTAACGCGTGTGACCCCCGCATGCTGCAATGGCTGCTTGATATCTGCTCCTCATCAAATTTATATAAATGTGGAGCTCGCGCTGGGTCAGATTTGGCCACTCCCGAAACTGGGTGACAATATGGGCTTGCAGATTTACAGGTTCCGGGCCCAGTCTTAGTCGTGTGTCTAACAAGTCCCAGACAAATATGGCGATTTTGCGGGCCATAGTAGTACATGTAGTCGAATGCGGTTGTCATTGAACATGTTGATAGTTTCTCGGCCGACGTGACACGGGGCGTTATCTTGTACAACACTCCTACTCCGGTGAGCGGCGACATATGGCACACTCTCCTGTTGTACAACGTTCTGACGATAGTGGGCACCATTTAGATGTCATCGAACCAAAATTAATGTTAACACAATGTGGAGGTCATGACACCGAGACTGGGGTGGGGTGGATATTGGAGTTACGTTGACGGGGATAACACCGAAATTACGGCACTTTGTAGTCTGACCGATTATATAAAAGTGTATATTCAATATGTATGTGAACCCTACATACCTCTAGCATAATGTTTGCCAACAGTGTAGATCTACTCCGTCTTACTCGTCAATCAATATAGTTGCGAACAGTAACTCTTGCAATATGCACGGGAGTAGATGTGAAGAGTTACTGTTGGCAACTTTGACACCTACATTAGTTTTCACTCACAATTCATATCATATGCGCATCGAAATATATACAAAATAACTGAGGCAAAGAAATTAGTGATGCTCATGAACTATTTGATAAGGCGAAACGTAGTTCCGGTACTGACCAATATTAACTCAACAGATGTATATATGGAAAATATATTCAATTTGACAGCTTGCGTTCCATCGTGTTTCAATGGGAAACGAAATTACGTATGTCATATTTCCGTTTATTCACCAGCATGCGACTCGACCGGTGTGATAACTATCATCAACCCCAATGTGACCGTCTTCTTGTCGGCGACGGCGGCAGTCGACGGCGTGCTGTGTCCACTCAATATGTCCGGCGATTCCTCAACCTTCACTCTGTCGGGGTGCGGCAAGGTATGTACGGTGTCGGGGTAACAACGGCCTGCTGTGTCCACTCAATATGTCCGGCGATTACTCGACCTTCACCCTATCTGGGTGCGGCAAGGTATGTACAGTGTCGGGTAACAACGGCATGGTGTGTCCACTCAATATATCCGGCGATTACTCGACATTCACCCTGTCGGGGTGCGGCAAGGTATGTACAGTGTCGGGTAACAACGGCGTGGTGAGTCCACTCAGTATGTCCGGCGATTACTCGACTTTCACCCTATCTGGGTGCGGCAAGGTATGTACAGTGTCGGGTAACAACGGCATGGTGTGTCCACTCAATATATCCGGCGATTACTCGACATTCACCCTGTCTGGGTGCGGCAAGGTATGTACAGTGTCGGGTAACAACGGCGTGGTGTGTCCACTCAATATGTCCGACGATTACTCGACCTTCACCCTGTCGGGTGCATAAAGGTATGTACAGTGTCGGGTAACAACGGCGTGGTGTGTCCACTCAATATGTCCGGCGATTACTCTACTTTCACCATGTCGGGGTGCAGCAAGGTATGTACAGTGTCGTGTAACAACGGCGTGGTGTATCCACTCAATATGTCCGGCGATTACTCGACCTTCACCCTGTCTGGGTGCGACAAGGTATGTACCGTGTCGGGTAACAACGGCCTGTTGTGTCCACTCAATATGTCCGGCGATTACTCGACCTTCACCCTGTCGGGGTGCGGCAAGGCATATACAGTGTCGGTGCCACTGCAGGTTGGTGGTATTATAAATCCCCCTATATATTGCAGGGTGGCCATATTATGTTCACCCTAAGCGACCGTGACGGTGCCGAAGCCATGGGTGACGGAATTATCGGGGGCGGCTACTCCGAGACGACGGTCATCCAGTGTGCCGAGATCTCCATGGACGGAGTGACCTTCGTACAGGGAATGGCGTTTGTCGTGTAAGTTATCAAATACATGCAAATAGTATGCAGTAAAATGGAATACAATACACGACAATGCAACGCGTATTAACCCTTTCACCCCCAAGTAACTGCAATGGATTGTGATATGAATATTTTGCAATCAATCCGTCACAAAATAATTTTCCATTTATGAAAAGGGGGTGTTTTTATTCTCAAAAATACGAAAATTACTATAGCTGGCTTTCGGGTTCAAAGGGTTAAGCACAATGCAATTCAATGCAATACGATTTATTAAACACAAATCAATCCAATTCCATACGATTTATTATGCAGAACGCAATACAATACAATACAATACAACACAACACAATACAATATCATTTTTCATTCATAAAGCAATACAATACAATATGCATTTTTATGAAATAATAGGACTGCCAATACAGTTTCACACTGCATGGTGAAAGGGGTATACACTTGCAGTTCATCCATGACATTGGCTCCTGCTAATGAGCATGTACTCCCGTTCTCGTGCTTAAAATACTGAAATATTTATTGGTCGATGCCTGAGCTGAGCTGATCGAACAATCAACATTGCAGGGCACCAGTGACGGACAAGTTCGGCCTGGAACCGACCCAGGAGAAGTTCTTACAGGGTGCCGTGACGCCGATATTTGGGGTGACCACGTCCGTGTGGAACAACGCAGACAATGCACAGATCACCGAGGCTAACGTCGGCGATAACTTACGCTGGAAAATAATCGGGCCCTGTAAGTAAGGTCATATCATATGGAAGCGTCGTGGTGCCAATGCTAAAAAATATTAATCTCCAAATTATTAACTAACTCCAAATTAGGAGATACTAAATCCTAATTAGGATATAGTATGTCCTAATTAGGAGATAGTAAGTCCTAATAGATGAAACTATTTTAGCATTAGCACCACTGTAGCCGATTTCATCAAAATTGCAAAGTATACTTTTCTAGCAAAGTATACTTTGAGGGAGTAATCATTTATTTTTCCTGAAATGCATTATTTCAAATAGAACTAACAACTGCATATATTTGATGATTAAAAGTATGCAGAATTATTATACTGAATGTATTACATTATCACAGCCATAATGGCTGTGATAATGTAATAAATTCGGTATAATAAAATTAATAAATTTATCCTAAAATTGAAAATGTCTCACTCAAAGTATACTTTGCTAGAAAAGTATGCTTTGCAATGTTGGTGAAATAGGCTACAGGACTCTACCATAATATCAGGTTTACAGATATCATAAGAAACTTGCTTAATCAACGAGTTTAGTACGGAGCCCTACAGGGAACGAATTGGTATATCGTGGGAGTTAACTGTTTGAGGGAATGAATTGTTATATCGTGGGAGTTAACTGTTTGAGGAATGAATTGTTAAATTGATGCAACGAATTTTCATTTGGTCTGAACTAATTATTAATTCGAGGGAACGAATATGTAATATCGATGAAACGAATTGTTATATCGTTGGAACGAATTGTTAATTCTAGTGAATGAATTGTTAAATTGAGTTAACAAATTAATAAAAAAAAAAAGCATGTCCCCTGCGGGCCTCCGTAGTCTAACCATTTCACTCCTAAGTAACTGGAATGTATTTTGATATTACACTGTAAAAGTACATTATTTGCACAAATAACGGTTTCACTTCAGTCTCTATATGTGGCTGTGACTGGAGAAATGGGGCTTATGGATTTTGCGACAATCTATATACCATTCTGCAAGTTATCACGCACAGACTCGTCACGATCTACACTGAACGATATTCCATCAATGAAACAGCCATCATGCTTCTAGCAAACTATACAGATCGTTCTTAGCAGACTACAAGAGTGTGCTATCAGTAGCCTATTTCACCAACATTGCAAAGTATACTTTTCTAACAAAGTATACTTTGAGGGAGTAATCATTTATTTTTCCTGAAATGCATTATTTCATATAGAACTAACGACTGCATATATTTGATGATTAAAAGTATGCAGAATTATTATACTGAATGTATTACATTATCACAGCCAACATGGCTGTGATAATGTAATAAATTCAGTATAATAAAAATCAATAAATTTATCCTAAAATTGAAAATTTATCCCTCAACGTATGTATACATGTACTTTGCTAGAAAAGTATACTTTGCAATGTTGGTGAAATAGGCCACAGATTAGTAACATCACGGCAAATCCATTACGCAGAGCTCCAGTTAAGGTGCGTAATTTGACCAAGTTGGGGTGAAATTTTGTTATTTCTTCATCAAAAATGGCAAGTTGGGAGTCCTTTAGAATCGTCTCATTGAGACGATTCTAAAGCACTCCCAACTTGCCATTTTTGATGGAGAAATAAGAAATTTACCCCAAATTACGCACCTTAACTGGAGCTCTGATTACCATCATCTCTCCAGTCACAGTCACTTATCAGACACTTATAAGACACGCAATGTGATGTTGTACCTAAGAACATGTACGATTTTACATGCAAAATATTTACAGTTCCTGTGATATTTTCAGTAAATGACATCTAAAGTTGACGAAATTTACATAGCAAATGCAGAATAGAATTCCGCATTTGCTATGTCAATGTCATCTTTTGATGCCATTTATGGACGGTATCGTACATTTTGTAAAGATGTTTGTGATATGGCGTGTCTCCTATGAACTTGGCTGTTGCTGGGACATTAAACCCTTGTCACATTTTACTCCAGACGAGTACGACGTGCTGCCACTAACGTGCACTGTGTACGCTGGGACGGCGATCGGAGGAACGCCGAACAAACTGCTCATCACTAACGGGTACGGTTGCTATGGTGGATGGCAGGTGGGAGTATGCGATGGGTAATTTAACAATCGGGGTTCATCCTTACCGGAATTCCAACTGGACACCTGGTTTGGCCCTCACAAACGTCTTTGGCATTTTGTATATGACAGTTGAATCTGGTTATACCCCTTATGCGAGTACGTATTACGATCATTCGTAATGCAATTTTAGGGGAAGGGGCCAAGTCACTTTGGTGTGTTATGGACCTGGCACCAGGTCGGGTTATTCTAATTTCAGGGCTGAATATATATTTCTCGATGTAAATAAGCCATTCTGATTTTGGGTCCCCCCCCCCCCCACCACCCCGCAATGCAGCAGGTTAAAACGGGATCAAACCTGTTTGCCCGGCCTTGTATGACCTTACAAACAACGGTTGCTATGGTTACAAGGCTCACAGGGCGTCCATCACAATCGCCGAACATGGCTGTCGGAGAAAATTGAGACAAGACATGTGATTTTGTCCTGAATATTCTGGATAGCTCATGAAGGAATTAACAAAATGTACGATATTTTTCGAAAATGACGTCGACAGTTGACCAAGTATTCAGCGCTTCGTCACCTTTCGACGTGATTTAGATTACAATGGAATTTCTCATTTGCTGTGAAAATGGTATCAACTTTCGACGTCATTAACCCATTGAAGTCTAAGGATACAATGTTTTGTGTTGACATAAAGTTTAATATTTTAATATTTTGTTTATTTCCCATTTGGATCGTCCAAACCTTAAATGACCTTAACTGTTGATAGGCCGTTAGACACACAGGCATTCGGCGTGTTTCGGCTTTCATCGGTATAACTATATATAGCAAGTCCTAATTAGGAGATAATATCTCCTAATAATGAGCAAGTACATTTTTATTAATAACAAAAAAGTCACCCTCCTTAAAAACATTGATTTGATGAAATTCCATCAAATATTTATTTTATTGCGAAAAAACGATTTTCCTATGGGAATTTAACATGGGGGCTAAAAATAGATTTTTTTTTTAAATATTTTTTTTATTTGTTGACCGATTTTCAAAATCTAACTTTTGTTTTCTTAGTTACATCATTTTCAAACCATCTCTCCAGGTTTCCGAGTCAATTTCCCAAAAAAAGATTTTGATCTTGAATATTTGATGGAATTTCATCAAATAAATGTTTTGGATTTAATGTGTTTAATGGCCAAATGTTCGTCGGCACCAAAACGTGGAACAGACATTAGTATCTCATAATTAGGAGTTAGTATCTCCTAATTAGGAGTTAGTTCCTAATTTGGAAATAAAAATATTTTAGCATTGGCACCAGGACGATTCCATAATTGGCTGTAATCTTTTTGACTGATGTTGATAATATTTGGCAACAACGAGTGTCTATTGATGGTGTGTTGCAGCCCACGCCCGAACACCCAATGTATGTCACTTTTTTTGTTTGCATTCCACTTTGTGACTGAGGTTGCTATGGATTAATTTGTTCCCACGAAATAACAATTTGTTCCCCCTATTAACAATTCGTTCCTTCGAATTAACAATTCGTTCACACGATATAGCAATTCGTTCCATCGAATTAACAATTCGTTCCCACGATATAACAATTGCCATTATTTTGTGGGAACAAATTGTTCAATTGAGGGAACGAATTGGTTAATTCGTGGGAACGAAATGTTAAATTGAGGGAACGAATTGTTAATTCGTGGAATTAATAAAAGGAAAATAATATTACGTCCACTGCGGGGCTCCGTAGGTTGCCATTGAAGCGATTTGCGTCGTGCAGCTATACCATGTCTTTGAATCCATTCATATTCGTATGCACTATGTTGCCTATCTAACATAAGCCCCACTTACAAATACTGCCTGATAGCACGCGAAGGAAGTGGTATTGTTTTTATGCCCCACCACGATAGTGGAGGGAGCATTTAGTGTTGCTCTCGTCCCGTCCGCCCGTACCGTCCGGCCGTCCGTCACCAACCTTGTAACTCGTAAAACTTCTAAACCAGCCCTGAAACTTGGTACGTAGCTTTCTTATGATGAGTAGACGCGCAAAGTGTATTTTGATCTTATTTTGGTATTGGATTATCTCCCTCTTTTCGACATAGAATTTCACAATTTTGCCTTGTAACTCGTCAAAGTTTTGCTAACTATAGACCTCTGAAACTTGGTATGTAGCTTCCTTATGATGAGTAGATGCGCGAAGTTTATTTACTTTTTTTATTTGACCCCCGGGCCATGGATTACCTTCCCCTTTTCCACTTAGTTGGGTATTTTGCCATGCAACTCGTAAAACATTTAAACCATAATAGCTACAGACCTGAAACTTGGTATGTAGCTTCATTATGATGAGTAGATGCGCAAAGTTTATTTTCATTTTTCATTCGACCCCTGGGTCATAGATTATCTTCCTCGGGCTCTTTTCGGCTTGCAATTTGACAATTGTGCCTTGTAGCTCGTAAAACTTTTAAAAACCGTAATAGCTACAGACCTGAAACTTGGTATGTAGCTTCCTTATGATGAGTAGATGTGTAAAATTGATTTCGACTTGATTCGACCCGATGTCATGGATTATCTCCCCTTTTGGACTTGGAATGTTACCTCGTTTATTATCAAAGCGATATGTGGGACATCCGTGTTCTATGAACACATTTTCTATAGTCATGTTCTTCAACGATAACCTTTTCCGTGTTTTAAGCACGCACTTCTGACAGTTTTTGTGATGCTTACTTTAGCACATGCCCATGATCGTGTTACGGTCAAATCCATCGGTGGCGGAATTCTTGTGTGTACATGCCGTTCCTGTCTGTGGCGACCAGGTGTTCAGAGGACACGGGCCTGGTGTCCCACTTCACGCCGATCAGCGGGGTGGCCGAAGAGCGGGGCATCATATTCAGCTGGTTCTACGCATTCCGCTTCAAGGAGTCCCCGCACCTCACTCTCACCTGCACCGTGAGGACGTGCCCCAGGGGCGCCGCTAACTGTGCCCAGGTAAACACTTGTTGGACAGTTGACACACCACAGTTAGGTCACGGTTCGTCCGGATGTACGAGGAGATAATCCACGAGCTTTAGTGAGTGGATTATCGGTCGTACATGCGAACGAACGTGATCAGTGTTATCACACCATCATGTCCATACATTGCCCATGTGCTGTGTAAATGCAGAAACAAAACTCGAAAAGGTATCAAAGAAGTGATAACTTCTGATCAATTACTACTGTTTGGTATATATTAGTTATCAGGCGCGGATCCAGGATTTCGGGTTAGGGGGGGCGTAACTATTTTGCAGCTAAGCTCGTTCGATAATATAGTCAAGTATTGCAAAATAGTCGACCGAGCGAAGCGGAGCGGAAAAATGCATGGAATACATGGCACTTAGCATGAAACATGCCTTGTAACTTGTAAACAATCTTTACTCGGCGAATTTTAGGTGGGGCCCGCCGGGTCCACCCCCCCCCCCCCTGAATCCGCTCATGGCTATTAACTGTTACTGTTCACATGTATCTTTAAGGAATTAAATGAGATGGAGCGTTAGTGACAATGACATGCTTATAATGTAATACATTCAGTATAATAATTCTGCATTATTTTAATCATCAAATATATGCAATCGTTAGTTATGAAATAAGGCATTTCATGAAACAAATAAATGATAACTCCATCAAAGTTCACTTAGCTAGATAAGTATGCTGAGCACTTTTGATGAAATCGGCTACTGGTAGAGAAAAACACGGGACACCATGGTGTCCAGTTTAGAGAGTTATACTGTATGTAACACGGGTATATGAACAGTCCCACGTGATGTGTGGTCATGCATATATGCGTCGCTTGCAATTATGAACGGTAGTTATAGGAAAGTCGGTAAAAGTAAAGATATATGTACTGTGTGGTCCTGTTAGCGAGGTTATGTTGTAAGTTAACTTCATAGAATTTCCATGCACCACACAGTACATATATCTTTACTTTTACCGACTTTCCTATAACTACTGTTCATAATTGCAAGCCACGCATATATGCATGACCACACATCACGTGGGACTGTTCATATACCCGTGTTACATACAATATAACTCTCTAAACTGGACACCATGGTGTCCCGTTTTTTTCTCTACCAAGCCAAAGCTCAGCCAGTCAAACAGCTGTTTTCGAGCAAAAGATATGTACATATCTTTTGCTCGAAAACAGCTGTTTGTTTGACTGGCTGAGCCTTGGCTGTACTTGGTTTTATTTTTTTAATTCACATTTTAAACACCCTCTCGAAACACAATTATAATACATGATCGACATGTGTAGATCCTGACCACCAGAATCGAAAATAAGTGTCTAAGATATATTTTGCACATTAAGTCAGAATTGCACATACAAATCGTTATTAGGCTGCATGATCACTCGAGTGTTATTTGATCATGAGCTACTCATCACAAATCCAATAAACCCCATTATTTCAGTAACATCCGATACGTAATGTGCTAAGTGGGTGGCAGTTGGGAGCACGCGATGGGTAATTTAACGATCGGGTTCATCCTTACCGGAATCCCAACTGGAGACTGGTTTGGCCCTCACATACGTCTTTGGCATTTTGTATGCGACAGTTGAATCTGGTTATACCCATTATGTGAGTATTACGATATTCGTATTCCTATTTTAGGGGAAGGGGCCAAGTGACTTCTTGGTGTGGTATGGACCTGGCACCAGGTCGGGTTCTTCTAATTTCAGGGCTGAATATATTTGTTCTCGATGTAAATATTCCGTTCTGATTTTTTGAATTTTCCACCCCAATGCAGCAGGTTAAAATGGGATCTTACATGACCTTAGCTGTTGATAGGGGCCGTTAAACACTAATAAACAAACAAACGTAATGTGCTACATGGCGTATATTTGAGACGCCATGCGTCTCCAGAGGCAATGTATGTGGCTGTGAATGGAGAAATGGGGCTTTGTGACCAGTCTAGCTTCAAATAGCACACTCCTGTAGCCTGACAATCTGAAATGCTTGTTAGAAGCTTGACGGCTGCGTCAATGGTGGAATAGCGAACAGTGAGATCCTGATCAGATTGCGCGGATGCGCAGGCTGGTCTGGATCTACACTGGTCGCAAAACCCATAATCCCCATTTCTCCAGTCACAACCACATATTACATGGTGAATAGTTGAGACCCCATGTGTCTCCAGAAGCAATATATTACATGGTGAATAGTTGAGACGCCATGTGTCTCCAGAAGCAATATATTACATGGTGAATAGTTGAGACGCGTGAATAGTTGAGACGCCATGTGTCTCCAGAAGCAAAATATTACATGGTGAATAGTTGAGATCCCATGTGTCTCCAGAAGCAATATATTACATGGTGAATAGTTGAGACCCCATGTGTCTCCAGAAGCAATATATTACATGGTGAATAGTTGAGACGCCATGTGTCTCCAGAAGCAATATATTACATGGTGAATAGTTGAGACCCCATGTGTCTCCAGAAGCAATATATTACATGGTGAATAGTTGAGAAGAAGCAATATATTACATGGTGAATAGTTGAGACCCCATGTGTCTCCAGAAGCAATATATTACATGGTGAATAGTTGAGACCCCATATGTCTCCAGAAGCAATATATTACATGGTGAATATTTGAGACGCCATGTGTCTCCAGAAGCAATATATTACATGGTGAATTGTTGAGACCCCATGTGTCTCCAGAAGCAATATATTACATGGTGAATAGTTGAGACCCCATGTGTCTCCAGAAGCAATATATTACATGGTGAATAGTTGAGACGCCATGTGTCTCCAAAAGCAATATATTACATGGTGAATAGTTGAGACCCCATGTGTCTCCAGAAGCAATATATTACATGGCGTGTATTCCAGACGCCATGTGTCTCCCGAAGGAGGCGTTTTGCGACGTACACTGCCTCTGACAGCGAGGTGACGGTCAGCCCGGACGAAGGGAGTGACCAGGGCCTGGTGGTGACCCACCTACATGTGAGGTCCTCCATGGGTATCTACCGCTGGCCGTCGTCCGCCGCCTCGTCCATCGGTGAGCATTAAATCAACAGGCTCTTGAAGAACGGTTCATATTTCGGTGTTTTATGGGGTTATTTCGGTATATCTGGTGGTTTGGGTGCATTGTTACCAACATACAATTTACATCACCTCCCGCGAATTACACGTATAACTAAAAGGCTTTGTGGGTATAAAAGGTGTCCGAATGTTCGGTGAATGTGTAGATAATTGACGTTGATTTTTGTTGTGTGTAAAGATTGAGCATTAGTATTTACACAAAACTATGTAAATTACCCAAAACCAACGAAATACACCAAAATCTACTCAAAATACCCATCTGACACCAATATACTGAACATCTGTTCAAACACATGTGATTCAATCCGGTTGTGGTGTCTTTAGAGATCTACACTACTCAACCGCCCGCGTTAATCTTGCCTAGATGTCAACGTTTCGGAGTATCTATTGGCAATCTCAACTCGCAGTCAAGCACTTTGATTGGTTGAGCCTGAGCTGTAGCACAGCTCAGTCTCAGCCAATGAAGTGTCTTGATTGCAAGCACAACATTCAAGTATTTTTAAATAAAACAAAAACATGGCAAATGTTGGCAACAAGATTATCTGGTGGAGTACCCTACCCATTGGCGCCTCTTGGAAGGACGGCACCAACCAACCAAAAGCCTATCCATCCTAGAGGCACCAATGCGTGGAGCCATTCAAAGAAACGTCAATATTTGTTTCTTGATCATCATTTTTTCCGTCCGTACTTGAGCGTCTGTACCACATATGTCACTGCCTAGGTGATTGGCTTGAACAATGGAATGCCTTCTGTTGTGCTATACAATACAATAATACAATACATTGTATTCACTATAAGCCGCATGCGTGGAATACAACAGATTACATAATACAACGATGGGTATAAATACAAAATGCATATGTATAAGCTCACTAGTCATTATAACCATAAATCATTATGCCACCGGGTTTCGAAGAAACTGGTGGCATATAGTGTTTGGACCGTCCGTCCGTCTGTCCGTCCGTCCGTCCGTCCGTCTGTCTGTCTGTCTGTCTGTCCGTCCGTCCGTCCGTCACACTTTTCGGTTAACCAATTTGTCAGTTTCTCAAATATGCTGCAGGTGGCATCCACGTTCGACAGACGCATTTCTTGTTTCTTATAAAAATAGCTAAATTTCTTAATTGCTTTCCAGATTCGTTTTCAAATAGCTGTGCGAATTTTAAAGTATTTGGTCTTCTGAAATAAAATTGCTTGACATGTACATTCACTTTACACAACCGCCTACGTTAATCGGATGTCAGTTTCTGTACTTATATCGACACTCTCAACTCGCTGTCAATCAGTTTGTTTAGCTGAGACTGAGCTGTAGCACAGCTCAGTCTCAGCCAATCAAGCTGGTTGATTAGTGTTCAAGTATTTTCAAGCACAATATTCAAATATTTGCAAGATTAGCGCAGACAGTGGTGTATGGTATTGCTGTTTGTTTCAGGTGTACCCAGCCGATGGTTGATGGTACCGTGTATCGTGCTGATTGTCGCCGGCTGGATGACTTAAATGGATCGCTGCTTATATGCCACGTTTTGAACTATTTATTTATAATATACTTAAGGGTATTAAACTGATATGCAGTTAATGATTTTGCTCTTGTCTTGGTTAATGCAGGTACCAGCCATACACATTTCAATCGGGTTGCCGTTCTTTCGAACCAACCCCACACGGGTGCAAACAGACGCGAGCACGACACATTATACCCTAGATTCTGGCAGTAACTCGGCAAAACTCCCTTACCGTACGGACGGTACGGGAGATTTGCAGTTACTGCCCGCAACTAATTATATCCACATAATATTCAAGAATGTGTATACCCGATTGCTTCGTTTAATGGGACACAATGGCGTTGTGTCGCACCAAACCGTGTCGTATCACGATGTTTGATTTGTACTGAGCCCCGCAGAGGATGGATTTTTATGCCACCGGGCTTCGAAGAAACGGGTGGCATATAGTGTTTGGACCGTCTGTCTGTCCGTCTGTCCGTCCGTCACACTTTTCGGTTAACCAATTTGTCAGTTTCTCAAATATGCTGCAGGTGGCATCCGCGTTCGACAGACGCATTTCTTGTTTTTATTAATTCGTTCCCTCAATTTAAGAATTCATTCCCACGAAATAACAATTTGTTCCGTCGAATTAACAATTCGTTCCCACGATATAGCAATTCGTTCCCACGATAACAATTCGTTCCCACGATAACAATTCGTTCCCACGATATAACAATTCGTTCCCACTGATTAACTTCCCTTGGGAGCGAATAGTTATTTCGTGGGAACGAGTTGAGAAATTGAGGGAACGAATTGTATTTCGTGGGAACGATTTGATTTCTAATCCATTACCAGGGGGTCAAATCTATGGAGCCCAGCAGGGGACGTCAAATTGCTTTTTATATTAATTCGTTCCCACGAAATAACAATTCGTTCCCTCAATTTAACAATTCGTTCCATCGAATTAACAATTCGTTACCACGATATAACAATTCGTTCCCACGAATTAACAATCCATTCCCTTGGGAACGAATTGTTACTTCGTGGGAACGATTTGTTCAATTGAGGGAACGAATTGTTATTTCGTGGGAAAGAATTGTTAAATTAATGGAACGAATTGTTATTTCGTGGGAAGGTGTGTCGCGCACAAGAATGACAACTCTTGCATAGCTAATTTTTTAGTTATCACCCTTTTTTGTTTCTCGCACTAATTTCGTGTCCGGAGCATAACTCCACCACCCTTTGGAATAGTTTCATGAAACTTCACACATGCATAGACCACGACCCGAAGGTGTGTCGCGCACAAGAATGACAACTATTGCATAACTAATTTTTGAATTATCTCCCTTTTTTGTTTCTCGCACTGATTGACCATAACTCGACCACCCTTTGGAATATGTTTATGAAACTTCACACATTCAATTACACCACGACCCGGAGGTGTGTCGCGCACAAGAATGACAACTCTTGCGTAGCTAACTTTTTAGTTATCTCCCTGTTTTGTTTTGCGCACTCTACAAACTGGACAATAATGCATGAAGACCCGTATTCTCGTCTGCTCTGTACACCTTTTCTCGTGTGCTTTGTACACCTTACCTGTGGAGAGAACAATAGAGACTGGGAGAACCATTCACCTGTGCATGTGCTAGCATGTGCAAATGTCCAGTCTTGACCACTTTGACCACAGGTAATTTATACAGGTAAATTACTACATTGGATATTACATTTCCGTAAACTGTGTTGAACATATTGTGGCATTATGTGGACCTGTGCAGATATATGTAGATAAATATAGGACTATTAAAAAAAAATTCTGGGCTCCAGTAGCGAGCATTATTGTATCCCCCGGACTCTGTCGGGGGATACTATGGATTTGACAGCGGGCCTGTCCGGAGCATAACTCGAACACCCTTTGGAATATTTTCATGAAACTTCACACATGCATAGACCACGACCCGAAGGTGTGTCGCGCACAAGAATGACAACTCTTGCATAGCTAATTTTTGAGTTATCTCCCTTTTTTGTTTCTCGCACTGATTTCGTGTCCGGAGCATAACTCAACCACCCTTTGGAATATTTTCATGAAACTTCACACATGCATAGACCACGACCCGAAGGTGTGTCGCGCACAAGAATGACAACTCTTGCATAGCTAATTTTTTAGTTATCTCCCTTTATTGTTTCGCGCACTGATTGACCATAACTCGACCACCCTTTGGAATATTTTTATGAAACTTCACACATTCAATTAGACCACGAACCGAAGGTGTGTCGTGCACAAGAATGACAACTCTTGCATAGCTAATTTTTTAGTTATCTCCATTTTTTGTTTTCGCGCACTGATTTCCTGTCCGGAGCATAACTCGACCACCCTTTGGAATATTTTCATGAAACTTCACACATGCATAAACCACGACCCGGAGGTGTGTCGCGCACAAGAATGACAACTCTTGCGTAGCTAATTTTTTAGTTATCTCCATTTTTTGTTTTGCGCACTCCACAAACTGGACAATAATGCATGAAGACCCGTTTTCTCGTCTGCTCTGTACACCTTTTCTCGTGTGCTCTGTACACCTTACCTGTAGAGAGAACAATAGAGACTGGGAGAACCATTCACCTGTGCATGCGCTAGCATGTGCTAGCATGTGCAAATGTCCAGTCTTGACCACTTTATCTGACCGCAGGTAATTTATACAGGTAAATTACTACATTGTATATTACATTTCCGTAAACTGTGTTGAAAATATTGTGGCATTATGTGGACCTGTGCAGATATATGTAGATAAATATAGGACTATTAAAACAAATTCTGGGCTCCAGTAGCAAGCATTATTATTTTTAATTTTTAAACTTTTTTTTTCCATTTTTTTTCCATTTTTTTTTTCAAATTCTTTTTCAATTTTTGTCTAGTAGCATAAGGTCGTAAGTGCTATATACAGACTATTCACCTGTGCATGTGCTAGCATGTGCAACTGACCACTGACCATTTACAGCTAATGTATACAGGTAAATGATTATATTACATTTCCGTAAACTGTGTTGAAAATATTGTGGCAATATGTGGACCTGTGCATATATGATATGTAGATAAATATAGGACTATTAAAAAACATTATGGGCTCCAGTAGGGAGCATTATTTTTTTTTTTTTCCATTTTTTTTTTTTACATTCTTTAACAATTTTTTAACTGACCACTAACTTATTACAGGTAATTTATACAGATACATGATTACATTTCCGTAAACTGTGTTGAAAATATTGTGGCAGTATGTGGACCTGTGCAGATATATGTAGATAAATATAGGACTATTAACAAAAATTCTGGGCTCCAGTAGCGAGCATTATTTTTTTAATATTTGTTTGTATATTACATTTGTGTAAACTGTGTTGAACATATTGTGGCATTATGTGGACCTGTGCAGATATATGTAGATAAATATAGGACTATTAAAAAAAAATTCTGGGCTCCAGTAGCAAGCATTATTATTTTTGATTTTTAAACTTTTTTTTTCCATTTCTTTTTTTAATTTTTTTTTCAAATTCATTTTCAATTCTTGTCTAGTAGCATAAGTGCTATATACAGACTATTATCATATAATAAAACAATTATTGACTAGTGAGCCATAGAATATAATCTGATATTCTATGGCTCACTAGTCAATAATTGTATAATATGTTCGGGCCAGTGAAAATTGCTTTCGGGCCCAGGCTCGAGGTCAAGGCTGGACAAGGCGAGGCATTTGATTCTGCGGAATTCTTGTTTACTTATCTCCCTTTGTTGTTTCGTGCTCTGATTTTGTATCCAGAGCATAACTCGAACACCCTTTGGAATATGTGTATGCCCCACCACGATAGTGGAGGGGGCATTTAGTGTTACCCTTGTCCGTCCCTCCGTCCGTCCGCACACACGAATGGGTACTTGTTGTAAGCGTACGGGGATCTTATTGGGTAGGGTTAGGATAGTGTTGGCTACTCTTGTTGGGTATTTTTCTAGAGTAAAAACCCAACAAGTATTCATTCGTAGGAACGTGCGTCCCGTCCTCCCGTCGTCGTCCCGTCCGTCCGTCCGTCCGTCACAAAACTTTAACACTCGGTTAAATGTCTCATAATTTCTTCATCCTTCGACCGATCTCCTTCATATTTCATATACACATTGCTCTAATGGTCCTCTACCGCCCTGTGCCAAATCCACGTTCGTCCTGCCCCCGTCAAGCCCAGGGTTAACATCACATACTTAGTGCTTCAAAAACTTTAACGCTCAGGTAAATATCTTATAATTTCTGTTTTCTTTCACGGATCAGCTTCATATTTCACATATGTATTGCTATAATGGTCCTCTACCGCCCTGTGCCAAATCCACGTTCGTCCTGCCCCCGCCAAGCCCAGGGTCAAGGTCACATACTTAGTGCTTCAAAAACTTTAACGCTCAGGTAAAAGAAAATTTTGACTTGGAATTTGGCCTCATTTATTATCAAAGCGATATGTGGGACATCCGTGTTCTATGAACACATTTTCTAGTTTATTTAACTTCACACATGCATAGAAGACGACCCAAAGGTGTGTCGCACGTAAGAATGACAACTCTTGCGTCGTTAATTTCTTAGTTATCTCCCTTTGTTGTTTCGTGCACTGATTTCGTGTCCGGAGCATAACTCGAACACCCTTTGGAATATTTTCATGAAACTTCACACATGCATAGACCACGACCCTAAAGGTGTGTCACGCAAGAATGACAACTCTTGTATCACTAATTTTTTAGTTATCTCCCTTTGTTTTTTCCGTCACTGATTTTGTCTCCGGAGCATAACTCGAACACCCTTTTTTCAAACTACTTGTGTATCTGGGGAGGGGGATACACATGCGCTTGTCGACAAGCGTCCATTTCTAGTTATTTTTAATTTTTAAACTTTTTTTTTCCATTTCTTTTTTCATTTTTTTTTTCAAATTATTTTTAAATTTTTGTCTAGTAGCATAAGGTCGTAAGTGCTATATACAGACTATTATCATATAATAAAACAATTATTGACTAGTGAGCCATAGAATACAATCTGATATTCCATGGCTCACTAGTCAATAATTGTATAATATGTTCGGGCCAGTGAAAATTGCTTTCGGGCCCAGGCTCGAGGTCAAGGCGGGACAAGGCGAGGCATTTGATTCCGCGGAATTCTTGTTTACTTATCTCCCTTTGTTGGTTCATGCTCTGATTTCGTAATCAGAGCATAATTCGAACACCCTTTGGAATATTTTTATGCCCCACCACGATAGTGGAGGGGGCATTTAGTGCTATCCTTGTCCGTCCGCCCGTCCGTCCGCACACACGAATGGGTACTTGTTGTAAGCGTACGGGGATCTTATTGGGTAGGGTTAGGATAGTGTTGGCTACTCTTGTTGGGTATTTTGATACAGTAAAAACCCAACAAGTATTCATTCGTAGGAACGTGCGTCCCGTCCTCCCGTCCGTCCGTCCGCCCGTCCGTCACAAAACTTTAACACTCGTGTAAATGTCTCATAATTTCTTCATCCTTCGACCGATCTGCTTCATATTTCATATACACACTGCTCTGATGGTTCACTACCGCCCTGTGCCAAATCCACGTTCGTCATGCCCCCGCCAAGCCCAGGGTCAAGGTCACATACTTGGTGCTTCAAAAACTTTAACGCTTAGGTTAATATCTTATAATTTCTGTTTTCTTTCACGGATCAGCTTCATATTTCATATACACATTGCTCTAATGGTCCTCTACCGTCCTGTGCCAAATCCACGTTCGTCCTGCCCCCGCCAAGCCCAGGATCAAGGTTACATACTTGGTGCTTCAAAAACTTTAACGCTCAGGTATAAAATATCTTATAATTTCTGTTTTCTTTCACGGATCAGCTTCATATTTCACAAACGCATTGCTCTAATGGTCCTCTACCGCCCTGTGCCAAATCCACGTTCGTCCTGCCCCCGCCAAGCCCAGGGTCAAGGTCACATACTTAGTGCTTCAAAAACTTTAACGCTCGGGTAAATATCTTATAATTTCTGTTTTCTTTCATGGATCATCTTCATATTTCATATGCACATTGCTCTAATGGTCCTCTACCGCCCTGTGCCAAATCCACGTTCGTCCTGCCCCCGCCAAGCCCAGGGTCAATGTCACATACTTGGTGCTTCAAAAACTTTAACGCTCAGGTTAATATCTTATAATTTTTCTTTCCATTCACGGATCAACTTCATATTTCATATACGCGTTGCTCTAATGGTCCTCTACCGCCCTGTGCCAAATCCACGTTCGTCCTGCCCCCGCCAAGCCCAGGGTTAACATCACATACTTAGTGCTTCAAAAACTTTAACGCTCAGGTAAATATCTTATAATTTCTGTTTTCTTTCACGGATCAGCTTCATATTTCATATATGCATTGCTCTAATGGTCCTCTACCGCCCTGTGCCAAATCCACGTTCGTCCTACCCCCGCCAAGCCCAGAGTCAAGGTCACATACTTGGTGCTTCAAACACTTTAACGCTCAGGTAAAAGAAAATTTTGACTTGGAATTTGGCCTCATTTATTATCAAAGCGATATGTGGGACATCCGTGTTCTATGAACACATTTTCTAGTTTATTAAACTTCACACATGCATAGAAGACGACCCAAAGGTGTGTCGCACGTAAGAATGACAACTCTTGCGTCGTTAATTTCTTAGTTATCTCCCTTTGTTGTTTCGTGCACTGATTTCGTGTCCGGAGCATAACTCGAACACCCTTTGGAATATTTTCATGAAACTTCACACATGCATAGACCACGACCCTAAAGGTGTGTCACGCAAGAATGACATCTCTTGCATCACTAATTTTTTAGTTATCTCCCTTTGTTTTTTCCGTCACTGATTTTGTCTCCGGAGCATAACTCGAACACCCTTTTTTTCAAACTACTTGTGTATCTGGGGAGGGGGATACACATGCGCTTGTCGACAAGCGTTCATTTCTAGTTTATTACATTATCACAGCCAAAATGGCTGTGATAAAGTAATAAATTCAGTATAATAAAATTTAATAAATTATCCTTAAATTGAAAAGTTCTCCCTCAAAGTGTACTGAGAAAGTTAAGTATAATTTGCAATTTTGGTGAAATCTGCCACTGGAGCTCTTAACTGTTTCAAGTCGCATTAGGCGCCAGCTTTCGGACGAATTCGCTTTCAACTACATGCCGAAGATACTGCATAAACACATTGAGTACATAACTATAATTACATTACATTAGCGTTATGACTGAGTAGTACTTACAAATTAGCGTGTGAAGTCTTTTCTTTTTGCCTTCTTCGTGGAGAGCAACTTAAGCGTTTTGCTAGTACACACTTTATGAGATGAGTATACTATTTTGTCTCGTATTGTAGAATTTTCTTTCGATAACAATACAGCGAAGTATGAAAGTCAACGCCCTGTGATTTATTGCTATGTTTTGTTGCGGGAGACGGAAATATTGTTCCGAAAATTTATACTGTTGACTAGTGTAGCGATATATTGTGCGGCAATATCCTCGACCAAGGCGTGAAAAATACTTGCAAGTATTTCCATCCCACTTGTCTTGTCAGATGAGACGTTAAACTGTGGTCCCGTCTCTATATGACCTTAGCTATTGGTGGGAATTTAAACTCATTCACGCACACAATAGTGCAGTGCGAACTGTGGTTTGTTTCTGAAACATGGTGTTAAACCTGTTTATGTACCATATATGTGGCTGTTGCTGGAGCAACGGGGCGTATGTGATGTGTCAAATAGCACACACCCGGGGCCCGTTTCACTAAACTTCCTAAGACTAAAATGTTCGTAAGTGCAAAATTATGATAGTCTGTAAATTTCACATTAACACTGTTTTCTTGTTATTAGCCGATCTATTTATAGATCGTCTAATATATTGGTCATCCATCGAATTCTGAAAAAAATTGTAGCAACCCTTTTCTCCGCTATTCGGTAATCTACGAACGCGAATTTTGCTGTATCACTTCCAAATTGCATCAACCGATAAAGTTTGCATTTTTGGCAATTACCTCCGTTTAAAACTTTAAATATAGCCAAATAACACAATTTTGAATACGTAATGAGCTGAACGCCGAAAGAGATTGAACGCCGGAAGTTGTTGTTGTTGAAGTCCATAGTTGGCTCTAATGGCCATATACGCCAACATACGCCGATTATTGGGCTAATTTAAAGCTTTTATTTATTAAACAGAACAAGTTTCAGCCACGTATAATCGCGTAAAATGTGTTTATTCGGCTAATTTATAATCGACCTCTGCTCAAAATCTCCTCCGACTAGCCACCCCAGCATCTCGGGTTTATCCCATTGGATCGCGTATGCGCGTCATTTGACGCTAGTTAATATTCACAAAATGTTCCACCAATCAAAACGAAGAATTGTCCTTCATAGCGAACTTTGATTTGTTTACGTATCATGCAGTGATGGCAGGGATGCATCCAGCACGCGCGATTGCGGCATTCCCCCGTAATTATTGTCAATGCCGCAAATTATTGATTGTCTTGCGCCCGACATCGCGCAAAAAAATCACGGATGGGCCCCTTTTTAAATGACCAGTGCGCACATTAAAAAAACGTAATTGACTATTTAAACGCGCTGCGTATTTAAATCATTGGAAGGCGTGCAGTTCAATCGAGTTTGTGCGGCCGTTGAACGTAAGCTTCGAGTCGATTTAAACCATTTAAATCGATAAACAAGGGATAAACAAGTGACAACGTTAACCTGTTATGCTCCATTAAGAAGTAATAAGCTTATGGCAAATCATATTACTTTGGGGCCGAGCTACTAAAGTGACTGGTGTGGCATGTAAATATTGAGTTCTGATTTTGGGAATTTTTCTCATCGTGGACCCGTTTAATGCGGGATAGTACAACCCGTTGGCCCGGCCTAAGATTACCTTAGCTGTTGATAGGGCGTTAAACACCAATACTGACTCGCTCATTCATTCCCCCCACCCCCGAGACTCAGTAACTACTAAAATGCGCACATATATTGAACCCTGATTTGATCGGCTAATAACATCATGCTCTGCATGACTTTTCATAAATAATTGTTGGATTTACATGTATTGAGCATAGGCTGCATATGCAGCCTATGCTCAATAAATGTAAATCCATCAATTCAAATTTGCAGACGATTCTAAATTTGCGCTTACGAACATTTTAGTCGTAAGACGTTTAGTGAAACGGCCCCCTGGAGGCCGTTTCATTAATTTTAAAACTTAGTACGACTAAAATATTCGTAAGTGCAAAATTTATGATATATTTTATTTTATATTTTATTAAATAATAATTTACATCATGTATCGGTATACAAGACATATATATGTGTAAACAGTGGCTATTATAGTTGAAACGAATACTGTCTTACAATGAGACTAAACATATTTCGGCTACATATTTTATTTATTTACTATTTGTGTCGCGCCTGATTTATCAGAAGGCGCGAGTCGCTTTTTAAGTCGTCGTCGTCAGCGTCAACAAATGTCAAAACGTTCTACAAGTATTTTCATCATTATACTTTAATATTACTTGACGTATTGCTTCAATATTTGGGCACTTGATACATGTGAGCATTTGGAACACTCATGCCACCATTAACATGACCTTGACCTTTTGACCTTCACATTGTTGCAGAAACACATAGCCATTGTTCACGTCAAAAGTTTGTACAAGTTTCTTCATTATAGGAATGAATGGCCTTTTTGTGGAATTTATCGGGGTATATACTTGGAAAAGTCGCGGGAATACTGGACGAAGCGATAAAAAATTACAATTTTCGAAAAAAAAAAGAAAAAAAAAAAGATTTTTTTTTCTTCGAAAACTGTAATTTTTAAGGCCTCGTCCAGTATTCCAGCGACTTTTCCAAGTTTTTATACCCGATAAATTCCACAAAAAGGCCATTCATTCCTTATAATTCCAGCATTTGAAATACATTCATCAAGAAAATGTGTTTATTTTCCGTTTTCTTAAGAATTATTTTAACTGCGCCTCACGGTTACGGAAAGTAGTTCGGCGTGGGAGTTTACTGGGATATAAATTTTGGACACAGACTTGCTACGGACCAATCAAATGTTAGGGAATTGTGTAAATATTTTTGTGCTGGAATTATTATGATATATTTAATATTTCTTGACGGATTGGTTCAATATTTGCTCGTTTGATACATTGATCATTTGGAACACACTCGTGCCGCCATTAACATGACCTTGACCTTTGTTAGTTTCACATGGTTGTGGAAACACGTAGCCATTGTTTACATCAACAAGAGTATACAGTCACGTTTCTCATAATATAAATTTAATAGTACTTGACGAATTGCTTCAATATTTGGACACTTGATACATTGAGCATTTGGAATACACTAATGCCACCATTAACATGCCCGTGACCTTTTGGCCTTCACATCGTTGCGAAAAGAGTTTTTATGTCAAACTGATTGTATAAGTTTCTTCATCATGATAAAACATTAATATTACATCGCGGATTTCTTCAATATTTGCATATTAGATACATTGAGCATTTGGAACACACTCATCATGCTCATGCCGCCATTAACATAACCTTGACATTGTTCATGTTTAAAGCATGTACTTTATTCTCTGATTGTTTTAGTGATACTTAATTTAGCGCATACACATGATTATGTTACGGCCGAACGGCCCGGCAGGCGCGACACCGTGGCGGAATTCCTGTTGTTTAACTTTGCCAAATGTTGAGCTAGGTACATTTTTAAGCTAGGTTTATTATCTCCTCGCCGAGTTGTTGCTTCAACATTGAGAATTGTAGAACTTCACAAATAGGTTACAATAATGGCTTATTTTCGTTAAAATGTGTTAATATAACATTTAACTTATTTATTTGGTAAACAGGTATTTTGTCGGGGGAGAATATTTTTTCGAAATCACACTTGTTTCAAAAGGGAATCAAATTTTAGTAAAAGTTTAGTGACAGTACATGCTTCTCTTTTATTGGGAATATTTTGATGATATGAATCCCAGTAAGTATTTAAAATATATAGCTTAAAGATGTAATGATTCTCGAGAAATTTGAATAATATGTGTCTTATATATAGCTGGCTGTTCTGTTGGTCTAACAGTATACCAAATCAGTCATAGTATTCGTAAATGACGTCAAAAATTGACAGGACATTCAGAGTCCATTCGGAATTGATTTCCGCATGAGCCCTGAATTTTGTGTGAACTTTCGACGTCATCTACAGACAAAATTGCATTTCCTCGAAATCAATATCTGCGAAAACGGCGATGTGATAAGGAGGATAATCAACATACCGAAACATATCCTATTCCATTTGCATACTATTATAATATCATAAACGTACTTAATTGAACCTTTATTTGTTCTGTCCCGTAATAGTATCCAAGTACAGTCGAACCTCCCCGAACGGCCACCTCTCTACAACAACACCCTCTCTATAACAGCCGCTATGTTATATCCCAAATGGATGATTTCCTCTGTATCTAACCCTTAGACTGCTGAGCACGAAACGTGTCGTCTGCTGTTGCTTTGCCTTCTTTCTCAATAAAAACATGTTTTAACAGAATTTTAGAATCATTTCCAAATAAAATGTTGCCAAAACATGTTTTTGATGCGAATTATCGAAGAAAATAAATAAACAGCGGACGACATAATTTAATTCAGCCTTAACCTCCCTGAAAGCCACCTCCCTACAACAGCCAGTTTTGCGTCTTCACATGGGTGGCTGTTGTAGAGATGTTGCACTGTATTGTCTTTTGAGGAGGTGTACACGAGATTTACGAACCTGAGGAAAGTCATATTCACCGAGGCCGAAGGCCGAAGTGAATATGACGTTTCAAAGGTCCGTAAATCTCTTTATTATATTACCCATATTACAGAACGTATATGATACAACGCACGACTTGTCTCATGCTTTGATCATGATGTATCTATTAGACACAGGCCCGTAGCCAGACATGTTTGAAGGGGGGTCGTTTCGAAGGCCCAAGGGGCCTGAGGTATCTACGGGGGCCCGGGGGCATGCTTTTTTTGCTAAACAAGTGGACCTCGAGGCTGGGCGGGGAGGGGGGTCGTCCCCCCCCCACCCCCCCCCCCCCCCCTGGCTACGGGCCTCGGGCAGTCTAAATCCCTGTCGGATTGCACAAAAGTGCCGTCTGACCGGAATCTACACTGTTCGGAGCAACGGTAAAATGAGTTCTGTCTCGTCATGATGCACTGTAATTAAGCAGTACCTATGATTCATGTACACGCTATTTCCTGAAGCCATGTTAACATTTTTTGAAACTATATAACTCATGTTGCCATATGTATGGACGGAGTGAATAAAGGCATATTGTATTGTAGTATTGGTTGCGTGATCATTGACAAGCGCATGCTGCTATATCTGAATGCCAGTCTCGGACTCGTCTCGTTGCGCAAGAAGAGTCCGAGAGTGTTATTCGAAATGTGATATTCACCTCGAGGTGAATATCACATTTCGAATATCATGCTCGGACTCGTCTCGCGCAACGAGACGAGTCCGAGACTGATATTCAGGTGAATATCATATATTTCCACAATCAGGTGACCGGAAATTGGACAATCTCATTGGTTGAACTTGTTAGACATATAATAAAATGTAATCACCCCTCAGTATGTAAAATAATAAAACCATTCCTTTCCACACCAAAGCTACTTTGAGGTCATCTGTAGTAAAGGTGTAAATACACCTATGCACATCCGTGTCACTACGCGTATCCGATGACGTATCTCCCCTTGGAGGCCATTTGTAATTTTCGCACTCTGTATCCTTGTCCACGCAATAACTCGAGTTCTACTTCACCAATCGAAACCAAATTCGGTATACATGTTTATCACGGCGAGACGAAGAAGCCTATTGCTTTTCAAAATGTTCCGATGACTTGTCTCCCCTTGGTGGCCAAGTTATATTTTCGCGCTCTGTATCCTTGTCCACACAATAGCTAACGTTCTACTTGACCAATCGTAACCAAATTGGGCATACATATTTATCACGGTAACACGAAGAAGTGTATCGAGTTTCAAAAATGTCCGATGACTTAGCCCCCTTGGCGGCCATTTGTAATGTTCGCACTCTGTATCCTTGCCCACGCAATAACTCAAGTTCTACTTCACCAATCGAAACCAAATTCGGTTTACATGTTTATCACGGCAAGACGAAGACGCCTATTGCTTTTCAAAATGTTCCGATGACTTGTCTCCCCTTGGCGGCCATGTTATATGTTCGCACTATGTATCCTTGTCTACGCAATAGCTCATGTTCTACTTGACCAATCGTAACCAAATTGGACATACATATTTATCACGGTAACACGAAGAAGTGTATTGAGTTTCAAAAATGTTCGATGACCTATCCCCCTTGGCGGCCATTTGTAATGTTCGCACTCTGTATCCTTGCCCACGCAATAACTCAAGTTCTACTTCACCAATCGAAACCAAATTCGGTATACATGTATATGTTTATCACGGCAAGACGAAGACGCCTATTGCTTTTCAAAAATTTCCGATGACTTGTCTCCCCTTGGCGGCCATGTTATATTTTCGCACTATGTATCCTTGTCCACGCAATAGCTCATGTTCTACTTGACCAATCGTAACCAAATTGGGCATACATATTTATCACGGTAACACGAAGAGTTTCAAAAATGTCCGATGACTTATCCCCCTTGGCGGCCATTTGTAATGTTCGCACTCTGTATCCTTGCCCACGCAATAACTCAAGTTATTCTTGACCGATCGTAACCAAATCCGGTGTACATGTTTGTCATGTCAAGGTGAAGAAGCATGCTGGTTTTCAAAATGTGCCGATGACGTACTCCCCTGTGCGGCCATTTTTAATTTTCGGTCTCCGTATCCTTGTCCACGCAATAACTCGGTGTACAAGTTTATCACGAAAAGACGAAAAAGGCTATTCATTTCAAAAATTTCTGATTACTTACTCCTCTTGGAGGCCATTTTAAATTTTCGGAATTTGTATCTTTGTCCACGCATTAACTCCAGTTATATCTGACGGAGTGTAACCAAATTATGTATACATATTTATCAAGGCATGATGAAGAACCCTATTGGTTTTCAGCGACTTATCTCCCCTTGTTGACTGGCCTTGCCTCGACGGGCATATATTGTGACCTTCGGCTCTCTTGTTCACACATTAAGAAGTTCGCCGGAGTTTCTCAAGTATGTCATAACTTCTATATCCCTTGATGGATTACTTTAATATTTCAATACATCATACTTGGGGATAAATGCCACACACCCACGCTGCCCTTAATATTACCATGATATTTTGACCTTAGAAACTTTGAACTTGTTCACACATTAAGAAGTTCGCCTGAGTTTCTCCATTCTGTCATAACGTCTATTTCCCTTGAGGATTACTTTAACATTTCAATTCATCATATTTGCAGACAAATGCCATACATCCATGCTGTCCTTCACAACCGTTTGACCTTCACAACTTTGAACTTTTTCACACATTAAAAGTTTTTACCGGAGTAAGACTTGTGCACAAATGTCACACATCCAGTATGCCCTTAATATGACGTTGGCATTCACAAGTATGCTTATGAACACTTTTGGGTATTAAAATAAGTTTCTCCAATCTGCCACCGGGGGCATTCGTATGCCGACAGACCACATTCCCTTGTGTGTTATATAAGCATGACTTGGAATTGTAACGTCAAGTCAAATGTAATTATTATTTGTCTTTAGTTATATCAATTTCAAATTGTCATATCTCCGAAACTATGCATAAAAATTCAGTATACGTCTCCCATTACAACTCCATTCAATTGTCCCAGAAATCTGAAAGGTTGAACTCGGTATCTCCGAAAATAATCCTGAAATGGTAAAAACTAAAATAACTAGAGGATTGATTTTCAGACAAAAACATATGTCTCCCCCAATACCACCTTTGCATGTTATCAGGACTTGGACAAGTAGAATTTACGGCAGCAACAGCATATATGTAGCTACCTTGTATTTTCTGCATAAGTTAGCTGTATATTGTGCGATACGCACGACACAAGTTGAAAATCCCCAATTTTCGCTAAATCAAGGTCCATAACTCCGTAAATACAGGATGAATCCGCATCTAAAACACCAGGTGCGCAACTTCACACGATGGCCAGTATTCCTGTAAAGTTTTGCGACTAACTGAAATACTTTTGGAGATACGCGCGACACAAGTTGAAAATCCCCACTTTTCACTAAGTCAAGGGCAATAACTCCGTGAATACTGTATGAATCCGCATCTAAAACACCAGGTGCGTAACTTCACACGATGACAAGTATTCCTGTAAAGTTTCACAACTGTAACTCAAAAACGTTTGGAGATATGCACGACACAAATTTTGTGACGGACAGACGGACAATATCCCCACTTTTCACTAAGTCAATGGCCATAACTCCGTGAATACTGGATGAATCCGCATCTAAAACACCAGGTGCGCAACTTCACACGATGACCAGTATTCCTGTAAAGTTTCGCAACTCTAACTGAAATAATTTTGAAGATACGCACGACACAAGTTGAAAATCCCCACTTTTCACTAAGTCAAGGGCCACAACTCCGTGAATACAGGATGAATCCGCATCTAAAAACCCAGGTGAGCAACTTCACACGATGACCAGTATTCCTGTAAAGTTGAAATACATTTGGAGATACGCGCGACACAAGTTGAAAATCCCCAATTTTCGCTAAGTCAAGGGCCATAACTCCGTAAATACATCTAAAACCCCAGGTGCGCAACTTCACACGATGACCACGACTGTAACTGAAATACATTTGGAGATACGCGCGACACAAGTTGAAAATCCCCAATTTTCGCTAAGTCAAGGGCCACAACTCCGTTAATAATACTGGATAAATCCGTATCTAAAACCCCAGGTGCGCAACTTCACACGATGAAAAGTATTCCTGTACAGTTTCACGACTCTAACTCAAAATCTTTTGGAGATATGCACGACACAAATTATGTGACGGACAGACGGACAGACGGACAACCAAGCCAAAAACAATATGTCTCCCCATTCATGGGGGAGACATAATGATTCAAAATGCAATATGCCGAAGTGAAATGAATGAGGGTTGATAAAAAAGTGTCTGGCCACTTCTATAGGTAATAGTGCCCGTTGAATTTTTGGAACCTACGATCATATTTATTCATACACGCCAACTTGTAGGTTTATACCTTCAAACTTTTGTGATCAGCTGTATATATTTTAGAGCATCGTAGGGGTCAAATCACAAATCCACCAGACTCAGTATTGACCTTACTGAAAAGTTACAGATTGATAATAACTCACAGGAAATGCAAAATAGGACCTGAATTGAAAGTATCACACAAAGCATATCAGTCAATATCTACGGAGCCTCGCATGGGACGTATAATCATTTGTTTTATAAATTCGTTCCCACGAAATAACAATTCGTTCCCACGAATTAACAATTCGTTCCCACGAAGTAACAATTCGTTCCCTAAATTTAACAATTCGTTCCCACGAAATAACAATTCGTTCCCACGGGAACGAATTGTTAATTCGTGGGAACGAATTGTTATATCGTGGGAACGAATTGTTAATTTCGATGGAACGAATTGTTAAATTGAGGGAACGAATTGCCATTTCGTGGGAACGAATTGTTAATTCGAGGGAACGAATTGTTATATCGTGGGAACGAATTGTTAATTCGAGGGAACGAATTGTTATATCGTGGGAACGAATTGTTATTTCGTGGGAACGAATTAATAAAAAAAATCCATGCGTAAATATCAGACCTGCGAATGTGTATAGTTTAGCACATGTACTTCACATAAATGATCTGGTGCTAATAAGTTGACACGACTGTTTACTTTACTTCATTTTCCATTTCTGTTAGTATTCAATGAATTCCGGCATTGCCATTTTAGATGTAATGTAATGTTACATGTATAGACTCGAAACGCTCAGATATCAGAGATAATTGCATGGAGTTGTACTATGATAAATTATATCAGAAACTATGCACAGTATGCCTATGTGGGACATGGGAATTTGAAATTTATAATCAGAAACTATGCACAGTATGCCTATGTGGGATATGGGAATTTGAAAGTTGGTGTCCTTTTTTATCCACTCGATGTTATATAAATACTACCCTTGATGAGGGGAATATTGTAGAGTATTTCCCAGAATAAACAAAATCTCCCGAGGATAATCCACAATATTCCCCTCAACCAAGGGCGGTATTTAATTTATTATACCGAATATTTAATATTGACCATGATTAAAGTCAGAAACAAATTCTTGCTGGTTGGAGAATCGGCCATATTGTTGTCCGGTGTCTATTGTAGTACTAACTCATGAATGGTAATAAATGGTGGAATGTAACCTAATTACGGAAATAGTCGAAGTCCGGTTGGACTGCCTTGGCGTTTATCTATATAATAGAAGCCGAAAGTGCGAATGAATAAAAATCTAATGACAACAGACGATGAGCTGGCATCCCGTCAACTCCTCGTCTGTTGTCATTAGATTTGTATTCATTCGCACTTTCGGCTTCTGTTATATAGATAAACGCCAAGGCAGTCCAACCAGACTTCGGCTATTTCCGTAATTAGGTTACATTTCACCATTGATTGCCACTATTTACTTTAACAGAAACCTGTGTCACCGGAATTTATTTAAAATGCATATAGAATGGAATACTTTCTGTCAGACTAGCATATTCATAATGTATTACCTTGTGGACAGTAAAATATGAGGAGAAAACAAGGTGTTTACTGTTTACTATCATGTAAGAAATTCACATGACTTGGAAGGCATGCCTGATTAAACAAGCAGACGCACGGAAATGGATCGACGAATGATAGGGTCATGTGACGTATGAATATGTGACAGGCAGTAAAATGAAACTTCTCTCAATATTTCTGATGATCATACTTTATAATCTGTTCAAAATAGTATTTTTTCATCCCCGATAAATTCCACAAAAAGACCATTCATTCCTTATAATTCCAGAATTTGAAATAAATTCATCAAGAAAATGTGTTTATTTTCCGTTTTCTTAAGAATTATTTTAACTATGCCTCACGGTTACGGAAAGTAGTTCGGTGTGGGAGTTTACTGGGATATAAATTTTGGACAGAGACTTGCTACGGGCCAATCAAATGTTAGGGAATTGTGTAAATAGTTTTGTGCTGGAATTATTGCATGATCATTTCACAACAAAACTTAATTTATTTCATAAATATTCCTAACCAGTAAGTGTATAGCAAAACATTCGCAATCAAAGATCTCCCCTGTTTATCAAATGGCCGATACAATACATTTGAATATGTGGCTGTGACTGGCTGATAGGACTTGAGACCAGGGGCCTATTTCATCAACATTGCAAAGTATACTTTCCTAGCAAAGTATACTTTGAGGGAGAAATTTTCAATTTTAGAATAAATTTATTATTTTTTATTATACTGAATTTATTACATTATCACAGCCAATTTTGGCTGTGATAATGTAATAAATTCAGTATAATAATTCTGCATAGTTTTAATCATCAAATATATGCAATCGTTAGTTCTGCATGAAATAATGCATTTCGAAAAAATCAATGATTGCTCCCTCAAAGTATACTTTGCTAGGAAAGTATACTTTGCAATGTTGATGAAATCGGCTACAGTACCGCCCCTGATCAAATAACGCTGATACTGATCTACCATTAATTGTTACTATGTTGACGGCTGTTTCACTGATGGAATGGCAAGCAGAGCATATCTTGATCAGATCGTGCGGATCTGGATCTACACTGGTCGCAAAACCTATAAGCCCCATTTCTCCAATCGCAGCTCATATAACGCAAACATTTTGCAATTCAGGCAAATGGAATGGTTCTATCGGTATACATTGTATATGGTATTTTCAGTGCATGAAGCGATATTTAATATATGCTTTTTCGCTTCATGCACTGCGAATACCGTTTGGAAAAAACAAGATTCAATAGTTTCTGGAACATTTTGATCACCCCTCGTGCATGGTATTGTAGTTCATGTAGATTTCCCATGCAATGTCCGAGATGTATGAAATAATACAAACCGCATGCGCCGATATGTTCAATTCCAAGAATACGTCACGCATGCATAAGTGGTCGTCATATTGCGAGAAGGGCATAACCACGTGTGCGACCAGTGTTGTCCCTGGGACAGCGCTGATCGCCAGTCACTCAATACAACACTGAATGCATCCATTAATATTAATTATTATTATTATGTATATTTGCTATATGAGTATAAGTATGATCAGGATCTACACTGGTCGCATTGGTCCTAGGGGTAGTATTATCAGCTGGCGGTCCGTATACCGTGCAGTTTGATGGCAGCCCGTGTGGCCCGTGCATGATTATGGCATGCCAATTATTGGTGACGCGCACATATTCTGCACAGTGTGACGGATCATACATACACTACATAACTACCGTAAGTTGTTATTTATATTATTGCATAAAATTGGACTCCACCATGTAAAAACACGGCGTATTAACACTCATAATACACTAGTGTAATAATTCCAGCACAAAAATATTTACACAATTCCCTAACATTTGATTGGCCCGTAGCAAGTCTCTGTCCAAAATTTAAATCCCAGTAAACTCCCACGCCGAACTACTTTCCGTAACCGTGAGGCGCAGTTAAAATAATTCTTAAGAAAACGGAAAATAAACACATTTTCTTAATGAATTTATTTCAAATGCTGGAATTATAGGGAATTAATGGCCTTTTTGTGGAATTTATCGGGGATATAAACTTGGAAAAGTCGCCAGAATACTGGACGAGGCCTTCCGGCCTTCGTCCAGTATTCCCGCGACTTTTCCAAGTTTATACCCCGATAAATTCCACAAAAAGGCCATTCATTCCTATAGTAAATATGCAAATGAGTCTGCTACAGAACATGTTAATTGCCCATTACAGCTATATTACATTATGCTGTGCTTATGCAATACATATGCCTAATTTATTAGCGAGTCATACTTGTATTTCTCTTGACAATTCGGATCAAGTGAACATTATTCTCGAGCCACAAAAGCATTGCGGCTCTCTCCTCTCTCTCTCCTCTCTCTCTCTCTCTGGTCGTTTAACCCTTAGACCGCTACACACAACAATTGTCGTCTGCTGTTGCTTTTATATATTGCCTTATTTCTCAATAAAAACATGGTTTGACAGCACTTCCGAATAATTTCCAATGCTGTCACAGCATGTTGTAAATTAATCTAAAGTGCTGTCAAAGCATGTTTTCGATGATAAAAAACATAAACAGCAGACGACAAAAAAAACAAGATAGCGGTGTGAGGGTTAAATCTGCATTGACCACCCGCTATAAAAAAAAGTGTAGCTTAAGAACGACTCGTATGTTTCAAAAGGTGGGAAATAACATCCAACAGTTGTGCCTGCACTTTCGAACATACGTCCAACTGACATATAGGCAATGACATATAGGCAATGCGTATTGACAACGGGCTGTCAATGCCGATGTAAAATACAATAGAAATAGCGGTAATAGCCCCGCAGGGGACATGGATTTTTTTATTCCTTCGTTCCTACGAAATAACAATTCGTTCCCTCAATTTAGCAATTCGTTCCCTCGAATTAACAATTCGTTCCCACGATATAACAATTCGTTCCCACGAAATGACAATTCGTTCCCTCAATTTAACAATTCGTTCCCTCAATTTAACAATTCAATTCGTTCCCTCAATTTAACAATTCGTTCCCTCGAATTAACAATTCGTTCCCATGATGTAACAATTCGTTCCCACGAAATAACAATTCGTTCCCTCAATTTAACAATTCCCTAGCATGTTGTAAAACAATATATGTGGAAGGTGGTATACCATTGTTTTACTTTATTTGTAGACTGGGTGATGTATGTGTCAAACGCTATAAGGCTGACCGATAGCTTGCGTATACTTTGTTCTGAGTACATAACTCTAATTACATTTCATTACATTGCACTACAGAATAGGACAACCTGTTGCCTATAAAGCGGAATATGTGCAGTTAGCGCATACTAAGCTGGCCGATATGGCAACTCCATGCACCGTATAGGATACAGTAACAAGAGAATATTCATATATATGTTATACATATATCCCATCACATTTACAAAGCAATTATGTTTAATTAAAATGATGATCAGTGATAGAACGGGTCCTTAATTGTATAGTAGTGAATATGAAGGTAATCGACGTAATCCTGTTTACGCGGTACGATCGACCTCTCAGAAGTAGAGTGTATACTCACGGAACCGTGTAATTCTGTAGCCAATTTCACCAAAATTGCTATGCATACTTATTAAAAGAATGCAGAAATATTATACTGAATGTATTACATTATCACAGCCAAAATGGCTGTGATAATGTAATAAATTCAGTATAATAACAAGAAACGAGGCAAAGTCTCGAAGGCCAGGCTTTTTCCAAGCATAGACATTTGGATAACATAATTATACCCACTTTTTGTAGACTAGACGGCCGTGGCCTGCATGTCGCGCCTTGGGGCGAGGCAAGGACAGTAAAAAAATAGATATAGTAGATGGAAAAACTTTAACGAAAAAACTTTAACCGGACACACGGACGTACGGACGGACGTTTGCCAAAATGGCGACGATATCGCGCGCTTTCTGCAAGCGGGTGCGGTGCGACAATGATGATAAACACCCATGTGACGTATCAATGTAATGGATGAAGCAGTTGCAGAGATATAGTACACGAAAAAACTTTAACAAAAAAAATCAAAGTAATTTGACCTTGACATTGGGCACAGGGGCCGCACGGTTGGGGGGTAGAATGAAAATATGGATGATGATAAACACCCATGTGAAGTTTCAAGGTAATGGGCGAAGCAGTTGCAGAGATATAGTATAACGAAAAACCCGCCCGCCCGGCTTTCGCCAATCCAATAGCCTGGATTTTTTTTCAAAAAACCTGGCTAAAAAATGATATCCTTAAATTGAAAATTTCTCCTTCAAAGTGTACTTAGCAAGATAATTTTGGTGAAATAGGCTACCTGGAAAACCAGAATATGGCATATTTTAATTTGTGCACTTCGCTTAAAATGTGCATAGAATAGCATCAACGTGTTTGGTATATACGCACAAATATCAAACACGTGAGCGAACGCGAGTGTCACTTCCGGAAGGTAAGGTGAAGTGACCGTCATGAATACCAAAAAAGCGTGCCCGACTCGCGCTTCGATAAGGCTCACTCCAACCGTCCTCCAGGACACATTTCCCGAGATTGAGTGGAGTGTCAGTGGCCGTTGGGAATCACAGATCTAGATAAGGTGCGTATTTGCCTAAATACCCAATTAAAATTGCCAAAAACCAAATTGAAATCCGAAGTAGTGAGTATAAAAAAGCAATGAAAACTTTGTGGTATCTTTATCATGCTACAGAAAACAATAAACAGACCACAAATATAACATATTTTCTTATTTTTCCATGAAAACACATCTTGGTATTTCATTAGAATTGTCTCCAAGGAGACAATTCTAATGAAATATCAAGATGTGTTTTCATTTAGAAGCAAACTATTCAATAAGTGCGGTCTGCTGATGTGTAAACATTAGTGTGATTCTATTTTACACAATTAAACTTTTGAAATGCCCAATTGCTTCATAAATGTTGGAGTGACAATACTCAATTACTAATTCCTTATCTGGAGCCCTGGGGAATACAGCCGTAATGTGTCGAATGTATTATAAACTGTGCTTACCGTATTTATTTCAGAATGTACGTCCTCCTGTTAGCTGTGTGTGCCACCTTGGCACACCTAATTCCGCTGATGTATGCGATACACAATATAACATATGGTAAGTCATGATATATTGACATGTCAGCAAATACCTAACAATATCACAATATGCAGCTATGGGCGTCTGTGGTATCATGTTGTGTAGTTTCAACTGCTTCGAACAATCAAATGCAATAGCTACAGCTATCCTCGTTCACCCTATGCAACCCGATACCAGAAACACAAATATTCGTGTTTCTGGTATCAGGTTGCATCGGCGAGTCGAGTACGGTTTGTGTATTCATGACGGTCACTACGCCTTACCTTTCGGGAGTGACGCTCGAGTTCATTCAGTGACAAGTGTTCATTGGTGTTTGAAATTCATACGTATTGCAAGTACGTTTTGCATTATAAATTAGTGACTTGTGTATATAATTTAACCTGTAAGCATGGCAATGAAATGGCAGCATTTCAGCGACATAAAAACAAAATGGATATGCGTGGTTGACCCTTTCAGCGCTACATATCACACTCCACAAATGTTTTGCAAAATAACAGTGTATACCACATGAGTCTGCCTATAATTTCTCGTTCACACAGTGTGGCCCGCCATGACAAAAGGGGACGTATTGACCAGTTGTGCTCCTGTGCAAACACAGTGTTGTATCGTGTTAACCTAAATGCTTATTGCACGTAATCGCATCGGAAATTAGTGCTGACAGATGAACAGATCACATTGAACTACTGTCTGTTCCACATTTTGCTGCCGACTTTTGGCTATTAAAAACATTAATTCTAAACGACAGTTAAATGTAAGTACTTTTATTATTTTGTTACCAATAACAAAAATGTCACCTTCCCCATTTATTTGTATGCCACCGGTCTCGAAGAGCCGGTGGCATATTGTTTTTGGACCGTCCGTCTGTCCGTCTGTCTGTCCGTCCATCACACTTTTCGTCCGTCACACTTTTCGGTTAACCACTTTGTCACAGTTTCTCAAATATGCTGCAGGTGGCATCCGCGTTCGACAGACGCATTTCTTGTTGTTGATGAAATTCCATCAACTATTGATTTTATTGCGAAAAAAACAATATTCCATGGGAAAAAAATGAGGTGGAGAGTCAGGAAGGGGGTCGAAAATTGTTTTGGTTTCTTGTAATGGCGGTCCCATGAGTTTAATTAATACGACTGCGGTTTCTTCCTATTCTTGATGATCATGTCCTACACTACCAAATTTAGCAGCATTACTTCTGTCGTTAGTCTGAACATTATGTAGAGAAATTTTGGATAAACGTAGTTTGCGTTCGGAAGCCATGCTCTTCATCTACAAAATGGGCAGACAAAGATGCGATAAGAGAGGCACCAATTATGGATTTTTTTGTAAATAATAAAGTGTGCTATGACTGTTTTTGGCAGTTGTACCCTATTCGGGAATGTTTTCCACGTCTTCTAATTCCCATAACTCGTCCATGACTGACTTGACTTGAATTTGTTATTCACAAATGTACACTTGAGGCACGTTCACGTCAGGTAGCCGGCCACACGAGAATCCCTCACGCACGCGAGGTGACTCGACACGCACTCACGATTGTGAATATCAACCCTACTTGAAATAGCCGTCACTTGAGAAATGTTTCAACCGTTATGCAATTAACAACGAGTTAACTGAGTTAACTGAGTTAAATTCACTGAATCGAGGATGAGTGGCGATTGGGAATACTATAGGAATGAATGGTTGTGGAATTTATCGGGGTATAAACTTGGAAAAGTCGCGGGAATACTGGACGAAGGCCGGAAGGCCTCGTCCAGTATTCCCGCGACTTTTCCAAGTTTATTATAGGAATGAATGGCCTTTTTGTGGAATTTATCGGGATATAAACTTTGAAAAGTCGCGGGAATACTGGAAGAAGGCCGGAAGGCCTTGTCCAGTATTCCCGCGACTTTTCCAAGTTTATATCCCCGATAAATTCAACAAAAAGGCCATTCATTCCTTATAATTCCAGCATTTTAAATAAATTCATTAAGAAAATGTGTTTATTTTCCGTTTTCTTAAGAATTATTTTAACTGCGCCTGACGGTTACGGAAAGTAGTTCGGCATGGAGTTTACTGGGATATAAATTTTGGACGGAGACTTGCAACGGACCAATCAAATGTTAGGAAATTGTGTAAATATTTTTGTGCTGGAATTATAGCCGTATGTATGGTTCCTGTCGAACAGCTACTCGGTGGTTATGCAGTTGTCAATATGGCAAGACACTGAAAACAAAAGTTTTTGTCTAAAATTGCGCTACTGCAGGGGGCATGAAAAGAAGAATAAGGGAAGACAGTGAAAAAAACGGTTGTATTCCCAACCGCCACTCTTACTCGATTCAATGAATTTAACTGCATAACGGTTGAAAGATTTCTCAAGTGACGACTATTTCAAGTAGGTTATTCACCTTGCGTGAGTGAGAGATTCTCGAGTGGCCGGCGACCTGACCTGAACATGCCTCAAATGTACATTTGTGAATACAAATTGCAAGTCATGTCAGTCATGGACGAGTTATGGGAACTAGAAGACGTGGAAAACGTTCCCGAATAGGGTACAACGGCCAAAATAAAGTATAGCACATTGTAATTATTGAAAATATCCATAGTTTAGTCCTCTGTTATCGCTTCGCCGTTTTGCCGATATTGATTTCGAAATATACAGTATTTTCCGAAACATTACATATACAATTAACACAATGTTCAGAGCACATGCGCGACAGATATTGCTACAAGTCATGTTATTTTCACACCGCATATATCTTCATATTTATTGTTGCCTGCCATTTTTAAAGAAACCACTTTTTTTTTTTGGGCAGTGTGCCAAGTGTAACCTCACACACTCGAAGGACCATCCATCTGCTTAAATCCCCATAAATGATAAACGTACCTCCACAACATATTATAGCACAATGTATCAAAATGTGCATCTGAACAATATCACATAGCCTCTTTCGAGACACATTAAATTAGGATGTATGCAATTTAACTAATGTCTACATGACATTCTAACCATTTACGCAGGCGGCCGGGATACGGTTTCTGGAATGCGTTCATCTTGCGACGACACCAACGTGTGCTAGCCCATGACATATACTCGAATACGTGTCTCTGGGTGCTACAGTAATGGAATATGATTGTCCTTCAGGGGTGTTTGAAAGACACCATAGGGATTGTTATGTGGATTCAATGCCACATAGGGGTGTATGTATGTACATGTATGTCACAACGACATGTGTATTAGCTACAAACTACGTGTAACTAGTATATGCTAAACAGGTAAATATAATTCTGCATTCAGGAAATAAATGTACACATGGTACATGCTTATAGAGTTCTGAGGTCATTAAAATGACATTTGTATTATATGTTGTCAAATAGAGAAATTTATCCCGTCAACACAGTGCGTATGTGCCGTGAAACACGGTGCCGTGAAACATTTTTGATATCCAGTCAATACAATTTTTGTATTTTACAGCCATTTGTTGGTGTTGACGGGATAAATAGAATAGTAGGTTAGTGCCGTGAATGGGAAAAAATATCTGGCGCGGCACGGAAACGGGATGTGCTCGGCATAGCCTCGCCCATCCCGTTTCCTGAGCCTTGCCAGATATTTGTTCCCATTCACGACACTAACCTACTATTCTCTATAACTATAGACAGCCCAATAATAACATTGTAATCCTTGTCAACTGTCAGTCCATTTTGGAAACACATGGAAACATTTCTTCAATGCTCAAAATGATTGACAAACAAAGTATCACACTCTATACATAACAATGTTAGTGTTGTTTAATTATTGAAAACTGCAGCTTCATCGTCAATATTATTGAAGATCTGATCATTTTAGCGGCCATTCTGAAAATATAAGTATAGTATTTTGTACCTGGATATGTCTATTTTATCAAATGATTTTATTTATATATCGAACTGGTATGGATACATGTATTATGTACATGCTATGCTGTTTATAACAACTACATACAGTAAAGAATACAACAAAACAAGAACATTTTGGAGGCCATTTTGACTTTTCTGACAATTTTAGGATATTGCATCAATAATTCCAGCACAAAAATATTTACACAATTCCCTAACATTTGATTGGCCCGTAGCAAGTCTCTGTCCAAAAAATTATATCCCAGTAAACTCCCACGCCGAACTACTTTCCGTAACCGTGAGGCGCAGTTAAAATAATTCTTAAGAAAATGGAAAATAAACACATTTTCTTGATGAATTTATTTAAAATGCTGGAATTATATGGAATGAATGGCCTTTTTGTGGAATTTATCGGGGTATAAACTTGGAAAAGTCGCGGGAATACTGGACGAACGCCGGCCTTCGTTCGTCCAGTATTCCCGCGACTTTTCCAAGTTTATACCCCGATAAATTCCACAAAAAGGCCATTCATTCCTATACTGTATCCCGTATGTTCCATTTGTTTGTGAGGGAAAGCAATGTATATGTGTTTCAACTTTATGAATGTCTGTAATTGTTTGTAAAAGCACACGATTCGCAGAAACATGTAAAACAGCAGCCATTTTTAAATATATTGCAATTTGCTGATGTACTTAAATGTAAAATGTATTATAAATTATTATACATTCACATTGTGACTTAATTATATCAATTTACCCGGTTAATATTGCTCCAACTGAAAGTTAACAGTCCTTAATAAAACAATATAATAATGTTCGGCGGCCTTCTTGAAAAATGGCCGCCAATTGTTCATCCAGCGGCATTTTTAGCGCAGACAACCAAGTTTGATAGACGATAGGCTACTGAATCCGAAAATCATACTCACCAAAAATCCCACATGGCGGGGGGGAGGGGGTTATTGCTGGCTCAAGGTCTAATATACTTACAGATTGCACTGCTGCCGGGGATATTAACGTGCTGAACCCGCACGTGGATATCTACAAATCCGCCACGGCAGCTGACTGGACGGGCAGTCTGTGCAATGTGACCATGACGGCGAACCTCCTCCATATCACCGTCAGCGGATGTGACAAGGTATCGTTATCATCCATAAATAACTAAACTGGCGTGGAACCTCTCTAAACCGGACACCCTGGCAGGACCTGCCAGGGTGTCCGGTTTAGAGAGCTTCCACTGTAAAACAGACAGATGACTACTTCAAGACATGTGTTGATGCTTTGCGATCATGAACAAACATTATCAATATAGGTAAATGGCAATGAAACGTATCAAAATTGGGTACAACTAACAGGTATATGTGTTCTGTTTAGAGAGGTTCCGCTGTATGTTGTTGCGAAATGAGCTTATGGTCTCTGTGAAGCCGACCACTCAAGGCACAAGAAGCGCATCTGCGGTATGACAAATGTGGCACGGCACTATCTGATGATGATCTGCACTGTTCGCCATTCCATCAATGAAACACCCGTCATGCTTCTAACAAGCAATACAGATCGTTATCAGCCTACATGAGTGTGCCACCCACACAAAAACAGAATGTGTTTGTGTGTGGGCAATAGGGGCTAATCACTAACTAGATGGCCGTGACCCACATGTCGCGCCCGCCGAGGCATTTGATAGTACTAAAAACGCTTTAACCTACGTACGTCAATGTGCCGACTCTATCGCGCTGTCCGCAAGCTGGCGCGACAAAACGTATAGGTCCTAAGGCTGATGGAATCAACTAGAGCTCAACGGGTCACATATACCCTAAAAGCCATCCCTGCAGTCACATTCAAATAATTGTGTTGAAGTGGAACCATATAGCTGAAATGCATTCACTTCTGCTTGGTTTTGCTTCCCCAGAGCAACGACATCCTGGTGACGTTCAGTGACCGAGCGACGAATGGCTCCATTGGGGATGGTATCATTGGGGGGTCGTACTCAGAAACACAGGTACTCCGCTGCCAGGAGATAGTACTCGAGGGGATTATGTTTGGCCAGGGAGTTGGATTCAACATGGTCACGTATGTATCACATAACCATGTAGAGACTTGGGCATGTATGTATCACATCTCCGTGTTGAGACTTGGTCACGTTGTTAAGCTTTTACGGGGCAGTTGGACATGTAATGCTTTTGTCTCACCCATAATAGTGGAAAGTGAGACATAAGTCATAATTCCGGCGCCGTCGTTGTCGCCGTCGGCGTCGGCGTCGTTGGTGTCGTCAACACAATTTGGGACGTAAATTTCGGAATTAGCCAGATTTCCCATCCCTTGATCCGTTAGTTGGATCATTAGCAAATGTCATCAATACCTTTCTCACATTGATGGCCATCCACCCACTGTCATTCGGGTGATCTTGAACTTCATCTTCGTGACCTTAACCTTTGTGTGGCGTAACTTTTGGACGTGGCCAAATTCCTATATCTCTTGATCAGTTAGTCGAATTATTACCAAATGGCATCAATAGCTTTCTCATAGTTATGGCTATCCACCCACTGTCATTCGGGTGACATTAACCTTCACCTTCGCGAACTTAACATTTGTGTCAATAATTGTGTACATATGTCCAAATGTTGAATACCCCCTGATCCGTTAGTCGGATGCATTACTCAACTTCATCAATAGCTTCCTCATATTGATGGCGATCCACTCAGTGTCTCATTCAAGTGACCGTGATCATGGTGACCTTGACCTTCATGTCAATAATTTTGAACGTACATACAAACATTTAATATATCTTTATCCGTTAATCGGATCATCTCGAAACTTCATCAATAGCTTCTTCACATTGATGGATATCTACTAGTGTTATTTGGGTGACCTTACATTGGTGACCTTCACGTTGGTGTCAACAATTTTGGACATATGTCCAAATGTTGACTATCATTACCAAAGTTCATAAATCTATTTCTCACATTGATAGCTATCCAGCAGTTGTCATTCTGCTGACCGTGATCATCACCTCGGTCATCACCTCGGTAACCTTGCCGTTTGCGTCAATATGTTTGTATGTACGTCCAAATGTTCAATATCTTTTGATAAGATCAGAGCATTACCAAACTTCACAAATAGCTTCCTTCCTCACGTTGATGGCTGTCCACCCAGTGTCATTTCTCCGACCTTGAACTCGGTGACCGTGACCTTCGTATCAATCGTTTTTACTTCCTCATATTGTGAAATTGACCTTGGTAACCTTGACCTTTGTGCCGATCGCTTCGTTTAGTCGGTGAGACACTCCCCGGCGATCGCATTGTCTACATTTCAGCAGAGACCCTATAAGTTGCAGGAGTATATGCAGACAAAAAAGTTATTGGCATTTCTTTAGTGTGCGGTTCCGGATAATGTGTATTTGTGAGATTATCTTCTAATTTCATAAATGTCTGCTAGCACTGCTTGCTCTAACATCATTGCAAATGGCGGCGCCCATAAAGCGGGTTCGAAATACATCACAATGTACATTTTGAACAGTTTATGCCAGTTCTTCCAGTGACAAAGTGAGGTGGTTATGACCCCGTTCCAAAACCGGTTTAAGATTCCGGTCAGGCATTCATACTCACAGACCGGTTCATATCGGAGCTCGCGTTCCCAGGCCTGGTAGTTTTCATGAGTCCATCGTGAAATGTCACACCTTCGTGTATCATGGCAGCGTCCCCAGTATCCTAAGGGTCACATATGTATCACACTCTGTGCATCGATATGTTCACGTATGTATCACAACCCCTTGTATCGACATGGTCACGTATGTTTAGCCTCCACTTGTATCACGTTTATGACATCGACATGGTCACGTATTAATCGCATCACTGTGCATCGACATTTTCACGCATATTATGTATCACATCTGTGTATATCGACATGGTCACGTATTTTTAGCCTCCACTTGTATCATGTCTATGTACATCGACTTGGTCACGCTTTAATCGCATCACTGTGCATCGACTTTTACGTATATTAGCCTATGTATCACGTCTGTGTGTATCGACATGGTCACGTAGGTTTCGCCTCAACTTGCATCACGTCAATGTACATCAACTAGATCACGTATAAATCATATCCACCTGCATCGAAATTGTTCACATGTTCACGTATGTTATGTATCACATATGTATGTATGGACATGGTCACGTACGTATAATTACCATCTATATCGGCATTGCCACGTATGTATCCGATATACATGTATAAACAGTTTGCACAACAATCACCTCCGCGTGTAGTTACACAGGAATACACGTGTGTGTAGTTTTCCATCACTTGTGTCGGGTACAATACTGCCACAAATGTATTAACCCTTCCTACGCTGTTGACGGAAATAACCGTCTGCTGTTTTTCATTTTTGCTTTAATTCTTAACAAAAAACTGGTTTTGACAGCACATGAGAATCGTCTCCACTGGAGACGATTCGCATGTGCTGTCAAAACCAGGTTTTTGTCGTGAAATATTGAAAATAAAACATTTCCAGCAGACGACAACATTTAATTCAGCGTAGTAAGGGTTAAACCATTTCTCCCGCCACAGAAACAGATAACGCATTGTCTAGTGCACTTCACTAGCATGTTAACGAGCTATTCTCTGCTCCAGTCACATCCTCATAATACATAGTGTCTACTGCAATTCTTTACCATGGTAACGAGCTATTCTCTGTACAAAATCACAGCCGCATGTACCACACATTGTCGAGTGCATTTCTTCAGCATGGTAACTGGCTATTCTCTTCTCCAGTCACAGCCGCATGCACAACTCCGTTTATTTCAGCAAGCCCGAGGGCGAGATAGCCAATCTTGAACACCTCACCCCGCTGTCGCCCACCATCCCCTTCGTTTCGTCCATCTGGACCCAGGACGGCGCTACCCAGATCTCGTCAGCCTATGTCACAGATAGCGTCATGTGGAAGATTGAAGGCCCGGGTAATGTTGGAGCTAGTTCCGGCGTAACATTAATGTTTACCCCTTGACAAATGTTGAAAATTGATCCGATTTACAATTCAGCATTAACCCTTTCAATACTATACAGACCTGTATAGTGGTATTGGCAAATAGTGTAGATCCAGATGAGACGGCTCGTCAAGATCTGCACTTTCGAATAATGTGCATATTATTGGTTGCAAATTTAACATATCAAAATCCATTCCAGTTAATTAGGGGTGAAAGGGTTCAAGCTTTCAGTCGACAATACATATGCAAAATTGATGTACATGCGGCATATATAAATCACCATGAATGTTGCGACTACAATTTGGTATCCCCTCACCATCACCATACTTAATCAACGTGTATTTCTGGTGTACGGTGTTCCGTTAGAGCCATCATTTTTCGCCCCTTCGACCTGTGAATTAGGAAGGGCGAGATTATGATTATAAGACGATGCGAAGGCGGCAAAAACAATGATGCAGTGGCACGATAACCCGATGCTAAAGCAGGACATGTGCGAATGCGCGATATTGATATCGTACGTTCTCATCTTGTTATCGTGCCCTTCCAAATTGCAGGTAGAATGGGTGGCTCATTAGGCTCGAGACGGCTCATCTGCGTGCCGTTTCACTAAGCTTCGTAGGACTAAAATGTTCGTAAGTGCAAACTTATGATAGCCTGTAAATTTCACATTAGCAACGTTTTCTTGTAATAATTATTGGATTTACATTTATTGAGCATAGGCTGCATATGCAGCCTATGCTCAATAAATGTAAATCCATAAATTGAAATTTACAGATGATCCTAAAGTTACACTTACGAACATTTTAATCGTAAGAAGTTTAGTGAAACGGGCCCCAGGATCATACCTTTGTTGTAATGTATTGGGCAGCGTCTTGTTATGTTTACATTGTAGTGGTTGTATAACAGTGTGTCTATATTTATTCCAGTTGAGTACGACATATTCCCGATGACTTGCACGGCGTATGGTCAAACTATCGGCTCCTCTTACAGCAAACTGCTTATTGTAAACGGGTGAGTTTATTCTTTATTCTGTGTAGTGAGATCTTGCAACTTTTCCTATGTTAGTCATTTGTGGCTGTGTCTGGAGAAATGGGGCTTATGGGATTTGTGACCAAATGTAGCTGCTGATCAAATAGCACACACAGGTAGCCTGATAATGATCATAGGTTGAAGTAACGGACCGAGGTCTATAAATACATTAAATATGCCTAAAAGCATCAATAAATGAAGAAAAAAAAAAGCTAAAAATGTTTTTACACCCTCCATATAATTCAGTATACCAAGGTTACGAACTTTTTAATAGGCCGAACCCGGACGGCCTCGAAACAACGTACTCTCACGAAAAGTCAACCGAGTTATATCATTGTCGCCTATTGCAGAAGTTGGGACAATGTTCGTATTCCGCAACGATATATTCCCCGATGCGCTATGTCAACGCGTTTTCGAGCTATCGATTGTTTTGTTGTAAAATAAATTATCATCATTGCTAGGTCGGGAAAGGACGGACACATTTCCGAGGCCGAATCTGCTATATAAAGGAGTAAACATCGGGTTCAAAATATACTTTTACGTCGTCCCGGCCCGTAAAGAAACATTTTGCATAGAGAAAACATTGTTTCCAATCGAACATTTGATCAAACCTACATTTATACCCGTCCTGTGCGTCACGACAGACAATTTAATCGCACAGACATTTCTATCATTTCTCGGGAAGCCATTTTGTATAAACATCGTGGGACAGGTGTATTCGCCGGAACTCGTGCACTTACTATGTGGTAAAAAAACGGAACTTTTATAAACGGTTATAATTCATATTTTATAATACCTATGTTGATGGTAAAAGTATCAAGTTAGAGGTATGTCTCTCTACTCCCATTTCAAGATTTGCAAAATTATTTTTTTTTTCTAATAAACATGTTTTGGCAGCATATGAGAATTGTCCGTGGGGTCAAAATTTATTTTTGACCGAATATCATCATGTTATATATCAAATCGAAGGTATCAACGAGGCGATCACTCTGGTGCATTTTTTTGTCGAAATCGGATGGTTATGTCATCCAAGATGGCCGCCGAAAGGTCAAAAGGTCGTTCTTTTATTAGAGATTTCAAACTTCTTCTTCACATGAACCGCTTGGCCCATGGTGGCCAAACTTAAAAATTATGGTCCATGTGTGAAGCCTTTTCAGATTTGTTAAAACGGAGGTTATCGCTTATCCAAGATGGCCGCCGTCTAAAAATAGCATACATTCTTAAAAAAATCTTCTTCTCATGAACCGCTAGCCGGATTTCGACGAAACTTGGTAAGAATGATCGATGTACAATGCTCTTTCAAAGTTGTTAAAATGGTGACTCCGGGGTCAAAAATGGGCGTGGCCCGTGGGGTAAAATTGGGGTAAAATTTTATTTTTGACCGAATATGGTCATGTCTATATCAAATCGAAGGTATCAAAGAGGCGATCGCTCTGATACATTTTCTTGTCGAAATTGGATGGTCATGTCCTCCACGATGGCCGCCGAAAGGTCAAAAGGTCGTTCTTTTATTAGAGATTTCAAAATTCTTCACACGCACCGCGTGACCTATGGTGGCCAAACTTCACAGTTATGGTCCATGGGTGAAGCCTTTTCAGACTTGTTAAAACGGAGGTCATCGCTTATCCAAGATGGTCGCTGTCTAAAAATAGCATAAATTCTTAAAAAAATCTTATACTCATGAACCGCTAGCCGGATTTCGACGAAACTTTGTAAGAATGATCGTGGGGTAAAATTGGGGTAAAATTTTATTTTTGACCGAATATGGTCATGTCTATATTAAATCGAAGGTATCAGAGAGGCGATCGCTCTGATACATTTTTTTTGTCAAAATTGGATGGTCATGTCATCCACGATGGCCGCCGAAAGGTCAAAAGGTCGTTATTTTATTAGAGATTTCAAAATTCTTCTTCACACGCACCGCGTGGCCCATGGTGGCCAAACTTCACAGTTATGGTCCATGGGTGAAGCCTTTTCAGATTTGTTCATGAGAAGATTTGTTTAAGAATTTATGCTATTTTTAGACGGCGGCCATCTTGGATTAGTGATGACCTCCGTTTTAACAAATCTGAAAAGGCTTCACCCATGGACCATATTTTTTAAGTTTGGCCACCATGGGCTAAGCGGTTCATGTGAAGAAGAATTTTGAAATCTCTAATAAAAGAACGACCCTTTGACCTTTCGGCGGCCATCTTGGATGACATAGCCATCCGATTTCGACAAAAAAAATGCACCAGAGTGATCGCCTCGTTGATACCTTCGATTTGATATATAACATGACGATATTCGGTCAAAAATAAAATTTGACCCCACGTACAATTCTCATATGCTGCCAAAACATGTTTATTAGAAAAAAAAATATTTTGACAAAACTTGAAATCGGAGTAGAGAGACATACCTTTAACTTGATACTTTTACCATCAACATAGGTATTATAAAATATGAATTATAACCGTTTATAAAAGTTCCGTTTTTTTACCACATATTAAGTGCACGAGTTCGGGCCCGCGACACCAGCCGAAACAAATGTAGGAATATTTTAACTTCAAATAATCACATAATCTGTTTGATGCATGCACTGACTACATGATAGGTACAAGAGCTATATTAACAACAAACGCAAACTTGGACATAATGCACAGGCTGTCAGCACTCTGCTATGTTTACACAAAATATGCCCAAATCTGCATTTATTTGGCCGCAGCCACACATTTCACAACATGGATTTCAAATATCCCATGCGGACACTGCACTAATACTTGCTAATTGTACCAATTCTGCAATCACACCTTGTCACATTGATCATAGTCTGTACTGGTACCGACCGTTTTGTTTTCGAGCAGCAGACCTGCCTTTCAGACAGATAAAATGGCTGCCAATATTTCGGACGAAAATTCCGAGCAGCAGTTTCGCACTCTTCTGCAACTGAAATCATGCCAGCATGACACAGATGCAAGCAAAATCACATATTGTTGCAAAAAAAAGTGGTTTATGCCGTAGAAAACATCATATGATGTTGGCTAATTAATTGTAGAACATTTTCATAAGCCACAGACATGTGTCTTTTATATATTTACTAGAAGGCCCATAGGAAAAATTCGAAACTAACCAACTCGCCCGAGGACTGCCACCGAAATGTCTGCGATTAAATTGGTCTGTCGTGACGCACAGGACGGGTATAAATGTAGGTTTGATCAAATGTTCGATTGGAAACAATGTTTTCCCTATGCAAAATGTTTGTTTACGGGCCGGGACGACGTAAAAGTGTATTTTGAACCCGATGTTTACTCCTTTATATAGCAGTATCGACCTCGGAAATGTGTCCGTCCTTTCCCGACCTAGCAATGATGATAATTGTTTTACAACAAAACAATCGATAGCTCTAAAACGCGTTGACATAGCGCATCGGGGAATATATCGTTGCGGAATAGTAGCATTGTCCCAACTTCTGCAATAGGCGACAATGATATAACTCGGTTGACATTTCGTGAGAGTCCGTTGTTTCGAGGCGTCTGGGTTCGGCCTATTAAAAAGTTCGTAACCTTGGTATACTGAATTATATGGAGGGGGTAAAAAAATTGTTTAGCTTTTTTTATTTTCATTTATTGATGCTTTTAGGCATTTTTAATGTATTTATAGACCTCGGTCCGTTACTTCAACCTGTGATAATGATCTGTTTTGCTTGTTAGAAGCATGATGTGTGTTTCATTGACGGAATGGCGAACAGTACAGATCCCGATCAGACTGTGCGGATGCACAGGCTGAACTGGATATGTACTCGTCGCAAAACGCATAAGCCCCATTTGTCCAGTCACAGCCACATTCATGGCGCATCAATGACGTCGAAAATGTGGATATGGGAGAGAGTTGGCCAACAGATTTGAAACTAATACCTGTCAAACAGTAGTGAACATTAGCAATAAATCTGCAAACAAAAATGTTGCCAACAACCAACATAACAATTCAGGGCGATTTCCAAAGAAAAATAAATCCCGACCGTCTTGGTTGAGCTGGGGGTTATATAGTGGTTGGACTCCGTGGGTCCGGTTAAGCAGGTTGCCGGAGTTTCTCCAAAAATGATAGGTCACCATCCTTGCTTATAAAAGGTTAGTCTTTACAAAATGTCATTTTTTGTCGGGGCCGCTTGCGGAAAGCGAGACATAGTGATCACAATGACTTCCGGGTGTCCGGGTGTCCGTGCGTCCGTGCGTCCGTCCGAAATATGCGTTTTGAAATACCTTATATCTCCGCAGTCCTAAGTTACATTGACTTGAAACTGCATATGCTTATGATCGACATATTCATGCTGTATCTCACCCATGCGGCCCCTGGGCCCCAAGGGCAAGGTCAAATGACTTAGAAGTTTGCGTTAAAGTGTTTGTCCAAATTTGCGTTAAAGTTTCAGATACCTACTATCGCTGTAACAGTAAGTCAGATTTGCTCGAAACTTTGTATGCTTATTGGTTATCATCCATATATTCATTCTGTCTTCCACTCGTGTGGCCCCTGTGCCCCAAGATCAAGGTGGAATCACTTAGCAGTGTCCATTAAAGTTTGTGTTCAAATTTGCGTTAAACTTTTCACATACCTACTATCTCTGTAACCGTAAGTCAGATTTGCTAAGAACTTTGTATGTTTATTTGGAAGTCATCCATATATTCATTCTGTGTCCCACTTATGCGGCCCCTGTGCCCAAAGTCAAGGGTAAAGGACTTAGAAGTTTGCATTAAACTTATTCTCAAAATTTGCATTAAACTTTTTACATACCTACTATCTCTGTAACCGTAAGTCAGATTGGCTTGAAACGTTATATGCTTATTAGTCATCATCCGTATATTCATTCTCTGTTCCATGCATGCAGCCACTATGCCCAAAATCAAAATGTTAAAGTGTTTTCTTCTTTTTTTCAGTAACTCATCAACTGCTTCACCGATTTTGATAATACTTGGCCACAATGTGTATCTAGGGATGTTGCTTTGTTTTGCATACGACCCACATCCGACCGCCCAATGTCGAGGTCACTGAGGACTTTATTATTTTTTATTTTCAAGGTTGCCAGCGAGGGGATTAGCTTCGTTTAATGATGCCAGTTCTTGTTTTTCAATGTATATGTTGCTACATTATATGTACCTTACCCTGAGATCACCAGGGGCCCGTTTCACTAAACTTCTTACGATTAAAATGTTCGTAAGTGCAAATATAGGATCGTCTGGAAATTTCAATTGATTGATTTAAATCCAATAATTATTTACAAGAAAACATTGTTAATGTGACATTTACAGACTATGATAATTTGTCACTTACGAACATTTTAGTCGTACGAAGTTTAGTGAAACGGGGCCCTGATGCCTCGGCGTGCTCGACATACAGGCCGCGGCCATCTGATGTCACTTACCGTTCAAAAAGAAGTATTTTAAAACGTATTAAGCATTGCTGTGATCAACTATTTTATCATATTGTCAGTGGGTATTTGATCAGTGTGCGGAGATGGTTATTTGATATATGTTTATACATGTAGGTGCTCCCAGGACGCAGGCCTCGTGTGGGACGTGCAATCGGACGTGGATTTATCAATCATCAAAATATTCTTCTCCGTCTTCCGTTTCACCTTATCCGAGGAGTTGATACTGTCGTGTACGCTGAAAATATGCCTTAACGAGTCAATCAGTTGCCAATGGGTAAGTGCTCGTCCGAATGGATGAAACAGAAATCAAAGTACTGAAAGTACTGAACATATTATGCATTGCAGTAGATGGTGCCTGCTGTCGAGCACTTGGTGTTGTCCAACACATGGTGCCTGTCGTCCAGCACATGATTATGTTATGTTAACCAGTAGGATGGCCTGTTTATTGAGGTTATACAGCATACGCTCTTCTTTGTAGTAAAGGTTCCTTGTAAACTTACTCCTCGTTGGATTGCAATTGGCAAGTAAGCAACTTTGAAAACGAACAATATATACAGCGGGAACCGCACTAATCGCGTAATCATGCGCTGGATGGCCCGGTTTGTGAGGTTCCACGGTACACACTATTATTTTTAATTGTTCCCTACAAATCTACTCGTCGTATCATACCGATAGTTCAGTGTGTTACATTTATAACTGTAGAAAACGTTCGAAAGGGCAATAACGTACAGTGGGAAACTCACACAATGGCCCGTTTGGTGAGGTTTCACTGCCCACACTATTAGTTTTTAAAGTTTCGTCGTGATAGTATACTCACACTACAGTGGGTTATAGTGTATAAACCGTTAATTAAAAATATCAACAAGTACAGCGGGAAGAGAGCTAGCCGCATTATCAACAGTTGGATGGCCCGACGGTGTTACCCCTCGGCCACGGTCTGCTCTTTGCAGGAGATGGAGTACCTCCAGCGACTTTATTAATGGGCTACGAAATAGTTCCACATATTGTTATAAAATAGAGCATAATATACACAATGACATTATATGTTGTTTAATTCTTCAAATAACTATTTTGCACAGGTCATTTTCAACACATTTGTGTCAATGTGAAATTTAAAAACAGGTCTTAGAAAATATTCATCCGAATCTCCGCAAAAAGTAGTCCTTCGATCTGGTTCACGCGAACGAAACTATAACACATGATGTAACCATCCTATATAAAATACTTACTTTTGTGTCCTCGTACAACATGCAATTATACAGGGCCCGGTTGCTCAAAACCTCTGTTAGCTTAACAGACGGTTAAATCCTTAGTATTGCTAAGGATTTAACAGTCTGTTAAGCTAACATAAGCGTTGAGCAACCGGGCCCAGATGATCGGAGTTTACAGTTGTCCTGCTAGGTTTATGTGGGTCACCACCATTGATTCTTCGGAATTGGTAGCTAAACCAATATACCGACCTGTAGCCGATTTCATCAAAATTGCAAAGTATACTTATCTAGCAAAGCATACTTTGAGGGAGTAATGATTTATTTTTCCCGAAATACATTATGGCATATAGAACTAACGACTGTATATATTTGATGATTAAAAGTATGCATAATTATTATACTGAATTGGCTGTGATAATGTAATACATTACTAAATTGATCCTTAAATTGAAAATGTCTCTCTCAAAGTATACTTTATTCGAAAAGTATACTTTGCAATGTTGGTGAAATAGGCTACTGTACATAATGAATTATTAATATTTGGCGACTGCCACTCTCTCTCTCTCTCTCTCTCTCTCTCTCTCTCTCTCTCTCTCTCTCTCTCTCTCTCTCTCTCTCTCTCGGTCATATCATGTGATGCTGTGCGTGTCTACCGTTGCAGACATCGTGTATAGACAGTCGGCGCCGGCGGATGGCCTTGAACAAAGACGGCGCCGTTACGCACCTCGCCACGGCGGTTGCCCATCTAACCGTGTTATCTCGGCTGACCCGACACCACAGTATGGATGTGCAGTCAAAGGCGATCCCATTCGGTATGGCTGTTACAGGGTGATCCTGTATTGTATACAATAGGAAACCGTGAAGCTTATTAAAATTATCCGAACGAACATGCATTGCTGTCAGTATTATGACGTCCAATTTATAACGTTGACGTTATGGCGCCTCTCCGCTATATCGCGTTACTGGTGCCAATTTCATTGACACAGCATTAGTATAAAATTCTACTTCCGAAATAGAATGCATATATATATGCGCAATATGCTCTGAACATTTCGTCAACTTTTGACGTCGTATCCGAAAAATATCGTAAATTGTGTAACTAGTTTTGAATAGATATCTCACATATTCTTAGATACAAAATCACATGGCTGGTCTCATGCGTCACCTTCCGCTTCCGCTTGCAGATTCCGTCAGCCCGCTCGTCACCTGCGGAGTCTTCTGGGTAATCGTCAAACTAGTCATGTAGCCGTCTCCACCATGTGGCTACACCTATCTGTGTCCGTCCGTCTTACCAAATTGCGAGCTTCAAACTAAGACACATAACTGCAAAATGTGCATACTCTCATGAATGACAAGTTTTTATACGACCGTTTTTAAAAAACGGTACGTATTATGTTTTACCGCTGGGCAAAAGTGCATAGTTCGTGTACACAACTCCTTAGCCATTTAACTTATCTTAGCCATTTTTTCTACATTTGTCTATACAATTCTATATACGGTACAGAGTTTGTATACACAACTCCTCCGAAACCGTTCAGTCGATCGATTTGAAACTATACATACGTCTTCTACACATATTGAAGATGTGCACCTTGGTGTTTTTATGGCGAAAAAATATTTTTTAACAAAAATATCACCCTTTTTAACTTAGCCATTTTTTATACATTTTTATATACGATTCTATATACGGTACAGAGTTTATGTACACAACTCTATGGTGGCTGATTAGGGACATTTCGCCTCGTCGCTCCGTCGCCACGAAGTTTATCGCTCCTTCGCGGCGACGGAGCGATAATTATCGCTACTTCGCGGCGAAGGAGCGACGAGACGAAGTTTAGTATCCTTAAACTTCGCTTCGTCGCTTCGTCGCTTCGTCGCCCCGTCGCCCCGTCGCTCCGTCGCTCCTCGCTTCGTCGCTCCGTCGCTTCGTCGCCACGACGGAGCGATAATTATCGCTTCTTCGCGGCGACGAAGCGATAAACTTCGTGGCGACGGAGGATAAACTTCGTGGCGACGGAGCGACGGAGCGAAGTTTAAGACACTAAACTTCGCCTCGTCGCTCCGTCGCTCGTCGCCACGAAGTTTATCGCTCCGTCGCCGCGAAGAAGCGATTATTATCGCTCCGTCGTGGCGACGAGCGACGGGGCGACGGGGCGACGACGGGGCGACGAAGCGACGCGACGCGACGCGAAGCGACGAAGCGACGAAGCGACGAAGCGAAGTTTAAGGACACTAAACTTCGTCTCGTCGCTCCTTCGCCGCGAAGGAGCGATAATTATCGCTCCGTCGCCGCGAAGGAGCGATAAACTTCGTGGCGACGGAGCGACGGAGCGACGAGGCGAAATGTCTCTTATCAGCCACCATACAACTCCACCGAAACCGTTCAGTCGATCGTTCTGAAACTATTCAGTATACACACGTCTTCTACACATATTGAAGATGTGCACCTTGGTGTTTTTATGCCGAAAAATACTTTTAGTACAACGAGTTTACATGTTTAGCACAACAAGATGAAGAAATAATGCTATAGACTTTCAAATTCTCATTAATGTTTCGTAATTTGTGACTTGCGGCACTCTTGTTGCCTCTTAGATTTCAAAACTTTCCGGGAAAGAATGCACCCGGACCCCCTAGCAACATACCCCATGACTACACCCCCCCCCCCACCCCTCCACAATAATGTTACGGTTACGGTTCCGCCCCCTATGATTATTGTGTGTACCTGCAAAGTATGTTAGTCTTTATTATCATGATTATTGAATTGTAAATATATATACATGTGTACTCGTGTGCTATGTGTTTATGTTATTGGTATGAGTGGTCATACTGTTAATGATCTCTTACAAGTCAATGAACAATAAATTAATATTCTGTATATTATGTTTACATATTGTGTGTTGTATAGTTGTGTCTTTACGAAATCCCGTGGTCCATTTGAGCTTGACTTGGTCGCATGTATACCTGTACTGTACCCAATTAACATTAACGATGCTGAATTAAATGTTTTCGTCTGCTGTTAATTTCTTAATTTCCATTTTTATCAAAGAAATCATAGTTTGGAAGCAATTTAGAATCATTTCCAATGGAAATGATTCTTCTAAAGTGCTGTCAAACCATGTTTTACTGAGAGGGAATAAAAAATATGAAACAACAGCAGACGACATTTTTGGTTTCCGCCTTTTAAGGGTTAAGCAGTTTCATAAATAGGTTACCGCACTTGGAAATCATGAGTAACGTGCCGTTGAATTACATGTACTTCCATGGCAACATTGAAGTTAGACTTAGCATATGTTGTCAGTTTGACATCATGTTGCTTAGATTACATTATTACTCATCTCCCTATATAAGTTGATATTACATAGATTTGACTACTTCCCTGGAATTCCCTTGGCGTGACAGGGAAATAGGTTTACGTGCCTGAGCAATAGTTCCGCGTGTCTTGGCAATAGTTGTTCCGCTTGAATAGTGAAACCTATATCCCCCCCCCCCCCCCCCCCCCCCCCCCCCCCCCCCCCCCCCCCCCCCCCCCCCCCCCCCCCCCCCCCCCCCCCCTTAAAATCATGACGTCATGGCGTGTTGGACCTGGCACCAGGTCAGGTTATTCTAATTTCAGGGCTGAATATATTGTTTCTCGATGTAAATATTCCGTTCTGATTTTGAGTCCACCCCACACACACACACAATAGGCCGTTAAACACCAATAAACTAACAAAACACATACAGTACATTGCAAATTGGATAATAAAACAGTTAATGCATGGTTATTTGGGGAACAGTCACGCCTAGTATAGTGTCCCATTGTGCTGTGGACGACCCGGTGCACTATTGCCATGGAGGCCATTCCCCGAGGCCGAGGGCAATAGTGTATCAAGTACAGTACCGAGGGGCAATATGTTTTGACTGTTCCCCGAATGATCATGAAATAACTACATATACTAAGCAACATGACGTCAAACCAACAATATCCACAGGTTGAAGTAACGGACCGAGGTCTATAAATACATTAAATATGCCTAAAAGCATCAATAAATGAAGAAAAAAATTTGTTTTACCCCATCCATCTAATCTTATAAAATTAGATGGAGGGGTAAAACATATATATTTTTTTCTTCATTTATTGATGCTTTTATGCATTTTTAATGTATTTATAGACCTCGGTCCGTTACTTCAACCTGTGACAATATCGCCAAATGTACCGTCTGTTTGGAGTGGGTCTAAGGGAAGGTACTCTGACAAGTTCAGTAACCTAGTATTTATACGAATGGTCACGTGGTTACAACAACAACAACGTCGCCCACTCCAAAGTAAGTATTATTTTATATTTTCCTTAATATGCAACGGGTTTTGATGAAATATGGCACAGCAAACGTATCTTCATGAGCTGCATTTGGTGGTCCAGGGAGTTCGGCATAGACTTATGTCGTTTTTGCGAAGAATCGATTTCCGTTTCGGTAGACACGGAATCGATTCTTTGCAAAAACTACAGAAGCTTGGGAGAAATTACAAACGTTATTAACATGACGCGTTTGATGTGCCATATTTCATCAAAATCCGTTACGTAATAAGGACAATACAAAAGAATACGTACTTTGAATCAGATGGATTCTGGAAGTTTCAGTACTTGTTGTTGTTGTTAGTACCACGTGATCATACACCTTGATACCGTGTGTAGATCGATCCTACCGGCCACCAGCATGTACTTTACTTTGTTGCTTAGCAAACCATAAAACCACATTCAATCAATCAATCTACTCATGACTTCAGAAATTGATTATAGGAATGAATGGCATTGTTGTGGAATTTATCGGGTATGAACTTGGAAAATTCGCGGGAATACTGGACGAAGGCCGGAAGGCCTCGTCCAGTATTCCCGCGACTTTTCCAAGTGTATATCCCCGATAAATTCAACAAAAACGCCATTTATTCCTTATAATTCCAGCATTTGAAATAAAGTCATCAAGAAAATGTGTTTATTTTACGTTTTCTTAAGAATTATTTTAACTGCGTCTGACGGTTACGGAAAGTAGTTCGGCATGGAGTTTACTGGAATATAAATTTTGGACGGAGACTTGCAACGGACCAATCAAATATTAGGGAATTGTGTAAATATCTTTGTGCTGGAATTATTATAGGAATGAATGGCCTTTTTGTGGAATTTATCGGGGTATAAACTTGGACAAGTCGCGGGAGTACTGGACGAAGGATGATTGGGGGTGTGACACTGAATCGATCGTACACATGGTGCGCGTTACATGAAATTATGTCCACAAGGCGGGGCATGTGGTTCGAAATATAACTGCTGAGTTATTGCAACATTTAATGATTAATTTAATAGATATTGTTACATGATTTCCGTTGTTTGCATATGTGCAAACAAATAGCGCGTGCTGTTTGCATATGGCTTTAGGCAATGCTCATTCCGGGGCCGCGCGTAGACCAAGTGCCTTCATGACGTCACTACGCGGAAGTGCCTTCATGACGTCACTACTTCATGACGTTCATGACGTTCATGACGCGGCCCCGGAATATGAATACCGAAAATTATCTACGTGAATGGAACGATTTATAAAAGTACTGAAAATACTGAATATAATGCTCAAATTACATCAGTTTTTTGTTTGAAATGTAACAATAACGTTTGATTATGTCCAGCCGTGTGCAAATGTTTTCTGTGGCCCTCGGGAACTGTTTGAACCCAAGGCCTGGGTTCAAACAGTTCCCGAGGGCCACAGCAAACGTTTGTACACGGCTGGACATGATCAAACCTTATATTGGCGAAAGCGTCGCTCTGCTTTCATTGGTCGAGAAACTAGGGCAAACAATCAATGTCTACTACGTCTATCTGTGTTAATTCTAATGTCGAAGGGCATGGCATTGACCAAACATAGCCCCTAGTATTGCAGTTTGGATTTTTTCTCTGGTGTGGGTATCTGGACATTGATACAAAATAATGAAATGCAGGTGATGGAATCGAACATGTGGTCCGAAATGTCGCTTGACTGGAGAAATGGGGCTTGTCGGTTTTCGACAAGTGTAGAACCAGATCAGCCGGTTCGAATCAATATATGCACTGTTCGCCGTCCACTATCCCCCCGCCCCCGCCCCCGCCGCCGCCTAAGGAAACGCGCGTCACACTTCTAACAATAAATATTGATCGTTATCAAGCTACACGAGTGTGATAATTCATCAGGAGCTACACTGGTCACAAATTGCATGGGACAGTAACAAATCAACAACCTTAATATTCATGTTTTATATACAGTATATACTTTTTGGCATTGCCCCACCGACACATATTATAAACAGTAGCCGATTTCACCAAAATTGCTAAGCATACTTATCAAGCTAAGTATACTTTGACAGAGTAATAATTTATTTGTCCCGAAATGCATTATTTCACTTAGAAGTAACGACTGCATATATTTGATGAATAAAAGTATGCAGAATTATTATACTGAATTTATTACATTATCACAGCCAAAATGTACGGTGGCACAGAGGGGACATGGAAATATGTTTTACTTTCTCGTGCGCACGCGATAGGTTTTGCGTGCGCACGTGATAGCTTTTAAAACCTATCGCGTGCGCACGCAAAACCTATCGCGTGCGCACGCAAAACCTATCGCGTGCGCACGCAAAACCCTATCGCGTGCGCACGCAAAACCCTATCGCGTGCGCACGCGAAAGTAACAAATATGTCCATGTCCCCTCTGTGCCACCGTAAAAATGGCTGTGATAATGCAATAAATTAAGTATAATAAAAATTAATAAATTTATCCTTAAATTGAAAATTTCTCCCTCAAAGTGTACTCAGCAAGATAAGTATACTTTGCAATTTTTGGTGAAATATGCTACAGAACATCTTGGCGAACAACACTCCATGATATATTCTCGCGAATACACTGCGCATTTCTGACGTCGTTAGTCCGAGATGGTTGTTCTACGATTGTGAACAAAACACCAGGATCCTGTTTTATAAAAGTTTCTGAGCCCGTATTCCGTTGTCATGCTGGAAATCAGGAAGTTTGATTGGTCGAGGCTGAGCTGCGCTCAGTCACGACCAACCAAACTTCATGATTTCAAATACAAATTTGGAGAACATGTTCAAAAATTTTGATATGCACGAACCCAAGTCTGAAACGTTAAAGGTACATGCCCACTCAGTAGGCTCAAAATGTTCTTCATATTATAGACATCATCTGAGGCATTTACTGGCAAAATAAACATGCATTCACCATTATTCCACGTATTGATTGGCATTATTATACATTTTATATCACACGTAAAATTTCCACACTGAACCGTGTTCCTTAAAATGTTAACGGACATTACTATTTATTCACTGTATTTAGTGTTTGATGTGCAATGATCATACTTTATAATCTGTCGAAAACATTATGTTTTTTTTCAGATGACGCATTTAATTAGTATAAATAATTAAAAAATGTCATGCCTCATTTTCATATGAAAATAGCCTGGTACCACCGCGAGTCACTATCAGTAAAATAAAGATTAGTACATGATTATGTTATATGTATAGCAGAGCCCGTTTCACGAACGAACTAAGCAAGTACTTTCGTCATAAATTATAACTTAAGTCAAGAGTACGTGCTCAGTCCGTTTCACAAAAGATCTTAGCAAGAACGACAATCGAAATTTACGATGGAAAACTAAGACAGGTAGCTATAGCAGTTTTAAGTTATAACTTAAATATTTAATACGGAAGTTATGAGATAAACAAAGATGGCTGCCCCCATGTAAGCCGAGGCGGAGAAAACAATTCACTGACAGCAGCAGGTAAATGTTCACTTCATTCGTACTAGTTTAGCAATTATCTGTAATATAAACCATATATGCTTACATATAGATGGCCACACCTGTGCTAGTTACCCGTGTATTGCTATTTGTGATGTAGGTCATTGCGTTACCAGTATTGGGTATGCCCAGTTATCGACAACATTTGCAAATCACTGTAGATCCAGATGAGCCGGCTCGTAACGAACATCATTCCTTTCTTTAAAAACGATGAATATATCACCCAATCGTGTGTTATGTATAAGCGTCCGTCCGTCCATCCGTTTGATTGACTGTCTGACTTGTGTTTGTTCTTTCATTACAGAACATACAAACGATGGCAGCTGCATTTGCTATAATACAGGCTCGCCATTTACGACGGGAACAAGTCTTTAGAACCGAACCAATTCCCTAGACCTCATGGGTAACGAGGACCCAATATCTAAATGCAGGCTGCCTCGTGATCGTATTATACAAGTATGCGACATTGTATATGCTGACATTATAAGGTCAACCCTGAGATCACACAGTCTGCCAGTGTCAATGCAAGTGTTGACCATGTTGACCGCATTGCGATTTTACGCAACTGGTAGTTTCCTGGAGGTTAGTGGAGATGGACACACCATTAGCAAAGCAAGTGTGTCTAGAAAGTGGAGTATAACTTTTGCGGAACGTGTATTAACGTATTAGCCTGTGTTTCGTTTCTGATAAAGGGCTACCTTGTTTTCAGACTAGATGGATAAACAATCATGATGCATTTAACAAAAATTTCAGACCCGTTTCTATGCTGGTCAACATGTTCAGGGGCAATCCTATATGTGTGCCACTGACTCAAACAGTGCATGCATTTCTACATGTAATCAACAAATTACCCATGCCCAGTTCAAATAAATCTAATATGTCATTCGGTAGTTATATAAGATACATCCATATCGACCTGGCATACCATTAATCATCGACAGTACACGTGTTTTGTTGCTGTTCCATGTCATATGCCAATTTATATTACAGTATAAGGTTCACTAGTTGGCAATAAATACATCCACATGTATTCAATGGCGTCGGAATATTGAGATATAAATTTATATTCTACATGAGATTATTTTTAAAAATGAATAATATTCAACATTAGGCCTACAATTCCGTTATTTTAGATGTCAAAACACATAATGGAAAAGTAAAGTCATCATAATAATGAAAGCCCAGAGCGGGAATGCAAACCGCGCGGCACATACCAATGCTGTAAACAACAACTAAGTAGTAGCTTATGACGAACTTGTTGTGACCGTCTTAAGTTTGTTTTGTGAAACCAAATAAGCAACGACGTAAGTCGGTCATAACTTTTGTCATAAGTTATAAATTAAGTTCGAACTTATGAACAAACCAAGATTTGTTAGTGAAACGGGCCCCTGATATTCGGGCCAGATCACTGTTTGCACATGATCATTTAATTCACGTCCCGCTATTTACCGGATTATTGGGACAGTGGAGGTGCCGGGTATCACATTGAATGACACATTTCCACACGATGATAGTAATCCTTTAAACTGTTATCTCGCAGCAAGACACAAGTGATATTTTCATAATTGTAACTATAATTTATTATATGTGACCCGCCACAACAAAAATGTGTGTGTATCTGTTACAAGACTCGGTCATCCTGATATTAACTTTAGTCAGCAATAGTCAGATTGTTTCCCCAAACTCAATAACGAAAAACGGTATGATCTCATCTGTGTGTTCGGATAAGCTGGTCATTGAATGCACTGACAGTAAACGTAATCGCCCCTTTTATGTTATGGCGAGTCACTTATAACTGATACAGTGTTTTGGTTTGTCTCATATGGACTATTTATAAACGGTCCTGGCATGCATGTATATTTATTGACAATTATAAAAAACACTTAAAAAGTTATCTCGAAAAGCTTCGTTTTCGTATGATCCTCTCGACACAATGCGATGTTTGTACATGAGTAACCCTTATTATGCTGAATTATTTTTTGTTTCAGGATATTTAGTTTTTAATTTCCATTTTTCTCAATAATAGCATGCTTTGACAACACTATATAGCCATTTCCAATGGATATGATTCTTAAGTGCTGTCAAACCATGTTTTTCTTGAGAAAGAAGACACAATATAAAACGTCAACAGACGACAATTTTTGTTAACCTTTTGAACCCGAAAGCCCGCTATATCGGTTTATGAAAACAGTGCAGATCCAGATGAGCCGGCTCGTAACGAGCCGTCTCATCAGGATCTGCACTGTTTGAAAGTAATTTTCATATTTTTGAGAACAACAAATACCCCCTTTTTATAAATGGAATAGTCTGAAAATCATTTTGCGATGATTGGATTGGTTGCAAAATTAACATATCGCAGCCCATTCAGTTACTTAGGGTTGAAAGGGTTAAGGGTTCAATACTAACTACTGCAACCTGGGGGCCGTTTCACTAAACTTCGTACGATTAAAATGTTCGTAAGTGTAAAATTATGATAGTCTGTACATTTCACATTAACAATGTTGTCTTGTAAATCATTATTGGATTTACATTTATTGAGCATAAATCGAAATTTACAGACGATCTTAAATTTGCACTTACGAACATTTTAGTCGTAAGAAGTCTAGTGAAACGGGCCCCAGGTAATCTTGAGTAAATGTCGGATTAATGTTCACGCAGCCGGACATAACTTCGTCTCTTCACGGGCTGTACTCTCATTTATACGGAGCCCCGCAGGGGACGTAGAATTTTTTTTTATTAATTCGTACCCACGAAATAACAATTCGTTCCCTAAATTTAACAATTCTTTCCCACGAATTAACAATTCGTTCCCTCAATTTAACAATTCGTTCGTGGGAATTCGAGGGAACGAATTGTTAAATTGAGGGAACGAATTGTCATTTCGTGGGAACGAATTGTTAATTGGAGGGATATTGAGGGAACGAATTGTTATTTCGTAGGAACGAATTAATAAAAAAAGAATCCATGTCGCCTGCGGGGTTCCGTACATTTATATACGTGGTTACTTTTCGGTCATGTCAGAAATATAAATCTGCCAGCAGTGTCGTTCACATCGTTTATGTACAATGTTTGATACAAGCATTCGAGTAGTTTTTACACCACACTATAATAAAGCTAACGCACCTATCAATGTCAGAGCCTTACAGGTAATTAACTGCAAAACAAATAAAATCTCCATATCCCGGAATTGAAAAGCCATGAATGAATGCAGATAAATACTTCAGTCGTAGAGGCTGGAATTGTTCCGTCGCCCTTGGTAGCTCGTAAACCACGTCAATGGATACCATAGACACCATGCATGGACACCATTCAGCTACCACGGGTATGGAAAGTAATCCTGCCAAATAACATGCGTATACACGTATATGTATCGGTAAGTGTATTCTGGTTGTATTATAAACGTACTTTCGTTTCCCATTGAAACACAATAGAACGCAAGCCGTCAATATGTTTCCTTATTACTTAGATATCAATTTTTGCCTTGAAATTGTCTGTATTTGCCTACAGCATAACATACACAGTCCATGCTGATACGGCGTGTTTTCCAGTCTGATACTGAAACTTCTAGTCTGATACTGCCATTTCTAGTCTGATACCATCGTTACTAGTATGATACCGCCGTTTCCAGTCCGATACCATGTCTCGCGAGCGTATTCAACCAGTTCCTTTGGGCATGCGCATTTCGTATGTTTACTTTATCGGCTGCGTAAATTTTGACAGATGCCGGGAATTTAAATTTGTAGGCTCTGTATTTCATCATTCAATCATGGATAACGGTATAGATTTTAATATAGGATTATCACAACTGCCGGATGATTGATATTGAAATTGATATCTAAGTAATATAAGTAATAAAGACGTTAATACGTGTCTTGTTTGATATCGGCCTAGGTATCGTCACTCGGTAACTTGGTATCCAGTTACCAAGTTACCAAGTTACCTCGGGCCGATACCTAGGCCGATATCAAACAAGCCACGTATTAACCTCTAAATATTTACGGCACGTGAGTTCATATTGGTCAGTGACGGAACTGCGTTTCAACTCGCAAACTAGTTCCTTCTAAATCATCACTAGTCTGTTCACTTCATTTATATGTTGTATATTTTGTGACGGGCATATACATTAAGAGTGATGTACGTATACATTGTATAATAAAATGGTTATTTGATGTGTACGTGGATATATTCTACGTGTTCCGCTGCGCAACGATATTGCACGCTGCGGATCTGTGCATATATCCAAATACAAATCAAATAACCTATAATCATCACACGCTGGTGACGGTTAGTCCTCATATCGACTTGAATTCGTCACATATACGGCCATCCTTTCTTTGATGACCTGTGCTCCGGATTGAACTTGATTTCTGGTTGAGTTTGGTATTGGTGCTTGACATTGGCATTGTGGGACCGTTCCACGGCGCCGTTCATCCATTGGTTGCTTCTAGGTGGCGATACGACGCGAGTACCTCTTCTCGTTCGTCTGTTACTTCCGCTTTGTTCCAGGAACACCATTCTTTCCTCCAATCTGTAGAGCCTCTGTTCTCCAATTTTCTGCTTCTCCTCGAGCGTCTCTATCATATCCTTCTGCTTTTCCTTTTCCTCCTCTAGACTTGAAATTTGCCCTTGTTGCATGTTTCGTTCCACGATTCCTTCGTCTTGCAGTTCCTCCAGTCGGTATATCTGTTCCTTATGAGATGCGTTTTCTTCCTCGATATCTTTCAGTTTGAGGAGTTGCAGATTCAATTCTATCTCCTTCTCTTCCAGTGCCTTCTTGTGTTCTTCTAAGCGCCTCTCCATGTCTTGAAGCTCCGTTGCTTTCTGTGCCAGATCACCTTTTCGCACACGTTCGCCGGTACTAGACTCTTTCAGTCTCTTATTATCAAGCTGAAGCTGAATAATTCTCTGCTGAAAACTGTTCAGTTTCTCGATGAGAGATTTGTTTGTTTTTCTCAGCCTTTCGTTTTCATCCTTTACCTTCTGTATATCATCTTCAGTTGTTGGATTATTGCTCGTCTGCTTCGCGATTTTTTGGAAGAGATCAGCTATAGTTGGTGCAATTCTCACAAGCTCTTGTTCTAGAGAATGCATATCTACTTCAATATTTGTATTGGAGCGGATATGTGAGGCTATATAGGCGGACGCAGATGCCGTTGCCTCCGTCGTCACTGTATTCTCGGGCGTCATCTCCTGGTGACGCGCTACAACTGGTGACTGTGCCTGCGCCGGTACCGGTGCCGGTGGTGCCGATTCTCCCGACACAGGTTGCCGCGACGTTACATCCGGGGGAAACCCGTTTCGCTCTGGAAGTACCGCCGCAATAGGGGCCACCGCCGTTGCGGTCGGGTGGCCTGCTGGTGGCGCTTCTGTCGGAACTGCATCGACTTGCCGCTTCGGACGCTTGGCTGAATGTGGCTTAATGTATCGTTCACCCGTCTCGCCGTCTCTACTGGGCAGACTTCGGGTGCTGACGGTACAACTGCTCTGTAAACAAATACACATGACATAAATGATGATTACGTTATATAATTCGTCGGACAAGAAAAGACGGACGGACGGGTCATAATACCCCGGACTGTTGCTGTTCGGGATGTAAAATAAAGCTGTTTACTCGACCAAGTATGATCACATATAAGCCTCGAATAGCAAACTCCCGGTGCATGAGAATGGAGTTTGTGTATAATATATAAGGTCTCGATGTTCTTAAAGTGATAAATTGGCGATATATGTTCCAAAGTAATCATGGTATTGCAATAGAGAGTTTAAACTTGATATTTACCATGTAAAATAAAATCCGGAATTAGTATATTTGTCTACAACAGTAGAACCTCCCTAAACGGGACACCCTTGTGACCCCATTGTGTTTAATTTAGATGGGTTTCACTGTCATTCCAATCATTGTCGTGTCTTTTCGTGATTGAAAATGTCAAAAACTGTTAATGGAGTACTTAATTACAGTGGAACCTCTCTAAACCAGACACTCTGGGATGTCCCATGGTGTCCGGTTTAGAGAGGTTCCATTGTATTTACACTTACCAGTGTGGAGACGGCTGTAGATGGACGGGAATCTGGCGCTGCAAATATTAAATGCACTAGTTAATGGGAACGACTAACTCTTTCCTAGGAACACAATTACAATTCGTGGGTACGAAATGTTATTTCGTGGGACTTACATAAGCTTTAAGGACCCATGGGGCCCCTGATAATCCAATAATTCATGCATAATTGCTTCGTAAATGTGAAGGCATATATGCATAACATACATCAGATACATGTGAACATTTTCTTCTTACTATATCCCGCACAGTGCATGGTGTTGCCATGTCGGCCATCTTAGTGTGTACAAGCCATCGGCCAGTTTTACCTCTTACTGCGTTTGACACATATCACTAATAATAGGAAAAACACATGAATAAAATTTGGTGCAACATGATGGGGATACATTAGAGAACAGCGTGCTATGCCTTGTTCTCATCAAATTTAAATATAAAGTTTGATGTATGAAGGGTTTGTTGACCCTTTGTTAAACTGTTTGAGAATTCAGTAAAGACTGTGTAACATTAAGAACAATACACATGATATAATATAAACCTGTATTAAAATACATACTGTATCGATTCAAGTGACTTGTAAGCAGTTATCTGAGTGTATTGTTACTACTGTCTACTTAATTGCCTGCTATGCGAGTAAATACGGATGTTACCTGTGTCAGATGTACTTCTAATAATAGACAGTGCATCAGTTTGACATTTTACACATGGAAAAAGTGTACATTGTATATTTTGTGAGTGATAGTAGAAACAAAAGCTCAGATATTTAGTTTTGTGCAGTCTGCTAAAATAATATTTATAGGGCGTTGTCATTCTATATATCTGGGACGTATTTCACCAACTTGTATTTGATCTGCTGTCATATTATTGGCTGTAAGTGTCAAACGCTATAAGTGGTGAAACTGTCCGACAGCATGTACAAACTAAAACGGCGTAGATGGCAACTCAATGCTCTGTATAATACTACATTTGAAGCAAAAGGTCATATTCTATGTAGGCAGTCATTCATTCTTTGGAAGGAAATGTTAATAAAAATGTATTACCTGGGAACTAAATCATATATCCTGGCCAGGAATTACGAATGCGTGGGGAACGAAATGTTAGTTCATGGGAGCGAAGTACTTATTCATTGGAACGAGTAATAATTCGTGGAGATATAAATGTTATGTCGTAGGAACGAATTACTAATTCGTGGGGAACTATGTGTTATTTTGTCTGAACAAAATTCTATTTCGCGAATTAGTATTTTGTGGGGGATTAAATGTTATGTCATGTAATTGAAATGGTAATTCGTGTTCGACGAAGTAAATAAACCCCGTCTATGTCCTCTCCGGGTTTACCCCAGAAAGGGCATGTACAGTTGTCATTTACTTCGTTCCCACGAAGCAGCTTACTCCGTGACCTACTCACCCGTGGCGTCGTGGTTGATAACGACCGTGCTGATATCCAGCGTGTCCATTACTCGGCTGTACCTATTGTCGGTATTCTCCCGCAGGAAGTTGCATAGAGCGTCGTAGCCGGTGTCGCCGGCGGCCACGACGGCCTGTAGGAACTTCTCCCGTATCATACTCGTCGTGTTGGGCATCACGTTGAGGATGTCTGAGCGCTGGAGCGTTGAGAAGATGCCATGCTCCACAAACCGATGGATGAAGTCCTCAACGCGAAGTTCTTGTTTAAGAACCCGCCAGTTCTTCCGCAAACGGCTTTCATTCTCCGGATTCATGTCTAGTGTTGGTCGATTGTGTGTTTCGTTGGTTTTGATTACTATCGCTTCGCTTCCTCTATGTCATGTTGTTTTTAGTTTTTCTTTTTTTTAGAACTGGTACCGCGACTGACTTGTATTTGGTATTTTCACTAACATGAAAACACACAACTATTTACACCGTACTCCGTTTGTTACAATGCCTGATGATTGTTTAGTTGTACTTACGGAATAAACTTCTGATTTAACAACATCTATTCTTCAATGTGTTCATTATTACTTAGTGTGTATCAATTGTACATATAGCAGAAAAGCTTTGATAAACGATGAACTTAATATATACCGTAATTAATTATCTTAAATTATCATTTCTGTAAAATATCGCAGCCAGCCCACACAGACGTTGCTTTTCATAATTGAGCAATGACTTTGCGCACAGTCAATGCCTCCTGGATCGAACAATGCCGTCGTGTTAAATATTATAATATTAACCATTAGACCGCTACACACAACAATTGTCGTCGGCTGTTGCTTTTATATCGTGCCTTATTTCTCAATAAAAACATGGTTTGACAGCACTTCAGAATCATTTCCAATGGAAATGATTCTGAAGTGCTGTCAAACCATGTTTTTGATGATAAAAGTGGAAAATAGAAAATAAACAGCAGACGACAAAAAATAAGATAGCGGTGTAAGGGTCAAGAACAATAGCACATCGCTGTAACCCTGTACTTTATCTTTGTATATTTGTATTCTTATTATTATTTTGAAACAAATGGACACACAATTCATGCGTTACGCTCTATACCTGATTTGTCACAATGTAACTAAACAACATGCCGATCAGTAGCCGATTTCACCAAAAGTGCAGCGACGTATACTTATCTTGCTGTGTACACTTTGACGGAGATTTTTGTTTTGTTTGTTATTATACTGAAGTTATCACATTATCACAGCTATTTTGGCTGTGTTAATGTAATACATTTAGTATACATGTAATAATTCTGCAAACTTTTAATCATCAAATATATTCTGCCATTAGTTCTATATAAAATAGTGCATTTCGTGAAAAATAAAAGATTACTCCATCAAAGTATACTTAGCCAGATAAGTATGCTTAATAGCCATTTTTATGAAATCGGCTACAGACTCCATACTTATATGACAATTACCACGAATATAACACCGAATCGTGTGGGGAGTTGCTTGTAACATTTGCCAACGTTTGAGAGATGCCGTATTATCGGCATTGTATGTATAGTTCTTATTTGAGCACGAAGCACAGACCCCGTTCTCCATGTGTCCGTGTATCGTATATGAGACACGCCATGTGATTTTGTACCTTCGGGTATCTGCGTAGTTTCATTAAATACGTTTACAAAATTTACAATATTTTTCATATATAACGTCAAAAGTTGACAAAATTGCCAGAGTACATGCGGAACATAATTCCGCATGTACTCTGAATGTTTTGTCAACTTTTTATTTTATTTACGGCAAATATTGTAATTTTATCAACGTGTTTCATGAAATTACGCAGATGTCCGAAGGTATAAAATCACATGGCGTGTCTCATTTGAGCATGAAGCACAGACCCGGTTCTCCATGTGTCCGTGTATCGTATTTGTATATCTCCATTGTGCAACAACAACCGTCAGCTGGCATTGTTTGCTTCAGTCTGATTTGGAACTGATATGTGGCTGTGACTGGAGAAATGAGACTTATCGTAGTTGTGACCAGTGTAGCTCTTGTTCTGCTAGCGCACTCTCGAACACTTTATAATGTCATACTGTTGATTATACGCATTATGTGAGTCGCAATGGCTTACTGCTGGACAGTGTGGCAGACTGCCTGGATGTTCATACTGGTCTGGGTCTACACTGGTCGTAAATATCATTAACCCCATGTCTCCAGTCTCAGCCGTATATGATTATAAAACAATGGTATACACACCAGTCTAATCAGCCCCGATTATTACAGAAGTACATATGTAGTTTATTTATTAACCGAATAAAACGTACTTACGTTATGTGTGACCAGTGTACACCCTGGTCGATATTTTAAAAGAGCACATTCAAAATGTCAACCCACATTGTATACTGCCTTATTGTGTGTACATTAATATATAGTATTAAATCAAATTATAGACAAGAATGATTCTGGTCTCGGTGGCGCATTCGGAGAGAAGAACATATGGTATGTATACGAACAAAGTAGGTCACTTTGATCTGAATGTTGCATTATAGCTATCAAGATGTGACACGGCACTTCATAAATAGAGGCTTGTTGAGTTTTGGAACCATGCATTTCTGATATGCTAATGCATGTACAGATCACTGGGATTTTATAAATTCCCTTGTATCTCTAACTGTGAAGTGAGAAAGAATTGGAAATATAAAAAATTTATGAAAATGATTTTTCTGTCAATTACGTCCAAAGGTGACGAACTTTTCATAACAAATGCGAAATTTCTATTCCGCATTTACACTGAACTTCACGTCATTTACGGAAATATTCTAAAGTTCGTCAATATTTTAATGAGATATCGCACATCTCAGATACCAAATCACATGACCTGTCTCATATGATCAATTACCAACTGTCAAAGCCATTTAATCAAAGTATGAATAGATATATGCACTGCAGTAGAAGTACATCGATTAGGGTGCATTTGAAGAATGTGTCGTATATATCGAGAACTTGGGTCATAGCGGTTTACACTGCCATCCATATCAGAAGCGACATGTTTCAAGCCACAGTCGCAGTGGCAAGACATGACGAAATGCTTTATACCCCATTGCTCCAGTCACATGGGCATCAATACAGATCTGGAGCTACAAGTGTCATAACCCCCATTTCTCAAGTCACAGACCAGCTATATGGAACGCCATTATGGAACGTAATTAATGTTGTGAGAACTTGTAGTCCAAGCCCATTGTACTTATATGCAATAAAATATGTTTAAACTAATTAAACTATGGAACGCCAAATCTATATAAACTCAAATATTTAATAATTAGAGCTCCAAATCATTTGAAGAGCTCTCTCAATCATTTGCAGCTAGCTCTAAATATATGATGCTAGCTATACTTATTTAGAGCTAGCAGTAATTATTTGAGTTTATGTATATTTGGCGTTCCAGGAACGCCAGATCTACATAAACTCAAATAATTAATGCTAGCTCTAAATAGGTAATGCTAGCTCTAAATGATTTAAAAAAATCTAATTATGTAATGCTAGCTGTAATTATTTAGAGCTAGCAACAATTATTTAGAGCTAGAAATCATTATTTGAGTTTATGTAGAGGTGGCATTCCATACAGCTAGGTGTTTGAATGACCAACAATGAATGCATGAAACCAATTTCTCTAGTCACTGATGATGAGCTAGACTGGCCATAACTCTCATTTCTCCAGTCACATAACACAGATCAAAATATACACTGGAAACAAATCATATAAGCATTGTTTCTTCAGTCAATTATCTGGAGCTAGAATGGCTGCACATGCAACAAGCCCCATGTTTCCAGCCACAGTCATATAATACAGATCGGAGGTAAATGTTTAGACTATATAACACCAGTTATCTGAGTGTTGCTTAAAGGCCCTGAATGATATATATACATATGTTTTTATTGTTGTGACTGGAGAAATGGTGCTTATGGTATATGTGACCAGTGTATCCCCTGGTCCCCTAGCATACTCATGTAGCCTGATAACGATCTATATTGTTTGTTAGATTCATGAAGGGTGTTTCAATGATGGAATGGCGAACAGTGCAAATCCTTATCAGATTGTACGGATTTACACTCGTTTCAAAGTCTATCACCCCCATTTCGCCAGTTGCAACCACCGCTGTTTCAGCTGTAACCATTAGATATATTGTTTTCGGAGACTGACAAAAATGTTATATGGTTCGATACATGTGCATTTGGGCAAAATACCACAGTTTGTCTTCGTGTTTCAAAGGAACCCATGAATACATGTGATCGCGGTGTGACCATACGACGATACTTCAGAAATACACTGTACTACTATTAGCTGCATATTTTCCGCTCTATATGTAACATGTTGCACTATATCTTATGTAATGCAATGTAGTGAAATGTAATTAGACGTATGTACTCAGAACTATACTGCTGTGTGCTGCCTTGTTTCTGTGACAAAGGAATATGTTATCTAGCCACTGGAATGATTGGAATTAAAGGTACATACCCACTCAATAGGCACAACATGTTCTTTATCGGAATTAAATAAGTGTATAACTGTGTCACTATTCCACCAGTTCTAAAGATTACGCGTGTCAGCCATACAGATATAATCATTTAGTAATGTTTATTTTACTGATAGTGACGCGCAGTGGTATCAGGCTATTTTCATATGCAAAAGAGGCATTATATTTTATACTAATTAAATGCGTCACCTGAAAAAAATAATATTTTAGACAGATTATAAAGTATGATCATTGCACATCAAAAAATAAATACAGAGAATAAATAGTAATGTCCGTTAACATTTAAATTGTCTATCAAAACGATGTACAACGTACATAATGAAACAGGCCTCGTAAAAATACATAATCAAATATAGTATTGACTAAATTATATTTTAATTCCAGTCTGTAGCTGCCCGTTCATGTGATCCGCATTACATGTTACGTGAGTCATATTTGAACTAACAACCGATTTGTGACATCATCAGTTGCCAATTAACATTGTAGATGCATCCGACAAACGTTTCTTAGCTGTCAGAAACAAAACAAATTGCCGTGAATACGACATAGAATGAGCTTTCTTGTGCAAAAAATAACGAACGAACGGCAATACCATATGTATAATGATAAGGGACAACCACTAGTATTAGATGTTTCACAAGGGGAGAAGGACATAGGCGTCTAGGTCGACAATAAACTGCACAACATATCCAGCAACAAATAAATAAAGCAATTAGCGTTATGGGTCTTATTCGGAGAACATATACTTACCTTTAAATACGTCATTCAAAACCTTGTAAGACCTCACCTGGAATATGCTGGAGCGGTTTGGAACCCATATTTGTAAAAAGGACATAGAGTCGATAGAAAATGCGCAAAGACGGCAACAAAACAAGTGCCTACCATAGCAAAGTTGGAATACCCTGATAGACTTAATTAGGACATTAAAAATGCCGACACTTACATGCAAAAGACTAAGCTATATGATCGAGACATTCACAGTACTAACAGGAATTTATGACAAGGATGTCACAACCGATATGTTCGAAATTGATGTAAATTCAAGAACAAGAGGACATTGGTACAAACTGAAAAAGAATACGAATCTTCTGAATATTCGAAAGTGCTATTTCACAAACCAGGTGGTCGATACATGGAACGGCCTACCAGAAAAGGTAGGTCGAATCGAAGGATGTTAGGCAATTCGAATCGCGACTGGAAAAAGTGTGAGAGAACGAGGAATTAAAATTTGACCACACACAAGAGTTAAGTACCGGAACCGGGAGACAAACGGTGATAATATAAGATGAACAATTATATGTGGATACAGTGGCAGAGATGCCAGCGTCCATAAGAAGATTCTAATGTATCCTAAGGTATTACAATGTCCTCACTTCAGGTGGACTGAGTAGTTTGGTAGGGACAGGCAAACTACCACGAAGCTGGACAATAATGCGCAGTAATGAACGTGTAGTAGGAGGGGAATGTGTATAAAATTAAAAAATATCTTTAACATTTATGTCTCCCTCCAGGTTCTTTCATAGGCTCCCTAGTTCATTATGTACGAAATACTTCATATGAGATATGACTTCGCCTATTGGCTCGAATGGGACTCTATCCTGGTTCATTGGCACCACTGTAGTAGGAGTGGAATGTGTAATATCTTGTCGGAGGCTGGGGTCGAACCCAGACCGCCTGCGTGAGAGACAAACACTCTACCACGTCGCTATAAAAGCCGGATTGTACCGCAAGGCAGTAAAAATGTTCGGTTATCCTACCATGGCCGTACGACTACATACGCTTGCTATTATAATAAACGATGATGATGACATTTGTAAAATCGGATTAAAAGTATTTTTTATCGAAAATCGTTTACATGACCGTAAAAAATGAGAATGAGTGAAACAGACAGTAATACACTAGGACCCATGTGCTGTAATAGTCGAGTGACCTACGCATTTCAGCTACACTCGATGTGTCGCTTTAAATTTATATGTGCAGTGTCTTATCCTCAGTTAAATGGAATTGAGTCCATAAGATGGTACCGTCAGTGTTGTAATGTGGCTCCTCGTTTGCAATAAACCAGCTACATGTGTCATCTATGTTACACACTGTTTATATATTACACATGTACTATTTATTCTACTCGATACCAATATTGTGAGTGTGCCTAGCTGTGCAACAGTTCTATTCTGGAAGTCGACGTGACGTAAACAAGTAACGTGACCCAGCCGGGAGTTTACTATGCGAAAGATGGATAGGATTGATAATCTCGTCCCTGACTGGACGAACAATCACGGTACGAACAGTTCGGGAGCCGCCAACAACTACCTATCCACTTCCTGTTAAATTTATTAGACGAAAGCGAGGCTGGGGATGGAGTTGAGAAACTTTTCCCATTGAAGAATGGAATGTCTGGTATTTCGAGTAATTTAACAAACTTTGCAAACTTGCAGTGGACGCTGGTGCAAATACATGTGGTCTTAAAACATAATATGATAGTTTTCAAACGGTGAGTCATAGATCATACTTGATAACTGACTTTTAATACGGAATTCCACAGGTGGCATGTTGACTAAAAAAGAAAAAAAGTTTACCACTTTCTGAGTTTGCATAATCGACACCTGAGTACTTGGGGATGAGTTTTGGTTGAGAAAATAAGAGATTCTCACATATTATTGCTGACGCGACTCCAGACGTTTCCAAAATTGTTGTCATAATAAACGATATAGTCCTACGAAAATTGTGTTTGTCACTATTCAGATATAACTTTTCTCATCTTTTTACATTGTATGTTTGCTGGTGCGATTACCTTATACTAGGAAGACAATGTCATGAAGATAATGCACTTTATAATGGCTAAATAGGAATGATTATTTTCTAGAGAAATGTAATATCAAGCCTCTTGGAGGTCTGACATTATTAAAACAATCCCTTTTACTACCGGATTACACCTCTATATCTAGCTATCTTGCACTTCATTAGAGTTCGTTCTGTTCTCGTCACTATCAGAATCCGAAGTGTCATTAGTTCTTTTCTATGTGTTCACCGGTCGTACAATAGTCCTCGACCGTTTCCGTAGGCTGCATTCGTCAGTACCCGTAAGCGCCTCGGGTCACAAACCACCAATGTTCCAGGTATCAGCGCACTAATTTCTGGTGAACATTACACTCCATCCTGTTTTCTTTTGAAGCTGTCACTCCCCGGGGTCGGATGGTTCACTCCAGAAATTATCATACCATAGAAATCGCTTATTGGCTCAGCCTCATCAAGCACGTTCGGGACTTGGTCCGAACTTTCAGATGCCAACCGAGGTACTATACGTACTGTTCCTGCGGTAACACCTTTAAAACTGACTTTTTCCTTAAAACATATTTGGCACTACATGTATTTCTTATTTGGCACATTCCTTTGATGCACTTGGTACATCATCTCAATCCAAATCAGACTTATTTAAAACTTGATTATCACAGTTTGTCTTTGGCACAATAAATCCAATTAAGAATTTACACACAATACATCCAGTTAAGAATACATTAAAACACTTTGTACATTTAAAAAATCCAGTCCACAAATTCTTTGTCTTTACTACTATAAAATCCATTTAAAATGTCCCAGTTCGCGGATTCTCTGTATTTACTATTCTGACTATAGTAAAATCCATTTAAAACGTCCTGACCTAGAGACTCAAGTCTCTAACATAGTCCGACCACCACACTTAGAGACTTGGTCTCTCCGTTTCTGCCGTAAAACACTCTACTACAACTGGGCCCTGTAGAGTTATTAGTCATTCTCCGCAGTCAGCCTCGGCACCTCCTGAAATGTGGTGCCTCTGATCAAGGCATTGCCGCAACCCGCTCTTTAATGATGTATATTTGGACGTGATATGTGACTACGTCCAACTCAATCTCGCCAAACCTCGGGCATTTCTACCAAATGTCGCATTTTGCCCAAATGTCTGCCCTTGATGCTGTGCTTGCACCCTTGTGCGATGCATGCCAATGGCCACCACTATCCCCTTTCCAACCATCTCCCTTACCATATCTGGAGTGGGATATGTCTCTGGCTGAATGGGATATCCGAACCACGAGAAAAATGATCAACCACTCAATTGGCCTCGATCTACCCTCATCAGGATGTGTTCATGTCCCCGGGGAGTAGTAGGCAATGGACTCGTGAAATCAGTCTGCACTCGCTCAATTGGTGCACTGTCTGTGGAGGCTTTGAGCCTGCCGTGACCTATTGCCATTCCATCCCAAAATCACTTTTCTTTCATGCTTGCCTTATTTCTCACCACACCCTGATGTCTGGAAGATTGAATGTCATGGTTCCACTCTAATGCCATAGGTCTTAGACTCTCTGGCACTACCAAGTCTTTCTCGTCACATTCATATCTGGTTCGGTATAGTATCCCCTCAATGAGTACAAACTGCTCTTGATCGCAGAGCTCGCTATAAATAAAGGGGCTTCCTCAGGCTGAGCAGACGTTCTCAACCATTCCAGGATCAACTCTAGATCCTTGTCATTTCTTTGAGCTTCTCTAAGCTCTTCCGCAGAGAATCCACAACTAGACGGCGTCTCTGGCACACCAACTGTCGTCCCTTTGGAGACACGCCAGTCTAAAACGTAAAACCGTCACCTTGGGTGACCCAAGGTGACGAAGTCAACACGGAACTCTCTCGCCAAGGTCATTACACCCTCCTGGATCCCACGGCCAGATCACATCGAGACCAGGCTCGTCCAGTTCCATCCTTGCCCGTACCTCTGGTTGCTTGGCCTTCATTGTCTCGCCGGATTCAGCACCGGGACTCTCACTGGCAACACCGAAGTCCTTGCCCTCATCCGTCTCATCTGTGAAATCCATTCCACGCTCGCCACCAGGTGAGCAAACACGGTAAGTTTGCCCCTCTGATGACACCCCGGAAAATGTTTGCTCCTCCTTGCATGCTATTATATGCTCCAACCCGCAAGCAACCGGAAACACGTGTTCGCTACGCACGTGATCCTTGTCCCTACCTTGGAACACATGTTCATGACGCACATGTTCCTCCTTGACAAAACCGGGACAAATGCGTTCGCTACGCACATTCTCCCCACTTGCATTTGGATACATACCTACCTTGCATGCTACAGGACACAAGTTTTCCTTCCTTGTGGAATCTTGGATTTCCACTTCAATCGGAACCCTGTTCCTATCACCATCTCCAACCTGAGATCCTGAGTCACTTGGTGACTCATCAACCTTCGGGCAAATCGGACCGACATCCATTTCAGGTTTTCTACTTCCACTAGGCGATTGACTCATCGACTGTTCCCGCACACCCATCTTAGATGGATACAAAGTGGCCCCACTACTACTCAGTGTGGCATCAATGCTTTCAATCATCTCCACATCTCTACTGGGGGCTAGTGCCACCTTTCCGCACTTAGTGCACACGTCCGAGTACTTGGTACCCAAACTCGGTATCAGACTTGGTGTAGACGTATCCATCATTGGATCAACTAACCATTCGGCACACGCAGCTTTTCCAACAGATTTTGACTTTCCATCCGGAGAATGTCCTATTTTCTTACCATTGCTCTTTGGACAATTCCTTTTAAAGTGGCCTTCCTTCAAACAAGCAAAACATTTGTTTTTCAATGGACACTCCATGTATGTATGAGTTGGTTTCCTGCATATGGAGCACCTCTGATGGAATCCCCTTTTGCGGGCCAGCACAATCAAATGTTCCAAACATGTCTGCAGTTTCACAAACGCATCTTCCAATGATGTGATGCGGCCTTCTGAAGTTGTTGGTTCAGGTCTGGCTGGAGTGGGCACCATCTCCCTCTGCTGCGGAGCTTTCACCTCAAAAACCTGGGGTCCCTCATTGTCAAGATCTGGCGGTCGCTTGGTCTCTCCTGTTAGATTTACCATACATCGCACAGTGCACATGCTGGTACCAGAGTACATCGTTGATGGTTTGTTGTATGGTTGCCGGTCTGCCCAGGTATACATGCTGGCCTGAAGTCTATTTACAACCTGCTGGTTACAGTAATGTTCGGGCAAATCTTGGAATGCCCGAACTGCCAGCAACTGTATTCTATCAGCCCAGTCACTGAGCTTCTCTCCATGATTCTGCATTGCCGTCTCAAACTTCACCTGAACAGTCTCGGTCAACTCTGGACTAAATCGACTTTCTAATTTACTCAATAATTGATCAAAGGTCATGTCAGTTGTCGCTATCATGGCCGGAAAGTCAGCGGCTTTCCCACACAAACACCAGCGCAAACTATGAACACAAACATCTTGTGTCCACTGACATGCGTCTGCATACTGGAGAAAGCGCTGTCTAAATGTCAGCCAGTTACCAGTACCATCGTATTGCAGACCCTTAGGTAAACTTTTAATTACGTCTACAAAGTTACTGGTGCGCGACCTTGACTGACTCCGGTAACTGGAGTACTTGGTACTCGAGTGGTACCGTGATGTTGTTCTAGGTGACCTTGACATACTTTGGCTAGACTCTGACCGTGACCCGTTTCGCCTGTGACGACTGACCTTAGGTCTCGTATTCAAGTACTTGGTACTCGAACGATACTTCGTTCTGGGTGACCTTGACCTACTTCTACCGGACCTTGACCTACTTTCACTGGTGAGCGACCTATGTCTGTGTCTAGTCCGCCGGTCATGTCGGGTGTATGAATGTCTGTCCTTTGTCGTCTGGTATGACCTTGACCTACTCCTACTGTTGTAAGTGCAACTGGAAATTGATCGGCTTCTATTTTTATTGTGCCGTCTATTACGATGTACCGCATCCCTCCCGTACTTAGTACGCGAGTACCGTTCGTCCTTAGGTGACCCAAATGACCTTGACCTCTCCCGTTCGACATCATACTCTATCGACCTAGAGGTACGCCTATTTCTCCCACGACCTTCGGCATTGTCGTACTTGGTACGAGAATGACGACCACTGACATCTCTATGCCATAACTTGGTTCTGGAAATATCACCCTTTAACCTTGGGTGCTTTGACTCTGGCTCACTGTCCGATTCCACACGTTGTTTATGTAACCCAATGTTGTTCAACAGCACGTCACCCACTTGCTGCAGTTGTGTCTCCCTGTGTTTTCTCTCCAGAGTATCACCCTCAAGTTTAACTTTAACTTTGGGTCCGACACCACCATACTTGGCATCTGTGAGACCACCCTTGTACCTAGGCTCAGTTCTTAATAAGTGAGAGACAATTTGCAGTGTTTGCTCGACTTCCGCCTTAATATTGTCGTAACTGCCCGTAGATGCACATTCCTCCTCCTCCCATTCTATAAACCGCCTCTCCACTGGCAATGTGTCATCAAATTCCTCAGTCATATCCACTGCCTGGCCATGTTTACAACTTGGTTGTAGAGTTTGGGTTGAGGTTGTTTGGGTGTCAAATGTACGGTGCTGTGGCTATTTTGTACAAAGGGGAACTTATAAATTTAAATTATATTTTTTTTTTATAAACAAAAATTATCAGTCAAAATTTACAACTTTTTCCAGTATATTTACCGCTAAATTACACTTGCACAACAACTACAACTTAGTATGCACAATTTTAATTGATTCTTGGAATCAACAATGGAAACTTGAAGCAAATTTTCAGAATGGACCCGCCTTCCTGTCACTTGAACCGTCTTTCAAAAAAAACAAAAATTATTTCCTTTTTTATTTTACCTAAAAACAAACAAATTACTTTGGGGAAATTATTTATTAATTACAATTGATTATTATATTATAATAACCTTGTAAAATTAGATGGAAACCCGAATTTTCTTCTTGGTGTTTGTTTTCCCGCGAAAATTGAGCCGCTTATATCGCGAAAGAAAATAAAAACAAAACACGAACTAAATCACAATTTATTGAAAATACAATCCAATTCAAGCACATATGGGGGACTATATCTGAATACAACGCTGTGTTTACTCTCTTGGAGAGATAAACGTGGATTCCAATGTGGAAATGGACAATTTCCCACGCCGGCTGATCTGGTCTGGATTTCAACTCCAGATAAGCAAATTGCAAAATTGTTTTGCAAGTTCTCCCACGCCGTGAAAACTATTCTGACATCCTCGTCGCCATTGTAATATCAAGCCTCTTGGAGGTCTGACATTATTAAAACAATCCCTTTTACTACCGGATTACACCTCTATATCTAGCTATCTTGCACTTCATTAGAGTTTGTTCTGTTCTCGTCACTATCAGAATCCGAAGTGTCATTAGTTCTTTTCTATGTGTTCACCGGTCGTACAATAGTCCTCGGCCGTTTCCGTAGGCTGCATTCGTCAGTACCCGTAAGCGCCTCAGGTCACAAACCACCAATGTTCCAGGTATCAGCGCACTAATTTCTGGTGAACATTACAGAAATAAAAATGCAGTAGAACCTCTGTTGTTTCGCCCTGAATCCCGTTCGCACCCCAGGTCGCTTTGCCCTTATTCCTGTTTGCACAGGGTCGTTTCGCCCCGGTATATATAATGTATAAGAATATATATAGTGCAACACCAATACATGTACTGACCCACCCACCCCCTCATGCTACATGATTGATCTGAAATAAATCCTTAACCCTCATAACATCGAATTGCCAATTGTGTATCTGGCCACATTAATATGTCGTGTTTTCTGCATTATCTTTCAAATATGTGGCTGTGACTATAAAGACAGGGCTTATGGGATTTGTGGCCAGTGTAGCTCCTGATTAAATAAAACACGCATGTAGCTCGATATTTATTTGTTGTCAGGATCATGCCGGTGTTTCCTTGATGGAATGGCGGACAGTGCATATTTGTGACCTAGAACGGGTTCAGACCTATGCGCCGCAGTATCTCACCCGGGTCGCCCCGTGTTCGCAAGGGGTTCCTGGGTAGAACCAGCCTCTCCCCTCACTCCTGCTGGAGTCCTCAAGCGACATCAAATTGGACATCAGGCTTGCTCTCTATGTAGGTGTTGTATACCGCCTGTCGTAGAGCAGCAATCGAGTTGAATCCCATCATCCGACAGTAGAGCCGCGAGTTGTGGTCATCCATCCGTGTGATCTCCAGACGGCGCTCCCAGATCTTATCCATTCCTCCGTAGCCATTGCCACATCGTATGTCGTCGAGAAGCCAGTGTACGGTATGTCGTCTGGTGCCATTGTTGTGATGTAGGCGTGTGCATTAGACCCATCCACTGCTGGGAAGAGGATCTTGGAGGCAGCAATGATGTGGTCTGGTTCTTTGCTCGGCTCATATATATGTTTGATCCTTCACCCCAGTCGCGATTGTTGAAGTCCAATGGATGAAACCCCCACACAGTTTCTCGCACGACTCCAGATCTGCAGGTGAAGACCTTAGAAGTATCCATTTCTTCCAAGCTGCCGGTCATCCACGATTTGTCCGTCTCCGGTGTTGTCACTGCAGAGTTAAGCGACCTCCGTAGCTTAGGGATCGGCGGAGTCCTTCCTGGTGGCTCGGAGTCCATGGCAGGAACAGAAGGAGTTTGCTCAGCGGCTGGGTTTTCCCTCGGCCTACTGGCTGACCGCTTCGCAATGGCCGCCGCTTGCCCTTTGTCTTCTCCTTTTTTATGCCACCGGGTTTCGAAGAAACGGGTGGCATATAATGTTTGGACCGTCTGTCCGTCCGTCACACTTTTCGGTTAACCACTTTGTCACAGTTTCTCAAATATGCTGCAGGTGGCATCCGTGTTCGACAGATGCATTTCTTGTTCCCACTTTCAAAGGAAATACGTCTTGTTTCCACTTGGCAGGAAGTATGTCAGCCGGAACTGGAGCTCTGTTCTGCATCGGCGAATAGCTCCAGTTCACTTCGAGGGTGAAAGTGTTGTGTCCGCTATGCACTCGGTAGAGAGGCTCGTCAACACATCCTTTCATCAACGGCGATAACAATTTTGACAGCTCTGCGAGACAATCCAATAAACGCATCTTGATGCTATGGTGGTCAAGACAAGAATGTGATGGAAAAATTCAAATTAATATTGTAATCTTATATATATGTTCATTCGTCTGAAACAGGTACCCCGGGGTACTTGTGATACCAATTCCTAAACCTGGAAAAAAATGGTGAAATTTCTGGGCATGTATTTGATACGAGCAGTAAAAGGTACAAAATTTAAGTGCAATAAGCACTCTCTTCTGCTGCTCTATAAATCACTCGTCCAGTCACAGTTAGACTACGGTCCTCGGGTCTATCAAAGTGCTAGTAAGACCCAACTGGATGGTATTCAGGGAAAAGCCCTCAGGATAGCCCTAGGAGCCCTCCCTTGTACACATGTCAGCATCTTATGCATGGAGGCGGGGACACTGCCTCTCAGTCTTAGAAGAGAAGAACAAACACATAAGTATTGGGCACGAACTCGGATCAGGATGGGTAGATGGATTCCCTGGGAAACATTCAGTCTGTCCCGTAGGGTGAAAGACATAACTACCCTCCGGGTGTCCCAGGGCAGTCCGACCCGGCAGGAGGGAACCCGGTATGGCAGATGTTCGATGACCCAGAATTGGTGGGAGAGAACAGGCACAACTTTTGCTGACTTTCGAAAATCTCCAGTTCCTCCATGGACCATACTCACACCGCCGACGTCCATGTCCGTATCAGATAAAATTTCTAAGATGGACCCCCACGCCTTTGATCCAGTCTGCAACCTTGGAAATGATTTATCAAAATTACAAGCATAGACTGCAGATATTTACTGACGGCTGAAAAGACCCAATCTCAAAGAGAGTGTCAGCTGCGTTTTCGATTCCGTCGCTCAAAATTAATAAACAGTTTAGAATAACAGACCAAATATCATCAATCTTGAAAGCTGAACTCGTTGGAATTATTAGAGAACTGGGTGATTGAACATGAACCACTGTTTTCTGTTATATTCTCCGACTCTCTCGGCAAGCTATCAAAAATTACAACTCTCATTCATTCCAGGCCAGATTTAGTATTCCAAATTTGACCAATGTATAATATTGCAGGGTTCAATCTAGGCCAAAAAATTAGGGAGAAGTGACTTCTCCCTCCAGGCAAAATAGGGAGAAGTGAGGGGAAATTAGGGAGAAGTGATAAAAATCATATTTTCCCGGATTTTTTCTCTTACTTATAGTTACACGGGGAGGGGGGGGGTTATTTCATCTCGAAAGTATACGTTGTTTGAACGTCTTTTAACTGTGTATATGTAATGAAACAGCATTTATGAAAATACTTTAGACGAATAGCAAATTAATCTGTTTAAATTCACTTAAAATATCATTTATGAACTTGAATGTGCATAAATTCTGTATATTTAGTTAATACCAAACTGAATTATCATAAAAATCAGGTTACGTTAACATCGATTGGAAAAAGTTGCAAAAGGACAAACTACGTAGGTACGAAATCACCGAAATTGTCCGTGCTATTTACAGACTTTTTCATGTGTTACAGTTAACCATATTTGGTTGAAATAAACAGTTAGTAATATAATAAACAATATTTGTTTTCGGCATCAAAGGATTTTATTAGAATATATTGATTTCGTATTGAATTCTTTCACACTTTTCGGCTAGAAAGAAAGTTGCAATTCATCCGCTGTGTTGGTCACGACTCGGTTCATCTGGTGGCGCCTCGAGTGGGTATACCCACAATCGTAGCTAACGATTGGATGCTATTTTTATTTCGGAAATGGTATCCCACAAAGCGTCATAAGCTGACAAAAATGTGTGTAGGCAACTACGACATTCGTTCGCCACCCGGCGATCAAGCTTATTATTTTTACTAGCCAGAAAGACTCGCATCTGGCGCCCTTTAAAACGCGTGTTTGCATGTGTTTGTCTGGTTGAGAGTATTCGGAGGGAGTTAACTATACCGGGTAACCCGTTCATGATCAATCGCTGATATATCTATTGCCGACGTCTTTCGCCACAGTAACCTGTCAAACATGCCACTAAGGGCTGCCTTTACTTACCAGCGATTGGCTATAACTTGGCCACGAGAATAACACGTGTTTTTAACTGACAATTATAGTAGCCAGAAGCAATGTTTGGCTAGGGAATTATTGAAACTATCGACCCGTGACTTTTATTGTCACAGCGGGTAGGCATGATTTTAGTGAATCGCGTAATGATGTGATGGTATTGTAAACAGTTTGGCAGGCCTGCAATTAGCCGAGATTTATGTCACTGGGTGGGAAATGGGGATTACCTGAACGAATTTGGTTCCAGCTTTTTTTTAGAATTTCCAATATTTTGCTAGATTTTTTAAGGCGAAGTGAACTTTGCCTTGCCGGACACATAGGGCGACTTGGGTGGAAAAAAAGCGACGACTTAGCCCAAGTCGCCCCCAAAATTGAACCCTGATATTGCACTTAAACAAGGCCTGGACATTAAACTTGAATGGATGCTCACGTAGGAATTTATGGAAACGAAGCGGCAGACAGTCTGGCAAAGGGGGCCCTCTCACATCCGGGCATTGACACCAGGGTTCGATTATCCCCGACAGAGGTTTACTCTATTATTCGGCCTAACATTATTCAGAAATGGCAGAAAGAATTAGACTCAAATTATAAGATACAGAAAACATTTTTGGCACCCTCTGTTAGACTAAAACCTCCAGAAATATTTCATGAAAACAATAAATTGGACAAAAGTATCACTCAACTGAAATTTAATATCATGTTACTTCCTGGCTCCTTTGGCCCAATTATGAAAAGCATTCCAGCTGACTGTAAAACATGTAAAACCCCGGTTACATCCGCCCACCTTCTTTTCCTCTGTCTGGAGTTCGATATACAGCGGGATAAACTTAGGCGCGAGCTTGTCGGACTACAGAATGATATTGTCCTCCATCCTGTACGACGCTTCGTATATCGCGTATTTGGTGGACTGCTGAATGGGAGACAATATCTAAAAACCTACACGCCCTGATCTGGAATTGGGTATTGAGAGCGTGGGGTCCATTACACCAAGAAGACTTCCTTTTAAATCAATCGTTTTGTGTGTCCTGGGAGGCGGGGCGTGGGGGTGACTAGCCGCCATAGGGCCATACTTAGTCCGTCCGATATTCTGGCGGGGGTCACTGGCAATGCTGTTGCGGCTTGAGGTCCGGGTTTCGAAATCCCGCAGGCCCCTGCTGTCATCGGCACATGCATCTTGTTTTCGGCACCACGATATCACAACTACACATTGGTTGGGCCACCCACGCCCTTTCCTCCGTTTCATTCTCATTCCAACCAAATTACATCAGGTTGCCCGCAGATCCTGATATGCGGACGAACATCGTTATCTAAGAGTCGTTTCTAATAAAGACATATCATTAAAAATGTTATCAAGCTAACAATTATTATCAGCCCTGTGGCAACTTCTACATAAATTACGCCACAATGGAATCTATGTGTATATTATTTTAACATATGCAAATTTTAGATATTTTGTTTAAACAAATTTTATAGTGATTGCTTGTCCTAACATATTTGGGAAAGCTGGTTTACTTACTTTGAAGCTGTCCTTCACCATTTTAAGAGGGATATTTTAACTAGTTTTATTTCCGATTTTTAAATATTTTGTTTGCACATTTTGGTCTACGTGCTCACGTTCTATATTAAAGTACTTGTTATTCCCTTGCTAGGGCCTCGTTGGGGGTCGGGCGGGGAATACGCTTTACCAGGTCATAATTCTAGTATGACATACCCTTTCTGGATAATACAAATATGGTAGTCTTGTTTTTACATGATGCATTTATATCGTTTTAGCTATTTTTAAACTGCATGCCATGTAACTATATTGTTTTAACATACTCCAACTCCGTTATTTTAATTCTCATATTCATGCATTGCCTGTAATTATCTTTTACATGTTGTAATTATCTTATGCTTTCACCTTACATGTAACTATTTTTGGAATGGTGGCCCGTATAGTTTTCGAACTTGTGGCCACCATAAATAAACTTACCACAACAACAAATCTGAAACTGGAGGACTATTTATTGATACCATTGTTTGCCAATTACGGCGTAATTACATGGCCATTGTCCGTTTTCAAGTGTTAGCTTCTGCAATTAATTGCTCATAACTTAATTAGGTTAGAAATATCGCTTGAAATTATACAGAAGCCAATCATGGATTAATCTTTATACTGCCCGCCAATTAGGGTATCATTTTGGTAATGACTTATATGCAGAGGCCAGTTACAGATTAACGCCGTGTGTTACATGTATTTGTTACGTACCAATATGTTGGCCAGCTTAGTTCTTGATCAATTCTCGACTGCACTTTTTTTCAAAATAACAAGTTCATTTTTGTCTCGCCCGCGAAGCGGAAAGCGAGACATAGGTTTTGCTTTTCCGGAGTCGTCGGAGTCGGCGTCATCATTCAATGTTAAGTTTTCGTGTTACGGTCATTACTTCAACACCTTATCAGCTACAGTCATCAAACTTTATTCATACCTTTACTATGATATGTAGATGAATATAGGACTATTAAAAAAAAATCCGGGGTCAAGGTCAAACTCTCTTTCTATGCTACAAACTGAACATTAATGAATGAAGACCCGTTTTCTCGTGCGCTCTGTACACCTTACCTGTAGAGAGAACAATAGCCTTCTCCAGTTGAACACTTCTGCATGTGCAAGCATGTGCAAATTTCCAGCTTGACCACTGAATGTCCAGCTAAATTATTACAGGTAATTTATACAGGTAAAGTATTATACCTGGGTATTACATTTCCGTAAACTGTGTTGACAATATTGTGGCAATATGTGGACCTGTGCAGATACATGTATGATATGTAGATAAATATAGGACTATTATAAAATTCTGGGCTCCAGTAGCGAGCATTATTTTTTTGTTAATTTTTAGCCAGGTTTTTTGAAAAAAAATCCAGGCTATTGGATTGGTGAAAGCCGGGCGGGCGGCGTCCACAATCAATGTTCAGTTTTCGTGTTTGAGTCCATTTCTTTGTTACTGTACCACCTAGGACCACCAAATTTTCACAGCTTCATAATCAAGGGGTGCCCACCACATATCACTATCCAACATGTTACTTTTTTTTTATCTTCACCCATTTTTTCCGCGTAGTCGACTTAGCCATTTTCAATGTTAAGTTTTCGCGTTTACAATGTTAAGTTTTCGTGTTTAAGTCCATTTCTTTGGTACTGTACCACCTAGGACCACCAAACTTTCACAGCTTCATAATCAAGGGGTGCCCACCACATATCACTATCCAACATGTTACTTTTTTTTTAACTTGACCCATTTTTTCCGCGTAGTCGACTTAGCCATTTTCAATGTTAAGTTTTCGCGTTTACAATGTTAAGTTTTCGTGTTTAAGTCCATTTCTTTGGTACTGTACCACCTAGGACCACCAAACTTTCACAGCTTCATAATCAAGGGGTACTCACCACATATCACTATCCAACATGTTACTCTTTTTTTTTTAACTTCACCCATTTTTTCCGCGCAGTCGACTTAGCCATTTTCAATGTTAAGTTTTCGCGTTTACAATGTTAAGTTTTCGTATTTAAGTCCATTTCTTTGGTACTGTACCACCTAGGACCACCAAACTTTCACAGCTTCATAACCAAGGGGTGCCTACCACATACAACTATCCAACATGTGACCATTTTTTTACGTTCACCTATTATTTCTACGTAACTGACTTTGCCATTTTCAACGTTAACTTTTTAACGTACGTCTGGTTAAAGTTTTTTGGTTAAAACTTTTTTGTTATACTATATCTCTGCAACTGCTTCGCCCATTACCTTGAAACTTCACATGGGTGTTTATCATCATCCATATTTTCATTCTAACCCCCAACCGTGCGGCCCCTGTGCCCAATGTCAAGGTCAAATTACTTTGAATTTTTTTTTTAAAGTTTTTTCGTGTACTATATCTCTGCAACTGCTTCACCAAATACAGTAGAACTTCGATCGCTCGAACCGGCAACGGAATCGAGTTTGAGTTCGAGCGATGCATAGTTCGAGGGAATGAAGTTTCAAAAATGTACTGTCACATTCAGTCAATAAAATCACTTATGTGAATATATGAGATGACCGATGTGACATGCCATTGTATATGCATTACATTTGGAGGGAGAAATGAAAAATAACAAATACAATTGTAAAGTTGCTATTTTATTCAATATTTACATGTAATTATACGTCAAATAAACCGCTATGTATTGGCACACTCGATAGACATAGAAATGTGTCAATAGTCGCCCAACAGCCAATTAAACATTACATAAAATGAATTTTGTTCAAATCACTTAATTAGCGTGGACATCATAACGCCCGTAATTCACGCCGCTATTGTTTGCGATTCGTGATTTAATGTCATCCCTCGTCAAGGGAAACTACTCAACGCGACCGCCCGCAATGGTGGAATTCGCACCTCGTTAGACAAACAGCTGATCACAGACTTACCTGTTCGAGTTATTAGCGGTAATTACCACTGTTTGACCGTCCACGGGACTAATCCACAGGTTCGACTGTTCGAGTAATTCATAGTTCGAGTTTAAGGTGTTTTATTACATGAATTATATAGGAAATTTGCCGGGACTGTCGAACCAGTTCGAGTTTTCCATGGTGTTCGAGCCAGACCTGTTCTAGTTATCGAAGTTCTACTGTACCTTGATACTTCACATGGGTGTTTATCATCATTGTCGCACCTGCTTGCGGAAAGCGCGATCCTGTGCCCAATGTCAAGGTCAAATTACTTTGAATTTTTTTGTTAAATTTTTTTTGTGTACTATATCTCTGCAACTGCTTCACCCAATACCTTGATACTTCACATGGGTGTTTATCATCATTGTTGCACCTGCTTGCGGAAAGCGCGATCCTGTGCCCAATGTCAAGGTCAAATTACTTTTAAATTTTTTGTTAAAGTTTTTTTGTGTACTATATCTCTGCAACTGCTTCACCCAATACCTTGATACTTCACATGGGTGTTTATCATCATTGTCGCACCTGCTTGCGGAAAGCGCGATATCGTCGGCATTTTGGCATACGTCCGTCCGTTCGTCCGTGTGTCCGGTTAAAAGTTTTTTGGTTAAAGTTTTTCCATCTACTATATCTATTTTTTTAGTGTCCATGCCTCGCCCCAAGGCGCGACATGCAGGCCACGGCCATCTAGTCTACAAATAGTGGGTATAATTATGTTATCCAAGTGTCTATGATTGGAAACAACCTGGCCTTCGTGGCTTTGCCTCGTTTCTTGTTTGTGTACTATATCTCTGCAACTGCTTCACCCATTACCTTGATACTTCACATGGGTGTTTATCATCATTGTTGCGCCCGCTTGCGGAAGGCGCGATATAGTCGGCATTTTGGCATACGTCCGTCCGTATGTCCGGTTACAGTTTTTCCATCTACTATATCTCTTTTTTTAGTGTCCATGCCTCGCCCCAAGGCGCGACAATGTCACATGCAGGCCACGGCCATCTAGTCTACAAAAAGTGGGTATAATTATGTTATCCAAGTGTCTATGCTTTCGTTTCTTGTTGGTTTTTTTTTTCAAATTCTTTTTCCATTTTTGTCTAGTAGCATAAGGTCGTAAGTGCTATATACCGACTATTATCATATACTAAAACAATTATTGACTAGTGAGCCATAGAATATAATCTGATATTCTATGGCTCACTAGTCAATAATTGTATAATATGTTCGGGCCAGTGAAAATTGCTTTCTGGCCCAGGCTCGAGGTCAAGGCGGCGAGACATTTGATTCCGCGGAATTCTTGTATAATTGGTCAGCCGTATACTTCTTTGCATTGACAAATAACTTTTGTTGTGACTGCTTGGTGTATAATGATGCACCTTCTTCGCCAGCGTAGTTAGCAAATATTATCTGACCAGTCTAGTCCCTGTACTGCATTACAGTTCATTCCTATACCAACCAGTTTAATACGTTGTATTGACGTGATGAAGTTTGCAATAACTGCGAGAACACAGAATAATCATGATACGCAGACATGGTGAAAATATTGCAACTCATTTGTTGTAATAAATGTTACCATGATTGACTCCATTTAATTGTTCAACAATTACAAATCGATACCATACATGTTTACATTTTTATTTACCATGTAAAAAAAACTCATATATACATATATATAACAGTGATAAGGAATTAGTAATTGAGCATTTTCACTCCAGCATTTCTGAAGCAATTGGGTATTTCAGAATTTTAATTGGGTAAAATAGAATCACACTACTGTTTACACATCAGCAGACCGCACTTATTGAATAGTTTGCTTCTAAATGAAAACAGATCTTGGTATTTCATTAGAATTGTCTCCTTGGAGACAATTCTAATGAAATACCAAGATGTGTTTTCAAAAATAAGAAAATATGCTATATTTAGGTCTGTTAATTGTTTTCTGTACTAGCATGATAAAGATACCACATATATATAACAGTGATAAGGAATTAGTAATTGAGCATTTCACTCCAGCATTTCTGAAGCAATTGGGTATTTCAGAATTTTAATTGGGTAAAATAGAATCACACTACTGTTTACACATCAGCAGACCGCACTTATTGAATAGTTTGCTTCTAAATGAAAACAGATCTTGGTATTTCATTAGAATTGTCTCCTTGGAGACAATTCTAATGAAATACCAAGATGTGTTTTCATGGAAAAATAAGAAAATATGCTATATTTATGGTCTGTTAATTGTTTTCTGTACTAGCATGATAAAGATACCACATATATATAACAGTGATAAGGAATTAGTAATTGAGCATTTTCACTGCAGCATTTCTGAAGCAATTGGGTATTTCAGAATTTTAATTGGGTAAAATAGAATCACACTACTGTTTACACATCAGCAGACAGCACTTATTGAATAGTTTGCTTCTAAATGAAAAACACATCTTGGTATTTCATTAGAATTGTCTCCTTGGAGACAATTCTAATGAAATACCAAGATGTGTTTTCATGGAAAAATAAGAAAATATGCTATATTTATGGTCTGTTAATTGTTTTCTGTACTAGCATGATAAAGATACCACATATATATAACAGTGATAAGGAATTAGTAATTGAGCATTTTCACTGCAGCATTTCTGAAGCAATTGGGTATTTCAGAATTTTAATTGTGTAAAATAGAATCACACTACTGTTTACACATCAGCAGACCGCACTTATTGAATAGTTTGCTTCTAATGAAAACAGATCTTGGTATTTCATTAGAATTGTCTCCTTGGAGACAATTCTAATGAAATACCAAGATGTGTTTTCATGGAAAAATAAGAAAATATGCTATATTTATGGTCTGTTAATTGTTTTCTGTACTAGCATGATAAAGATACCACATATATATAACAGTGATAAGGAATTAGTAATTGAGCATTTTCACTGCAGCATTTCTGAAGCAATTGGGTATTTCAGAATTTTAATTGGGTAAAATAGAATCACACTACTGTTTACACATCAGCAGACCGCACTTATTGAATAGTTTGCTTCTAAATGAAAACAGATCTTGGTATTTCATTAGAATTGTCTCCTTGGAGACAATTCTAATGAAATACCAAGATGTGTTTTCATGGAAAAATAAGAAAATATGCTATATTTATGGTCTGTTAATTGTTTTCTGTACTAGCATGATAAAGATACCACATATATATAACAGTGATAAGGAATTAGTAATTGAGCATTTTCACTGCAGCATTTCTGAAGCAATTGGGTATTTCAGAATTTTAATTGTGTAAAATAGAATCACACTACTGTTTACACATCAGCAGACAGCACTTATTGAATAGTTTGCTTCTAAATGAAAACACATCTTGGTATTTCATTAGAATTGTCTCCTTGGAGACAATTCTAATGAAATACCAAGATGTGTTTTCATGGAAAAATAAGAAAATATGCTATATTTATGGTCTGTTAATTGTTTTCTGTACTAGCATGATAAAGATACCACATATATATAACAGTGATAAGGAATTAGTAATTGAGCATTTTCACTGCAGCATTTCTGAAGCAATTGGGTATTTCAGAATTTTAATTGGGTAAAATAAAAGCACTCTACTGTTTACACATCAACAGACAGCAATTATTGAATAGTTTTTTTTTTTTAAATGAAAACATGTATTGGCATTTCATTAGAATTTGTCTCCTCGGAGGCAATTCTAATGAAATACCAAGATATGTTTTCATGGAAATTAAGAAAAATATGCTATATTTGTGGTCTGTTTATTGTTTTCTGCAGCACGATAAATGTACCACAAAATTGTAATTGGGTATTTAAAAAATACGCAGCTTATCTGGGGCTCTGTATGAACAACACTGATGTACATATCAAATTTTAAAATTTTTCAAGAAGACTAATTACAGTATATTCCGTCAATGATATCAAAAGTCAACAAATTTCTTAACAGTACATGTGCTTTCAAGATCATATCCATACTGGACTTGTTCGCCTGCCTTCTACCATGTGGTTCTGAAATGAGTCAACTATATTATATTAATATATACATGTATACAAACCGGGACGAACGACACTCCCATACCCAACCATACATATACATGTAGCGCTTTTATACCGAGGCGAAACGACCCGACACCATGTTGACATCCTAGGATAGGTATGTCTTTGTAGTAGGAGGCGAATGTGTTGTAACGTGAAAAATATCTTGTCTGGGGTCGAACCCAGGCCGTCTGTGTGAGAGATGAACACTAACACGTAGCTATAAAAGCCGGTTTGTACCGCAAGGCAGTACAAATGTTTAATTCTACTGTGGCCGTACTACTACATTCCTCCTTCTTGCAGGGCCTGAAAATAGCACTGGTCCGAGGTCCTGGACCTGCAAATTTTGTATTTTACATGCAGTCATCATTGACGGGTCATTTCACATGAAATGGACACATTTTTCTAGCGCTTATCTCTCGGATCTTCCAAAATATTCCTCGTACCTTTCTCTTTTTTCTTTGTTAGGTCCCGGATCTACTGGTAAAAGATTCTATTTTCAGGCCTTGCCTTGAGGTCAGTTATTGTTAATTCAAATAAATAAACAGTAGTACCATTCTCTTGGTTGTGGGTACTTAACTGCAAAAACTCCTACCATCTGTAGCAGAATTTAGTCTGAGTTATGGTCTCGTCAATAGCCTTCCCCTGCAGAGTAGCGAATCAGATCTGATTCACACTGAAACTGTTAATTGTGACATCTTTTTCAAAGGAAATAGATATATATTCTGTACATGTAGTTGCGGGCATGTAACTCTTCAAAACATCCCGTGTCGTTTGTAGCAGAATGACGATGCCATCCATATTATCAATAGCATTTCCCTGCAGATAGTCAGAGCTCCAGATATGTTTTGTATCTAAAGAGTATTATACCACCATATTTTAAATTCAATGCATATTTTTTTACTTTTACAAATGTATTATTGATTTTCTCCCTCATTAAATAGGGAACAAATGATAAAAAAGAATACAAATTAAAAAAAGTCACTTCTTTGAGCTGCAAAAAAGCAAACATTGTTTACTTTATTACAGTATTTTCACTACTCAACGTGAAAATTAATTTTTTTGTAAATTACTTCTTCATTTTTTAGGAAGCATCCGAGTGTCTGCTAGATAAAATTCACAAGGATAACGTCATCATGATCAGACTATGTTTAGACAACAGGCTGTTAATTGTCAACCTTCTTCCACACTAATACATGTATTCGGTATCAAGAAATGATAATAAATGATCTTAGCATGCAAGATGTGCATACACAGTCTCTTACAAGTCTTATACGACTGACAAGTACTGTTGTTTTATGCTTTGCATTTGTATTACTTATTAGGTTTGAGGAATTTGATTCCTCAAACCTTTTGTTTTCGTTGGTTTTTTTTTTCTTTTTCTTTTTCTTTTTTTTCTTTTTCTTTTTATTCAGCCGTCGAGACTACAGCCCAAACCGCTGGTCGGATCGACTTCAAATTTTGTATACCGATTCGCATCAACAGTGAGACGAGAATAACTCAATTTTCAGAATTCTCATGACGTCACTTTTTACGAAACCGGAAGTGACGTCATATATCATATAATTCCCTATAACTTCCTTATTTTCCAACCGATTTCAAAAATTATTTTTGAATTGTAAAGCTGCGAGAATTCTCTATCTTCGTTTCGCTGACAATGTTTGGCTATCTGCTCAAATGAGAGAGCTATAGACATGTGAAATTGAGAAAAATGAAAAAAATCAACAACAATTTCAGATTTTTATTTTATTTTAACGGGTGGTCTTTGAAAACAGTTTCCAATTTGTACAGTAATCTCAGCAACATAATTTTTTTGACAGCGTGCGCGGGACATTCATCCGCCACAGAAGATGATATTTTTCAGAGCAATGGCTTGAATAGTTCTGATTCTATTGTCTTTCAAACTTGGACGTTTTTTTTTTTTTTTTCAATTTTTCAAATTTGAAATGGTCATAACTTTTTTATTATCTAACCGATTTCAAATATTTTTTTTGCATTAAAAAGCCAACAACAAAATTCTCTATCTCCGTTTCACTGGTAGTTTTTGGCTATCTGCCCAAATGAGAGAGTTGTAGGCATTTGAAGTTTTTAAAAAAAATTGAAATGGTCATAACTTCCTTATTATTCAACCGATTTCAAATATTTTTTTGCATTAAAAAGCCAATAAAATTCTCTATCTCCGGTTCACTGGTAGTTTTTAGCTATCTGCTCAAATGCGCGAGCTACATTTTTTTTTCAATTTTTCAAATTTTAAATGTTCATAACTTTGTTATTATCTAACCGATTTCAAATATTGTTTTTCCATTAAAAAGCCAACAAAATTCTCTATCTCCGCTTCGCTGGTGGTAGTTTTTGGCTATCTGCCCAATGAGAGTTGTAGGCATTTGAAGTTTGGTTCTTTCATTTTTTTATTTTCTTTGTTGTTCAACATAATCATGATAATTATACCGATGAAAGCCGAAACAGGCCGAATGCATTTTTCAAATTTGAAATGGTCATAACTTTTTTATTATCTAACCGATTTCAAATATTTTTTTTGCATTAAAAAGCCAACAAAATTCTCTATCTCCGTTTCGCTGGTAGTTTTTGGCTATCTGCCCAAATGAGAGAGTTGTAGGCATTTGAAGTTTTTAAAAAACTTCCTTATTATTCAACCGATTTCAAATATTTTTTTTGCATTAAAAAGCCAATAAAATTCTCTATCTCCGGTTCGCTGGTAGTTTTTAGCTATCTGCTCAAATGCGCGAGCTACATGCATTTGAAGTTTGAGAACGAGCATATAAACTTAGCCGCCTAGAACAGTGTGTACAGCTGACAAACTTCGAGGTGGAGGCCAGACAGGTATGGTGGGCTGTATCAGACACTGGTTTTATATACGAACTGACATGCTGTGAGTGCTTTAGAATCGTCTTAACTTCAATGTCAGACTAGGGGGTTAACGGTACACATTTCGTAGAACGTTATATAATGAAAAATGCTTAGAATAGTCAAGCGATTCTGAAAATACAAAACTTTATTTTTTCAATTTCATTGGAATTGCATCAATTTTTTTTGAGTTTCATATGTTTTCGTCATTGGCAATGTCTTCTAATCACTTTGCCAGTGTACGTTTGTCAGTACATCAAGTCTCAAACCGTTGATGCAGCTTCAGCTGCTCTAGTTTGCATTATTATTATGACATTTATTTAACGTGAAGACTGGGCCACGATGGTACGTATGAGATACAGTACCTAAAATCGTTAAAATTAGCCAAAAGCCTACTTATTTGCATGTACATTGATGAGACTTTAATATACTTTAATAAACCATCAGACTATGACAACAGGCTGTTAATTCAGCCTTCTCTCACACCTTTTGTGTCATACTGTATAATAAGAACCCAGGTGGTCTGTATATGGTCATGTCAAGTTGTAAAACAATTACACTTACACTGTACATGGATTATCCTTTATCAACAGGGATTTTCTCAAAATTCCAAAAGCAGCTTTTATTAGTGGCAAGTTTACTATAGTAATGAGGGGTGTTCTCATATACAATAAAATAGACAGTTGGGCAAATACTTAACATAGACTTGTAAATAGGGAAGAAAATTGTCTAGAAAATAATGATGTTTTTTTTCTCTAAATAAACTTATTATTTCTTTTTTTATTGCAGAATGTTTTACCTGTAGGCTTATCAGTCTACACAGATATAAACCATAGTAGATATAGGGGAATATAGAGACTCATCTTGACATTTTGGAATGAAAAAGACCACCAAGATTCATATTTCCCGGTATTTCCCAGTATTTCCCGGTATTTCCCGCCGTCCTGGGAAATACTCTTATTTCCCGGGAAATTGCCAACCCTGAAATTAATGCATATTTTCACATTGCTGTGAGTATTTTGTACTTCCACTTTTGATACTAAAAGCGTATTTAGCTAAAATAAATGTGTAAAATACGCCTAAACCCACCTTATCTGGAGCTCTGACCTATTTTGCATGTAGCTTGAACCCTGCTGATCAATCTGTTTCAGGTACATTACTGGCATTATTTGATGAGTGACAAGCGTGTATGCACGCCGGGCAGGGGTATGGCTCCAACTGAAACAAAAAGCTGAGAGGACCATGTTCAATCTGTCTGGTGCCCATCACACTTCAGGAAAGAAACGAAAAGCTGTGTGTGTCCGTCTGCTCAATGGGGAGAAGTTTATAACGTATGTTGATGTAAGTATAGGCCGGATACCCATCCTGTAGTACACTACTTCAGCCTCTTCATGATCTATATCAGTAGTATATAAGAGTCATAATGATACAAGTTTATAACGTATGTTGATGTAAGTATAGGCCGGATACCCATCCTGTAGTACACTACTTCAGCCTCTTCATGATCTATATCAGTAGTATATAAGAGTCATAATGATACAAGTTTATAACGTATGTTGATGTAAGTATAGGCCGGATACCCATCTGTAGTACACTACTTCAGCTCTTCATGATCTATATTAGTAGTATATAAGAGTCATAATGATACAAGTTTATAACGTATGTTGATGTAAGTATAGGCCGGATACCCATCCTGTAGTACACTACTTCAGCCTCTTCATGATCTATATCAGTAGTATATAAGAGTCATAATGATACAAGTTTATAACGTATGTTGATGTAAGTATAGGCCGGATACCCATCCTGTAGTACACTACTTCAGCCTCTTCATGATCTATATCAGTAGTATATAAGAGTCATAATGATACAAGTTTATAACGTATGTTGATGTAAGTATAGGCCGGATACCCATCCTGTAGTACACTACTTCAGCCTCTTCATGATCTATATCAGTAGTATATAAGAGTCATAATGATACAAGTTTATAAACGTATGTTGATGTAAGTATAGGCCGGATACCCATCCTGTAGTACACTACTTCAGCTCTTCATGATCTATATCAGTAGTATATAAGAGTCATAATGATACAAGTTTATAACGTATGTTGATGTAAGTATAGGCCGGATACCCATCCTGTAGTACACTACTTCAGCCTCTTCATGATCTATATCAGTAGTATATAAGAGTCATAATGATACAAGTTTATAACGTATGTTGATGTAAGTATAGGCCGGATACCCATCCTGTAGTACACTACTTCAGCCTCTTCATGATCTATATCAGTAGTATATAAGAGTCATAATGATACAAGTTTATAACGTATGTTGATGTAAGTATAGGCCGGATACCCATCCTGTAGTACACTACTTCAGCCTCTTCATGATCTATATTAGTAGTATATAAGAGTCATAATGATACAAGTTTATAACGTATGTTGATGTAAGTATAGGCCGGATAGGCATCCTGTAGTACACTACTTCAGCCTCTTCATGATCTATATCATTTGCTGAAAGCATGACAGGTGAATGGCTGATGAATGGGAAACATTGTAGACACTGGTCAGATGCACAGGTTGGTTTTGGGTCTACACTGTTCTGGGTTTCCCGTAATATATCAGAGGCCCGTTTCACTAAACTTTGTACGACTAAAATGGTCGTAAGTGTAAAATTATGACATTAACAATATTTTCTTGTAAACAATTATTTTATTTACATTTATTGAGCAGCCTATGCTCAATAAATGTAAATCCATCAATTGAAATCCCAGACGATTCTAAATTTGCACTTATGACCATATTAGTAGTACGAAGTTTAGTGAAATAGGCCCCCGGAAGGCATATCATCATTGAGCGCAATTTCCAAATGTGGCTGGAGAAATGTGACTTATGGGATTTGTGACCAGTGTATCTCCTGATCAAATGGCACACTCCTGTATTCTGAAAATTATATGTATTATTTGTTAGTACATGTAGCTTAGCGCATGTTTCATGGATGGAACAGCGAACATTGCAGATCCTAATCATACTGTGAATGCTCAGGCTGATCTGGATCTACACTGGTCACAAAACCCAAAAGCTCAATTTCTCCAGTCACAACTATTCCTGATAACAATTTCAAAAACTGCAAGACATTGCAAGTTACTGCTTTAACCATTAGACCGCTATCTTTTTTTTTTTTTTTTTTCTATATTTTCTATTTTCCATTTTTATCATCAAAAACATGCTTTGACAGCACTTTAGAATAATTTACAACATGCTTTGACAGCACTTTAGAATCATTTCCATTGAGAAATAATGCATGATATAAAAATAAAAGCAAAAGCAGACGACAATTGTGAGTAGCAGTCTAAGGGTTAAAGCTGTTGTTAATTCATAGAAATTGATGCATGTCTAAAAACATCACACAAAAAGGAGCTGCATGTGCATGCTAGCTGATCTGTTCCACTTCCGGCCTTCGTCCAGTATTCCCGCGACTTTTCCAAGTTTATACCCCGATTAATTCCACAAAAAGGCCATTCATTCCTATATTGCAGTTCAAATGATCAGATATCCTGTGTGATTTTTTAAAACCTTGCAAGTATGTACTGAATTCTCACTATCGAAATCAGGGTGGACTGAGACCTGGGGTCCGTTTCTCCAAACTAAACTGTACGACTAAGAAGTTTGTAAGTGCAAACTTAAAATTTATAATAACATTTGCCCTGATAGCCGATGTTGGCACATTTTTAGTGGACATGTTCACATGTAATGATGTGTACATGTAAGCGAAAAAATGGTAGCATTAGTTAGCCACGTTAATGTGAGAAGAAAATTAATAAAAATCTTCTTACAAACTTTATTATCGCAGAATAGTGAAACGGTCCCCAGGATTAGAGCACTTTACTTACATAGTAGTTTCTAAGACTTCAAATAGAGGTTCTGTCTCTATGGCCTTATTTTATTGTTGTGACATTGGATACTTTCACTTTTCTTTCAAGATCTAAGTCAGGAAATCTGTAGTTTTTGGCTGATCTGTGAACAGTAAACTTGTTTATTTCACAATTGACATTGGCCCTAAATGATACTCTTTAGTATTAAAGCACCGTTAAGCACCATTCCCTTCACAATCAACATAAATGTACAATGACTGTAAATGATGAGATATTTTCAGATCAAGGGCACGTTCCAAGACATCTTCAACCAGGTGGCTACTTACCTGACTCTTCGAGAAACAGAGTACTTCGGCTTGGCATTTAAACTTGGTAGGTGATCATCTGCATTACCATACATGTCTGTTGGGCTTTTGCTGTACGTTAGTCCAGAGAACTATTTAGCAATGAATAACATTTTAAATCCATGTGTTATATCAGACATGTTACTTCCATTTCACACACCAGTAGCCTATTTCACCAAAATTGCAAAGTATACTTACCTTGCTAAGTACACTTTGAGGGAGAGATTTTCAATTTAAGGATAAATTTATTAATTGTTATTATACTGAATGTATTACATTATCACAGCCATTTTGGCTGTGATAATTTCAGTATAATAATTCTGCATACTTTTAATCATCAAATATATGCAGTCGTTAGTTCTATATGAAATAATACATTTTGTGAAAAATAAATGATTAATCCCTCAAAGTATATTCAGCTAGATAAGTATACTGGCGGCTTTATGATTTAATCCTATTTAGAATGGCGACCATCCATTCCGAATTAACCATTAAAACGTGTACTTCAGGCAGGTTCAACAGATGAATGTTCTGTTGATACTTTATACATCTATTTTGTCACCGACAATGTGAAATTACAGCTTCTTTTCACCGAAATACACTCTCAAAATTACCAGACCCATCCATTTCCATCTGGGGCAGATTCTGCAACGATTGTGATCTGTCCAGAATAAACACCATTTTGTTTTGTTTATTTCCTTACCTGACTAGAATCACTGGGAGGCTGGGAGCAGCCATTTTTATTAGCCAGGTTTTTTGAAAAAAAATCCAGGCTATTGGATTGGCGAAAGCCGGGCGGGCGGCGGGCGGGCGGGCGGCGGGCGGCGTCCACAATCAATGTTAAGTTTTCGTGTTTGAGTCCATTTCTTTGTTACTGTACCACCTAGGACCACCAAACTTTCACAGCTTCATAATCATGGGGTGCCCACCACATATCACTATCCAACATGTTACTTTTTTTTTTAACTTCACCCATTTTTTCCGCGTAATCGACTTAGGCGTTTACAATGTTAAGTTTTCGTGTTTAAGTCCATTTCTTTCGTACTGTACCACCTAGGACCACCAAACTTTCACAGCTTCATAATCAAGGGGTACCCACCACATATCACTATCCAACATGTTACTTTTTTTTTTAACTTCACCCATTTTTTCCGCGCAGTCGACTTAGCCATTTTCAATGTTAAGATTTCGCGTTTACAATGTTAAGTTTTCGTGTTTAAGTCCATTTCTTTGGTACTGTACCACCTAGGACCACCAAACTTTCACAGCTTCATAACCAAGGGGTGCCTACCAGATACAACTATCCAACATGTGACCATTTTTTTACCTTCACCTATTATTTCTACGTAATTGACTTAGCCATTTTCAACGTTAACTTTTTAACGTACGTCTGGTTAGAGCTTTTTGGTTAAAACTTTTTCGTTATACTATATCTCTGCAACTGCTTCGCCCATTACCTTGAAACTTCACATGGGTGTTTATCATCATCCATATTTTCATCTAACAACCGTGCGGCCCCTGTGCCCAATGTCAAGGTCAAATTACTTTGAATTTTTTTGTTAAAGTTTTTTTCGTGTACTATATCTCTGCAACTGCTTCACCCAATACCTTGATACTACACATGGGTGTTTATCATCATTGTCGCACCTGCCTGCGGAAAGCGCAATCCTGTGCCCAATGTCAAGGTCAAATTACTTTGAATTTTTTTGTTAAAGTTTTTTCGTGTACTATATCTCTGCAACTGCTTCACCCAATACCTTGATACTTCACATGGGTGTTTATCATCATTGTCGCACCTGCTTGCGGAAAGCGCGATCCTGTGCCCAATGTCAAGGTCAAATTACTTTGAATTTTTTTGTTAAAGTTTTTTCGTGTACTATATCTCTGCAACTGCTTCACCCAATACCTTCATACTTCACATGGGTGCTTATCATCATTGTCGCACCTGCTTGCGGAAAGCGCGATCCTGTGTTTCCCAATGTCAAGGTCAAATTACTTTGAATTTTTTTGTTAAATTTTTTTCGTGTACTATATCTCTGCAACTGCTTCACCCAATACCTTGATACTTCACATGTGTTTATCATCATTGTCGCACCTGCTTGCGGAAAGCGCGATCCTGTGCCCAATGTCAAGGTCAAATTACTTTGAATTTTTTGTTTAAAGTTTTTTCGTGTACTATATCTCTGCAACTGCTTCACCCAATACCTTGATACTTCACATGGGTGCTTATCATCATTGTCGCACCTGCTTGCGGAAAGCGCGATCCTGTGCCCAATGTCAAGGTCAAATACTTTGAATTTTTTTGAAATTAAAGTTTTTTCGTGTACTATATCTCTGCAACTGCTTCACCCAATACCTTCATACATCACATGGTGCTTATCATCATTGTCGCACCTGCTTGCGAAAGCGCGATCCTGTGCCCAATGTCAAGGTCAAATTACTTTGAATTTTTTTGTTAAATTTTTTTCGTGTACTATATCTCTGCAACTGCTTCACCCAATACCTTGATACTTCACATGGGTGTTTATCATCATTGTCACACCTGTTTGTGGAAAGCGCGATATCGTCAGCATTTTGGCATACGTCCGTCCGTTCGTCCGTTCGTCCGTGTGTCCGGTTAAAGTTTTTTGGTTAAAGTTTTTCCATTTACTATATCTATTTTTTTAGTGTCCATGCCTCGCCCCAAGGCGCGACATGCAGGCCACGGCCATCTAGTCTACAAAAAGTGGGTATAATTATGTTATCCAAGCGTCTATGCTTGGAAAAAACCTGGCCTTCGTGGCTTTGCCTCGTTTCTTGTTTTAAATGACGTAGTATACTTATTGACGTACTTATAATTATGACGGCAGTCGTGTCTGAATGACGCACGGAATGGGTTGAGAGCAAACGCAATTGGAAATTGAGGGTCAAAATGGAAATTGATTTGACATCCAGAAAATGGCATGAATTTAATTTTATTTTCCGGCGATATCGTTTTTATTTGCCAAATGTAACCCTCACACTGTAAACAGTTCCATTTCCATCAGACTATTCAGCCAACTCAAGAAGTATACTGGCAAAAGTAGTCGCCAACACGAATGACGCGACGCGTATGAATTGTGATTAGGTCATATTGACAGGATATCAAATATGTTTCACAGCACCTTGTTTCCTGGCACATGGGCACTGCGTGAAGGGATAAAAAGCGTTCATGAAGTTTGGGTACTTGCTCAGAAACGAAAGTTGTATACATATGTACATGTGGCTGTATCTAGAGAAATGGGGCTTATGTGTTTTATGACCAGTGTAGATTCAGATTTTACACTATCATTCCATCAATGAAACGCACATCATGCCATGCTTCTAACAAGCAGTATAGATAGTTATCAGGCTACATGAGTGTGCTATTTAATCGGGAGCTACACTTGTCACAAATCCCATAAGCCCCATTTCTTCAGTCACTGCCACAGTTATAACCATGGGCTTTGATGTGTTGTGTTACAGATGGTGAATACCAGTTTGTCTCCAATGAGGAGAAGGTCAACAAGCATGCTCCAAAAGCCTGGAGGACGGGGCCGGGGGAGGTAGGTTCTCGACTGGCCAGCGTCGAACAATATAGTCACCTCCCCTGTAGCTGATTTCACCAACATTGCAAAGTATACTTATCTAGCAAAGTATACTTATCTAGCAAAGTATACTTTGAGGGAGTAATCATTTATTCTTCCCGAAATGCATTATTTCATATAGAGCTAACGACTGCATATATTTGATGATTAAAAGTATGCAGAATTATTATACTGAAGTTATTACATTATCATAGCCATTTTGGCTGTGATAATGTAATAAATTCAATATAATAAAAATTCATAAATTTATCATTAAATTGAAAATTTCTCTCTCAAAGTATACTTTGCAATGTTGGTGAAATAGGCTCCAGATATCCTCACACCCCTAGGGGTGACTTTTCACCAAATGTGGATCCGGCACTCTCGACAGTGGTTGTCATGTTTCCATGCTTGCCTTCACCTTCTGCAGGCTTTCAGAAGAAATGGGAATGGGAGAATATTCTGCAGCAGGGATGGGGATTTATTTGTCAACACGGCTGTGTTGACAAATAAATCCCCATCCCTGCTGACTGACAGGATCAACAACTTGCGTATAAGTAGTCACATAAACTGTACCAGCTGTATCACAGTAGCCTATTTCATCAACATTGCAAAGTATACTTTACTAGCAAAGTATACTTTGAGGGAGAAATCATTTATTTTTCCTGAAATGCATTATTTCATATAGAACTAACAAATGCATATAATTCATGATTAAAAGTATGCAGAATTATTATACTGAATTTATTACATTATCACAGCCATTAAATGGCTGTGATAATGTAATAAATTCAGTATAATAAAAATTAATAAATTTATTCTAAAATTGAAAATTTCTCCCTCAAAGTATACTTTGCTACTAAAGTATACTTTGCAATGTTGATGAAATCGTCTCCTGGGCCAATCCACGTGATGTCCTGCCTTAGTACATCTCTGTGTTTCAGCACTATTGATTGCAGATTGGAAATGCAATACTATCCATGAATAAAATAGAAAGTTAGCAAGAAGTATGATGAAATTTGTGTCGATGTCATTTACAAAAGATCATTGATCATAGAAATATCGAGGTGGGGAGGGAATGGAATTACCCATATTATACACGTATTGAGACATTTTGTGTCACCAGAACATGACTGAATATAGTGCTAAGTAATATTGTGTTAATGACATCTGACACCAGATCAGGATATTGTGGTGTCGGCACTTGACAGATATCTAATCTAAGAACTGAATTTGCATCTCGTCCCCATGTTTCTTGTGTGTGACTTTGTTGTTGAAGATAATTTTATATGAATTTTCTATTGTAGGGCTTTGATGGTCACGGCCAGCCGATATTGAAACTTTACTTCCGTGTGCAGTTCTATGTCGATCAAGTCGTGCTGTTGAGGTTTGTCCTGTGTTCCCTCAGTTACAATAGCCATTTCATCCCTAAATCACTTCACGAACACTTCCATGTCAACCCTTTCACCATGCTAATATTTGGACTATTCCATTAATCGAGTGGGTGGCAGGTGGGAGTATGCGATGGGTAATTTAACGATCAGGGTTCATCCTTACCGGAATTCCGACTGGATACCTGGTTTGGCCCTCAAATACGTTTTTGACATTTTGTATGTGACAGTTGAATCTGGTTATACCCCTTATATGAGTATTACGATTATTCGTAATCCTATTTTAGGGGAAGGGGCCAAGTGACTTTGGTGTGGTATGGACCTGGCACCAGGTCAGGTTATTCTAATTTCAGGGCTGAATATATTTATTCTCGATGTAAATATTCCGTTCGGATTTTGGGATTTTCCCCCCAATGCAGCAGGTTAAAACGGGATTGAACCCGTTTGCCCGGCCTTACATGACCTTAGCTGTTGATAGGCCGTTAAACACCATTAAACAAACAAACATTAATCGAAATTGGGATATTTTATTCAAAATCATGAAAATACTACAGATCCAGACGAGACAGCTCGTAACGAACGGACTCATCGGGATCTGGAGTGTTGACACATGTTGGTTTGATGGTCTGTCTGGTTGACAGGTTAAGTTACAGGTATTTATCAGAAAAGGTGTACTTTTGGCAGCACAAACAGTGCAGATCCTGATGAGATTGTATATAAACGAGCATGTTAAAATCTGTGTATTTCATTGTCCTCTCATTACACTACTAATATGTATTCATGTTGATTTTGCCATTTTCTCTGTTTTTCAATGTAATAACAGACTCATAATCGGGCCAATGCTTTAAAAAATCACTTGATTGCATTTATTCTTACAAATCCCTGCTATAGACAGAGGAATTTAAACACTTTATTTGTTTACTAACACAATAAACATTCAATCCTCAGGCCCCTGGACTTTGTGTAAACGAGTGTAGACTGTATTTTGTACTCTTCATGTACCCGACCTATATTGTGTGTGGCAGGGAGAAGACGACGCGGCACCTGTACTACCTGCAGCTGAAGGAGAACGTGCTGCACTACCAGCACGGCTGTCCCGACGACAAGTGTTTCCTGACGGCCGCCTATGCCCTGCAGGCTGACCACGGCAACCACCACACCCTGCCCGCCCACACTGCCCCTGCCCACTACTTCGACCCCCGCGAGTACTTCCCTGCATGGGTGAGTCTCACTCCTCATGTAGTTCTGTTGTAATTATGTCCAGTTGAACTCGGCCTAATCCCCACCACTTACCATCCTATTTGTCGGTGGGGCAGAGGTATTCGGCTAAGGGCTTAAAAAAACACCGACATTGAATGTTCACTGGTCAACGTTTATCGAAATTTATTAAAAGTTGTCTTTCTTGCAATCCATCGCTTCGGCCTAGTTCGATTGGTCCCAGGTCTTTTCGCCCATAATCCCGTTCACACCCCGGGTCGTTTCGCCCTTCTTCCCATTCCCCCGGGTCGTTTCGCCCTTATATATATATATAATGTTCGGCCGGCCTAGTTTGATTGGCTGTCAGACATCTCGACCCGAAGACATCTCGTACACGAGTGTTCGTCGGTCTCCGCGTAAACAAGTTCGCGTAGCGAAACCGACGAACATGAGTGTATTATTTCACACTATTCAATCCTGAACGATTAATTATCCTATTTATTACATTTCTACTACTTAATTTCCTTATTTTTAATAATATTTGTGTTTTATTGAAGAAAGTATGTGTGTATGAATGTTTATGGACGTGTCTTATTTACTATGTGTTGACGTAACTCATTCATAACAATTTTTTTACTCATAAAAAAATGGCGCCTTTCTGTCTAATGGACTTCAGTGGATTTTAATATTTATGGCATACACGTATAGGGTAAGTACCAAGTCGATGGTATTACATGTATAATGATTAATATTTATAATAATGTGTTTTATTAATATAGAACAAAGAGCAGCTTGTCAGCAGCTTGTCAGTGCCCTAATGTCGACACACATCAACGTTATTTATGACACGACTTTAGCAATATTAGTTGACCTGAGCTTCCGGCAGTGGTAATAATCAAACAATTTCACATATTTATCCCTAGAATAATATTTTCTGGTGGTGGGGGTTAAAGGAGAAATAAATTCTGGTGGTGGGGGGTGTTTTATGCAATTTCTTTTCTTTTCTGGAGGTAGGGGTTAAATGGTGGTGGGGGTGTTTTATGCAAAAAATCAATTCCGGTGGTGGGGGGTATAATTTTATGTAAATTCCTGTGGTGGTACCCCTAAAAAAAAAAGCCAGGTCCCCCCCCCCGCCAGGGAAATTTTACTGGAAAAGCCCTAACAGGAAAACAAAACATAGAATTTGAAAATAACAGGTAACAAAAAATCAAAATCAGTGATAACGATTAACAAAATAATATGCAATCAAAGTACTGAAATATGTTATCTCCACAAAAACTGATCGGTGTGTGGGGTAAGTTAACTTTGTAAAACACACTTGTGTAACTTGCAGGGTCAGTACTGAAATATATAGAAAATATTCCACCCCCTTTTACTGCTAGCTCCGTACTGTCGTGTGACACCTAAAGATAATAGTTGCTGTATTCATACGCACAAAATGTCTTGATTAGTATCTACCAGAATTTAACTGATAAACTGAGCACAAAACTGTGAAAACTATAGAGAATATTATATGTAGATACAAAGCAAGACAGACCAAAACACCATAGGATAAGTTGGCACAGGGCACTATTTTCATGGTCGTACTCGCCGTTTAGGAGCAGCACGATCAATGGCTGCCCCCATAGAAATTTGCGTGACACAATATGCTATCTCAAGGGAGATAACATTTAAAAATGGCAGTCAGAGACACAGTTTTAATCCACGCCATAGCATTTATAGCACAATTGTAGGTAGTGTGTCAAGTACCTGCCATAGGCACTGGTCTTTCACATCAACTTGAAGCCGAGGATCCAGCTCCGTATGGCCGTAGCTGTTTTATCTATCTATCTCCTGTAGTTGTTGCTTGGAGCTTGGATGTTAAACCATTTCAACCATACTGACCATAAAACCAACATTTGCAAACATTGTAGAGCCAGATGAGCCAGCTCATGACAAGCCGTATCATCGAGATCTACAGTATTTGTCATTATACCCCCCGCAACGAGTTGTGGGGGGGGAACACTGGAGTCAGGTTGTCCGTCCGTCCGTCCGTCCGTCCGTCCGTCTCCGTCCGTCCGGGTAAACTTAACATCAGAGAAATATTGTTATAACTTCTATTTCCTTCATCTAAAATGCTTAATATTTCACACATGCATTCCTGTAAGGCTCTACTACCATGCTGTGCCAAATCCACGACCGTCCAACCCCCGCAGATCCCAAGGTCAAGGTCAAATACTTAGTCTTTTTACAAAACTTAACATCAGAGAAATATTGTTATAACTTCTATTTCCTACATCTAAAATGCTTAATATTTCACACATGCATTCCTGTAAGGCTCTACTACCATGCTGTGCCAAATCCACGACCATCCAACCCCCGCTGATACCAAGGTCAAGGTCAAATACTTAGTCTCTTTACAAAACTTAACATCAGAGAAATATTGTTATAACTTCTATTTCCTTCATCTAAAATGCTTAATATTTCACACATGCATTCCTGTAAGGCTCTACTACCATGCTGTGCCAAATCCACGACCGTCCAACCCCCGCAGATCCCAAGGTCAAGGTCAAATACTTAGTCTCTTTACAAAACTTAACATCAGAGAAATATTGTTATAACTTCTATTTCCTTCATCTAAAATGCTTAATATTTCACACATGCATTCCTGTAAGGCTCTACTACCATGCTGTGCCAAATCCACGACCATCCAACCCCCGCTGATACAAAGGTCAAGGTCAAATACTTAGTCTATTTACAAAACTTAACATCAGAGAAATATTGTTATAACTTCTATTTCCTTCATCTAAAATGCTTAATATTTCACACATGCATTCCTGTAAGGCTCTACTACCATGCTGTGCCAAATCCATGACCGTCCAACCCCCGCTGATCCCAATGTCAAGGTCAAATACTCTTTACAAAACTTAACATCAGAGAAATAACTTATAACTTCTATTTCCTTCATTTAAAATTCTTATTATTTCACTTGTGCATTCCGCTAAGGTTGTACTATCATGCTGTGACAAATCTACGACTGTCCAACCCCCGCTGATCCCAAGGTCAAGGTCACATACTTAGTCTCTTTACAAAACTTAACATCAGAGAAATATGTTATAACTTCTATTTCTTTCATTGAAAATACTTAATATTTCATATGCTGTGACAAATTCCCGCTCATCTCGAGGTCAACGTCACATACATACCGTATAACCTCGACTGACTTAACGCCCCCCTCCTAATAAACGCCCCCCCCCCCCCTAAATAAAATAAATAAATAAAAAAAAAAATTACCAATGACCGCCAATTTCAAACACAAATAATCCTTAGATCCTTATTTGTGTTTCAAATTGGTGGTCCTTGGTAAAAAAAAAAAAAAATTGTTTTCATTTTTTTACTGGCTAATAAACAATAAACGCCCGCCCCAAATAAAAAAAAAAAATATATTTTTTTACCAATGACCTCCAATTTCAAACACAAATAATCTTTAAATCCTTATTTGTGTTTGAAATTGGTGGTCCTTGGTAATTTCTCTTTTCTATTATTTCTTTTTTTTTTTACTGCTAATAATAAGCGTAGTCCTCTTACAAAACTTAACATCAGAGAAATCGGTTATAACTTCTATTTCCTTGCTCGGATCTGCTTCACATTTCACACACTCATTGCTCCAATGGACCTCTACCACCCTGTGACAAATTCACGTTCATGCCGCTCGCGCTAATCCCAGAGTCAAGGTCACAAGCCCACACACTTGGAAATTTGTACATATTTTAGGGGTACCTGGGCCCACGCGGGGGGTATTCCGTAAGCCTCGCTTACTGACCAATCTAGTTATTTTTAAAAACCTATACATTACTGAACTACATGTAGTTAAAAAATTAGCATTAACCCATCTATGCCGGTTGTGTATGGGTAAAAGCAGAGCTCCAGATAAGTTTTGTATCTAAAGAGTATTATACCCCATATTGAATATGGAACAAATGATAAAAAATAAAACAAAATTAATAATTCACTTATTTGAGCTGCATAACAGTGTTTTCTACAGTATTTTCACTACTCAATTTGAAAATCAATGCATATTTTCACAATAGTATTTTGTACTCCAATTTTTGTCGCGCCCGCTTGCGGAAAGCGCGATATAGTCGGCACTTTGACCGGACACACGTACGAAAAACTTTCACCAAAAAACGTTAACCAAAAACTTTAACCAGACACACGTGTGTCCGGTTAAAGTTTTTGGTTAACATTTTTTGGTGAAAGTTTTTCGTTATACTATATCTCTGCAACTCTTTGCCCATTACCTTGAAACTTCACATGGGTGTTTATCATCATCCATATTTTCATTCTACCCCCCACCCGTGCGGCCCCTGTGCCCAATGTCAAGGTCAAATTACTTTATTTTTCGTTATTAAAGTTTTTTGGTTAAAGTTTTTCGTTGTACTATATCTCTGCAACTGCTTCGCCCATTACCTTGAAACTTCACATGGGTGTTTATCATCATCCATATTTTCATTGTACCCCTACCCGTGCAGCCCCTGTGCCCAATGTCAAGGTCAAATTACTTTGAAGTTTTTGGTTAAAGTTTGTTCATGTACTATGTCTATGCACCTTGTTTGCCCATTACCTTGAACCTTCACATGCCTGTTTATCATCATCCATATTTTCATTCTACCCCCACCCGTGCGGCCCCTGTGCCCAATGTCAAGGTCAAATTACTTTGAAGTTTTTGGTTAAAGTTTATTCATGTACTATATCTATGCACCTACTTTGACCATTACCTTGAAACTTCACATGGGTGTTTATCATCATCTATATTTTCATTCTACCCCCCTCCCGTGCGGCCCCTATGCCCAATGTCAAGGTCTAATTACTTTGAAATTTTTGGTTAAAGTTTTTGTCGCGCCCACTTGCGGAAAGCGCGATATAGTCGGCACTTTGGCGTACGTCCGTCCGTACGTACGTGTGTCCGATTAAAAAATTTTGGTTAAAGTTTTTCCGTCTACTATATCTCTTTTTTTAGTGTCCATGCCTCGCCTTAAGGCGCGACATGCAGGCCGCGGCCATCTAGTTGATAATCAATGCATATTCTGCTAAAATAAGTGCGTAAAATATGCCAATACGCACCTTACCTGGAGCTCTGTGAAAGGATTAAACTGTCACCTTGTTTTTTTCTGTGTTGGAATATAGATTGTGGAGAAGCACGGGGATGAGTATCTGGTGGAGAACACACCCGTGGTGCACCGCGACCTGCACAATGTGCCACGCAGCGAGGCTGAGTGGGCGTTCATCAAGGAGGCGTCCCTGCCGCCCGCCGCCCACAACCTCCACTTCTACCGCCTCAAAAAGAGGAAAACAGACAAGGCCTGGAACGCCTGGCTCGGCATCTGTGCCAAGGGCATAGAGATCTACGAGGACATGGACGACGGATTCAAGGACCTGATATCTACGTTCTTGTGGCCGGATATTGGGAAGCTTACTTTTGATGTAAGATGGTTGCTTGTTACTGTGTGTTTTGTTTTGTTCCTTGGCACTGGAATGAGTTTCATGAAATTGAATGTGTGACACCGCACCAGTAGCCGATTTCATCGAAATTGCAAAGTATACTTTTGTAGCAAAGTATACTTTGAGGGAGTAATCATTTATTTTTCATGAAATGCATTATTTCATATAGAACTAACAAATGCATATATTTCATGATTAAAAATATGTATAATTATTATACTGAATTTACTACATTATCACAGCCAAAATGGCTGTGATAATGTAATAAATTCAGTATAATAAAAATTAATAAATTTATTCTAAAATTGAAAATTTCTCCCTCAAAGTATACTTTGCTAGGAAAGTATACTTTGCAATGTTGATGAAATCGGCTACAGATGATGCTGGGATTTATAAATAGAGGATCTCAAACAAGTTTCCATTTCATATGATATTTATGAAACGAGTCGAGCACAATTTATGCATCTCATATCAAAGGGAAACAAGTTTGAGATTCTGTTTATCACATGACTTCAGTCTCCAAAGAGCAAAACACTTGGAGATATCCAATACGTTTCAGTGTGCAGACGCCATTGACTATTTTCGCATCTTGTTGAAAATCTCCACAGAGAACACGTTTTAATCCTAGATATACAATTAGTATAAATATGCCATATACAGGTTCCTGTTATTTGTAAACACTTCATACTACCAAATGGGTGCTCATCCTGACAATTTTGATGAGTCACAGACGCTTCTAATGACGTTTAAAACATGATGACGCCACCATCAAAACATCATTGCTCTGTCACGCCATTACGGACATCATTTGGAACGTCTTTATTTTATTCATTTGACATAACATTGGCGCATAATACGAATACGTAATTATGGTGATGCAGCCAGCCAATCAAATGCGCTCCAGGTGTTATCCAACTAAAATGGGTTAAAACCTGCCATATTAAGGATTTCATGTGATAAGATTGTTTATAATACATCTTGTACGGCATAAAACTTGCACATTATAATATTATATTTTATGTATACGATGTAGTTTCCTTTCTTATATGCATATGAGCAAAGCACATGATTTCATTCTATGCCAGCATTTGAATTACTTCCCATTGTAGTTTTATTTCTTCACATCTCATTTACAATCTTAACAAGATTAACCATTACGCTATGAATATCCGAAACAAAAGATCAGTAGCCTGTAATCATGCGCCATTGTAAACTGAGAGACTTGTATTTATTTGGCTATATTTTATGTTAGTTTTTAACCCTTTCAACACCACAGGCCTGAATAGTAGCGTAACAGGCTCATAACGAGCCGTCTCATAGGATCTGCACTTTTATTAACAATTTTTGAGAACAAAAACACACCCTTTTCATAAATGGACTAGTCTGAAAATCTTTTTATGACCAGTGGATTGGTTGCAAAATTATCAAATTCCATTCCAGTTACTTAGGGTGAAATTGTTAACTAGCCTATGCTTACTATGCCTCTGTTTCAACCACACTGAAAATGAACATTTGCAGAAGAAGAAGTTTGAGATTCGGCCCATGGGGAGTGCAACTGGTCGGAAGTTTACGTACTTCACCGACTCCGACACGAAGTCCAAGTACCTGCTCACCCTGTCACGCAATACACACATGTTCCAGCTGGCAATACAACCCAAACTCATGGAGATCAGGCATTTAGATGAAGAAGGTAATCAGTAACAAGATGGTTTAACGGTGCAATATGAGACAAACCATGTGATCTTGTACCCAAGAAGATGTTTACAGAAACTGCGATATTTTCGGTAAATGACGTCGAAAGTTGAAGAAATTTTGAGAGCAAATGCGGAATAGAATTACGCATTTACCCTGAATATTTCATCAACATTCAACGTTATTTGCGTAAAATATCTTTATTTTTTTCAATATTTTGCATGAAAAATCGCTCAGTCGCTTGGTCTGACAATCAAACTGCCTGGTTTAGAGTGCAAAGTCCAAGAATCTTAGGATTTTATCAGCAGTCATGTAGCGTGCTCTGAACTGTTTGCCATTCGGCCAGGTATCAACAGACGTGCTTGAAACAAAGTGAAAACATTCTTATCATGCCGAGAAAATCAAGAGTTCCCCCGGATTAGATTATATTATCGGAATGAATGGCCTTTTTGTGGAATTTATCGGGGTATAAACTTGGAAAAGTCGCGGGAATACTGGACGAAGGCCGGAAGGCCTCGTCCAGTATTCCCGCGACTTTTCCAAGTTTATATCCCCGATAAATTCCACAAAAAGGACATTCATTCCTTATAATTCCAGCATTTGAAATAAATTCATCAAGAAAATGTGTTTATTTTCTGTTTTCTTAAAATTATTTTAACTGCGCCTCAAGGTTATAGAAAGTAGTTTGGCGTGGGAGTTTACTGGGATATAAATTTTGGACAGAGACTTGCTACGGACCAATCAAATGTTAGGGAATTGTGTAAATATTTTTGTGCTGGAATTATTGTTGCCTGACCTTAATCTCGAATTCCAATCTTTGTTACTTGTGACTGAAGAAACCAACCAATGTAGACCCAGATCAGCCTGCATAATCTGATCAGGATCTGCACTGTTTGCTATTCAGTCATGCAAAATGTCAATCATGCTTCTAACCAGCATTATAGAAGCACAATGAACAAGCCGATCAGGGGCCTGTTTCACTAAACTTTGTACAACTAAAATGTTTGTAAGTGCAAATTTAGGATCGTCGGGAAATTTCAATTGATGGAATTACATTTATTGAGCATAGGCTGCATATGCAGCCTATGCTTGATAAATGTACATCCGATAATTGTTTACAAGAAAACATTGTTAATGTGAAATTTACACTCATAATTTTGCACTTAAAACATTTTAGTCGTACAGAGTTTAGTGAAACGGCCCCCAGGAGCTAGACTGGCCACAAAACCCATAAACCCCTACTTCTGCAGTTCCAGTCACATTTACTCCCATTACAGACAAGCGGCGGTACCGGGAGTCATACATATACAGTGACCCGCGCGACCTTGTGTCCAACGGGACCCGGTCGAGCGTCTCCCCTCACACCCCCACGGCTGCCGGCAACCGCTACTCTGTGATAAGTGACGTCAGCTCAAACACAACGTCGGGGATCGCCAGTGACAAAATGACTGTCAGCTTCGAGAGTGACGGTAATACACAGCTTGTATGGGCCGCCGGCTGATAAAATTGACCTTACGAAGTTTGTGGCAAATATATGAAATAATGCATTTTGTGAAAAATAAATGATTACTCCCTCAAAGTATACTCAGCTAGATAAGATTACTTTTGTTGGTGAAATCGGCTACTGAAGTGCAACTGGACAAAACTACACTCGGGGGGGGGGGGGGTCCATTTTGTTATTGACTTTCCATACATCTACATGCCTGGGAACGCTAAGAGCATAATTAGTAAAACACGAAGGTATCTCGCACGCAAATATTAGTTGGTTTACAGTATGTTAATCTGTCTCCCATATCTCCTTGATGACTGCGATCTTTTGACGTACCTGTCCAGGTGTTTACGTATTACGTATGTAATTTAGCTCATTGCGACTTACATATACAATGTACATAGTTTGTTTGTGTTAACAGGGTTTAGGCCAGCCATTTGTGGACGGGACATGTTTCAAATATTTTTGGAAAATCACATGTGTCATATTAAAGCTAAATTGGGAATTTTCTATTCCAAATTATTTATCACAAGAAGTATGCAAATTGATAATTTTGTGACATGAGACAATGACATGAGACGAGTCATATGATTTTGTAGGATTTTTCATGAAAACTATTTACAGATAATACAGAAACTGTGATATTTTGTGTAAATGATGTAAGTTGATAAAAGCTCGGAGCAATCCGCATTTTCTCTGAACCTTTCATTTCATCAACTTTTGTAATTAGTATTCATGTGATAGTCACATCTTCTTGGGTACAAAATCACATGGAATAGAATTCCGCATTTGCTCTGAACATTTCGACAACTTGTGATGTGATTTCAGGAAAACATCATAAATGTTGTAAATATCTTGGGTACAAAATCACATGGTGCATGTATAGAGAATAGTAGGTTAGTGCCGTGAATGGGAAAAAATATCTGGCAAGACTTGGGAAATGGGATGGGCGAGGCTCTGCCAAGCACATCCCGTTTGAGTGCCGCGCCAGATATTTTTCCCCATTCACGGCACTAACCTACTATTCTATTTATCCCGTCAACACCTACAAATAGCTTTAAAATGCAATCATGGGCCTTCCGCATCCGCTGTGTAGGCCACGACTCGGTTCGTCAGGTGGCGCCTCGAGTGGGTATACCCACAATCGTAGCTAACGATTGATGCTATTTTTATTTTGGAAATGGTATCCCACAAAGCGTCATAAGCTGACAAAAAAGTGTGTAGACAACTACGAAATTCGTTCGCAACCGGGCGACCCAGCTTATAATTTTTGCTAGCCCCGACCCAGAAACGATTCGCATCTGGCGCCCGTTAAAACGCATGTTTGCATGTTGAGAGCAATCAGAGGGCGCTAACTATACCGGGTTCATGATCAATCGCTTATCTAGTTGCCGACGTCTTTCGCGACAGTAACCTGTCAATCATGCCACTAAGGGCAGACTTTACTTAACAGCGATTGGCTGTACTGTATAAATAACTTCGCCACGAGAACAACACGTGTTTTGAACTGACAATTATAGTAGCCAGAAGCAATGTTTGGCTAGGGGATTATTGAAACTATCGACCCGTGACTTTTATTGTCACAGCGGGTAGGCATGATTTTAGTGAATCGCGTAATGATGTGATGAAACAATCGGGTGTCGTAAAATAAATGGTGTTGTAAATAGTTTGGCAGGCCAGCAATTAGCGAGATTTATGTCACTGGGTGGGAAATGGGGATTACCTGAACAAATTTGGTTCCAGCTTTTTTTAGAATTTCTGATATTTTGCTAGATTTTTTTAAGGCGAAGTGAACTTCTCCTTGCCGGACACATAGGGCGACTTGGGCAAAAAAAAGCGACAACTTCACCCAAGTCGCCCCCAAAATTGAACCCTGCGCAGTGATGATTAGGTCGTATTGACATATCAAAGATGTTGCACGGCACATACACACTGTGTTGACAGGATAAATTTGACTATTGTGTGTGATTGTAGAGATGAGTCGGGAGGTCCTGATTGACACACCGCCACTGTCAGGCCTGCTGCTGCACACCCCCAGTCCCACCCGGTCCAAGATTGTCTCCACTCTACCAGGTAACGTAACACTTTCGCCTATCTATATAGTGTAACAGGGGCGGATCTAGCATTTGTGGAACGGGGGGGGGGGGTTGTCTAGTTGCAAAGGTAACTCTTGCAATCTACTCCCGTAGGGAGTAATTTCAAGAGTTACTGTTCGCGACTAGAGAGTTGTCCTATTTTCGAGCTCTTCGAAAGGCAATTTCCTGTGTTTTCAACGCTACCAGGTAACGTAACTACCGTCTTCACTGTATTCATCACAACACTTTTACTCATCTACATTGTTTGTGTAGTAATGTCAACTTTCACTCTTAAATACCATCCCACCAGTAGCCTATTTCACCAGCATTGCAAAGTACAGTCGCACCTGTACTTACGGCCACCTGTATTAAGCGTCTCCCTCCGTTAAGCGGCCATTTTATTTCCCCCCAATGAAAATTACTCTAAAATGCACCTGTATTAAGCGTGAACCTGTCTAACGCGGCCAACGGACAGGCAAAATCGTCCATTTTGCCTCGAAATCCTCGTTTTAGCGGCCATTCTCGGCAAAATCTCGGAAATTCTAAAAATAAAGCTGGGACCAAATTCGTTCAGATAATCCCCATTTCCCACCCAGTGACCTAAATCTCGCTAATTGCAGGCCTGCCAAACTGTTTACAATACCATTTCAATTTGTTTTATGACACCCGATTGTTTGACCAAATTTTCATCACAACATTACGCGATTCACTAAAATCATGCCTACCCGCTGTGACAATAAAAGTCAAGGGTCGATAGTTTCAATAATTCCCCTAGCCAAATATTGCTTCTGGCTACTATAATTGTCAGTTCAAAACACGTGTTATTCTCGTGGCCGAGTTATTTATACAGTACAGCCAATCGCTGGTAAGTAAAGGCAGCCCTTAGTGGCATGATTGACAGGTTACTGTGGCGAAAGACGTCGGCAATATATCTATCAGCGATTGATCATGAACCCGCTATAGTTAACTCCCTCCGAATACTCTCAACCAGACAAACAAACACATGCAAACACGCGTTTATTTCAACCAAATATGGCTAACTGTATTGTCAGAAAACATGAAAAAGTCTGTAAATATCACGGACAATTTCGGCGATTTCGTACCTACGTAGTTTCGTCCTTTTGCAACTTTTTCCAATCGATGTTAACGTAACCTGATTTTTATGATAATTCAGTTTGGTATTAACTAAATATACAGAATTTATGCACATCCAAGTTCATAAATGATATTTTAAGGGAATTTAAACGGATTAATTTGCATGCATCATAATGTGCAAGTTTTAGCGAGCGTGGCATGGGACTGCTGTTATAAGCCGAGCTATGCTGACCGTGGGCCGTTGCCTAACTACATACGCCAGACAAACTGGTGATTTTCGGACGAACTGGTACATCTTGTAACAACAAACACGCGATTGACCCATCAAATTATTAAACGTTCCGTTTGATAATCCATTCTTCCATTCTATTGTGCATATTGTATTTACATATTTACATTATCCAGTAGCGGATTCGGGTGGGGGCTTCAGAAATCCCGATCCCGATTTTTCTTCTTCTTTTTTTTTTTGATTTTTTTTTTTTTTTTTACACAAAGATGCATTTTGTGTTTGGCATTTCTAATTGACATAGGCGCCGCTTAGATCAATGAGTATTCGAAATTAAAGTAAACACTATATCATGATGTACATATGAACTTAAGACAAGTTTGACTGTACATTAATTGTACATATAAATCTATATGGAACAAGTTATAAGTCGGTCCAAGATGAACCTCCATTAAGCACCCACCTGTGTTAAGCAAGCAATTTTGGACTTTCCCATGGCCGCTTGCTTAAGACAAGTTTGACTGTATACTTATCTAGCAAAGTATTTGATGGAGTATAATAATTATAATATAATTCTGCATACTTTTAATCATCAAATATATGCAGTCGTTAGTTCTATATGAAATAATGCATTTCGGGAAAAATAAATGATTACTCCCTACTTTGCTAGATAAGTATACTTTGCAATTTTGATGAAATCGGCTACAGATGTATGAAAATATCTAGGGCTAATTGTCTCGGACTTGTAACTGGAATGGGTGGCGGTTTGGTTAGGCCTGAGGAACCGTTTGTACTAGCCCAGTCTTATATATAGTTTAGTAGAAGTTGATTAACCCTTAAAAAGCTACTCACAACAATTGTCGTCTGCTGTTGCTTTTATTTATTGCCTTATTCCTCAATAAAAACATGGTTTGACAGCACTTCAGAACCATTTCCATTGAAGTGCTGTCAAACCATGTTGTAAATTATTCTAAAGTGCTGTGAAAGCATGTTTTTGATGGTAAAAATGGAAAATCGAAAATAAAAAGCAGACCACAAAAAAAATAAGATAACGGTCTACGGGTTAATGGTCACCTGACACAAATTTTCTGAGGTGGTTTCTCAATTATTGACACTTTTGATGTGTTTGAAGTGTAACTTTGCTAAATGGTGTAAAAGTAATGATGTAACATAAAGAAGTACTTGTTCTTTTTAATGAAACGGCACAAGCAGAAACAAGCCTGATATTCTGTGTATGTCTGCAGGTTACAAGCCGTCGCCCGTACCTGGAGCCAACCGGAGCCCTGTACTGGACAACAAGGAACTCTTCTCCACCTACACCTTCCCCTCGGCCAATAAAACGGCGGCCTCCCACCAGGCGCACTTCCATCTGACCAGTCAGAACAACACCAGCACAGGTAGTGTCCAATCAGATCGCAGTGGGAGTGGCCAGTCGCTAGGCAGTGGCAGCAGTGGTAGCTACAGGAAGCGGATGAGACAGCATCAACTACAACAACAACAATCTGGCATGTACAGTCCCATACTGCCGATTTATCCCACACCTACTTCACCAGTGGACATGCAGAGAGAGAAAACATCGCGACCCGCAAGTCGTAGCACCAGTAGGAAAGAAAGTTTCAAAGAGATTCTAGCGCAGCTACAAATGCACACTGCTGAATTAAAGGCTTCCAATATCATCGCACCTTCCCAACCACACCCTGTAAATACGCCTGAACTCGAACACGTGCCTTCATTTCATATGGACGACCTGGATTACCGGCCATGTTCACGGTCCGGATCCTCCGATCATAGGACGCACCGGTCATACGCGAGTGACACGTCGAGCCAGTCGTACATGCTGGCCAGTATCAGCACGGTGACGTCCCTCGGTGACTACCCGCGCCCGCCAAATCTCTCACACGCCTCCTCCACCAGCCTCGGTAGCTGCGATGTGAAGCTCGAGGAGGCCGACGAATTGTATATGCCACCGACGACCTTTGTCGACGAGACAATGCTGTACGAGGCTCTGCCAGAGACAATACATGCACAGAGCCATGTGGTGATGGAACAGGATGTTACTGAGTTTCCGCAAACTGAACATTCTCTAGAGCGAACTGATAGTCAGGTAAATGGAATGTACAGGATATATTCCTCGTCTACATGCATGGCACTTTTGCTGAATCTGATTTTGAACATCTGCAATATTCCCATATGTATTTTGGCAGTGTGAACAGGGCCTACTCTGTTCACTTCTTATCGCCCATCCATTTTGGAACACGTTTGTGCCCCTGTACAACAGTTGGGGCATTATTTGTCACACATCCAGTCCACTTTATACTGTGTATACTTGACAAACATTTCTACTCTGCCTCTGATCCTACCATATTTATGCCACATACAGAACGGAATTTCCGTTAATAGTATTTTCAGACAATTCCATTAATGAGAAACGTTTTTGTACAACATCACATTTCAGCTCGTTAAATTTACTCACATTGGTATTTTGGTGTGTAGGCGTTTCACCAAACACTTTGAGAGTAAATATTTATTTCTATCAAAATTTATTTATATCGTATCAAACGAGCGCCAGTTTATGTTTTGTTAATTAAAATTATTTATCATTCATGTAGTGTAATCATTACATTATCACAGCCATTGTTTTGATTAAAAACTATTTATTTCATAATAAAAGTATTAATTAATTTGTGTAGCAATTGAACATTACTCGTGCAAAGTGCACTTGCATGCAACCAGCCCAGAGCCAGGTCAGACTGCACATCTGTGCTGGCTGATCCGGGTCTATGCTGGTTGTACTTTGTGAGTTTGGTGAAATCCTCTACTGCACTATTGTAAGGGTTACTAAACCACGATTTGCAGGAGTCGGAGGAGGTGCCAATGGAGGACACGGTGGCAGCGGCGGCAAAGGTGAAGCCGACCCACATCACCGTGATGAACCAGAAGGAGATCTTGCATCCGGAGATCGAGGAGATCCGCGGCCACTCCAACGCCTTCTCCCTGCCCTTCATCACCGCCCTGTGTAACGACAAGTCGCTGTTACCCCTTCACAGCAACTCCGGCAGCATAGTCGGGTCGTACGACATGTCTTCTATGCGGTCAACGGACTCGCGTATTTCGCGGATATCTCACGATGTCGACCCGCGGAGGTTATCCGTGAATTACCCGAGTGGCACGAGCGGGACAATGGTTCAGACGTCGACGAATCGCCCATTCAGCTGGCATAGTGAGAGTTTTGATCTGGACGCACAGTTAGGGAATTTGAACGGCGGTAGCTACCAGCCCGCCGTGACTGACAATCATCGAAGTGTTCCACAAAACCTGAGTGATTTCATGGCGCCCACGGCTACGTGGACTAATGCGGTGGCATACGGTGTCGCGGGTGTTAACAGTGTGTCGTCGAAGCAGAATCTGGATCGGTACTCGCCGGAGTTGATGGCGACACAGCTAATGATCCCGCCGAAAATTTCCAGCGGCGGTCACAGTAACAACGATGATAACTTGCGGCACAAATCTCACTTAAAGGAGAACGTTGGCATAGCGTGATAATCTCGCAACCAGCGTAGACCCAGATCAGCCTGCACAGATGTGCAGGCTGATCTGGATCTGCGCTGGTTGCAAACGTTCGATGTGGATATTTTCATCAACTGTTACAGGTATAACTGAATACATGAAGATCACAGCAGTAACTTTAGATTATAATTCAAAAAGCTATATAGTCAAACAAATCATCAAATCATTATATTATATTCGTTAAACTTCACTCGGCGTAGGAATTTGTTCGTAAAAATTTATGACCGAATAATTTAAAATCTGTTAAAATTTTCAGAAATAAACTCACTGGTCAGCTGCCCATATTGAGTCCTTTCATTGTAAGTATGCAGTGCTGTCTGACATATGTTGTTGTGAGAATTTGATGTGCATACCTGTAACTTTCATGAAAATTCAAGTACAAAAAATACTCAAACCATTGTTTGCAACCAGACTTGGAACAAGTAGGTCACCAATACCACGTCATATTATTTCATTCTCGGGTTCAAAATTCTATGATAATACAGGTCTTCATTCTATAACAAAAAGGGCATTAACATAATTGTGACTGGAGAATGGGTCTTGATACAGTGCGTACAGTGTAATCCCAGATCAGCCTGCGCTTCCGTCGTGTTGCTAACAAACAGTACAGCTCCTTTTATCAGGGTGAATGCATGCATCAGGAGCAGACTGACCTGACTGTAGATGCGATTAGCTCCATTTCTCCAATGACAGTTATTTATGCGGTAAAAGGCCCATGAAGGCCTAATCTATGACACACATAAGGCACGCCATTTGATTTTGTACCTAAAAACATGTGCGATCTCTTGGAAAATATTGCCAAAATTTACGATATTTTCCGTAAATGACATCGAAAGTTGATGAAATTTTCATAGCAAATGCGGAATTTACACATCTTTCAACGTAATTTACAGAAATATCACAGTTTCTGTAAATATATTTCATGAAAAATCGCACATGTTGTAAAGTACAATATTACATGGCGCGTCTCGTTTATGCTCTCCTTATCAACGGTAAAAAGCGATGGTCAAGTGACTTAGAATGTTGTGTTAAAGGTACATACCCACTCAGTAGCCAGAAAGTGTTCTTTATGGGAGTTAAATAAGTGTATAATTGTGTCACTTCCACCAGTTCTAAAAATTACGGGTGCCCGCTATGCAGATATAATCATTTAGTAATATTTATTTTACTGATAGTGACGCGCGCTGGCATCAGACTATTTTCATATGCAAATGAGGCATGATATTTTTTAACTATTTATACTAATTAAATGCGTCGCCTAAAAAAATAATATTTTCGACAGAATATTAAGTATGATCATTGTACATCAAAAATAAATACAGAGAAATAGTGTCCGTTAGTATTTTAATGAAACACGGTTATTGCCCCTGATTTGCAAATTTATGTCTGATATAAAATGTATAATAATGCCAATTATTACGTGGGGTAATAGTGACTGAATATTTATTTTGCAAGAAAATGTCTCAGATGTTGTCTCTGATATAAAAAACATTTTGTGCCTACTGAGTGGGCATGAACCTTTAAAGGTACATACCCATGCAGTAGGCACAAAATGATCTTTATATCGGAGACATCATCTGAGACATTTTCTGGCAAATAAACATTCATTCACCATTACCCCACCTATGGATTGTCACTATTATACATTTTATATCAGAAGTAAATTTCCACACTGATATCAGGGGCGATAACCGTGTTTCCTTAAAATGTTAACGGACATTACTATTTATTCTCTGTATTTATTTTTCGATGTGTAATGATCATACCTTATAGTCTGTCGTAAATATTAGTTTTTCAGGTGACGCATTTAATTAGTATACATAATTCAAAAATGTCATGCCTCATTTGCATATGAAAATAGCCTGATACCACCGCGCGTCACTATCAGTAAAATAAATATTACTAAATGATTATATCTGTATAGCGGGCACTCGTAAGTTTTAGAACTGGTGGAATAGTGACACAATTATAGACTTATTTAAATCATATAAAGAACATTTTGTGCCTACTAAGTGGGCATGTACCTTTAAGTAGAGCAACATTTGAATGTCTATATTTTACTTTGCAATTTGTTGTGATCCTTTGTCTTCCATATCATTGATCGTGTTTTGTGTGACCTGTTACTCTCAAATTTCTCGAGGAAGGTCACATCTGCGAGATGTTTTATATGTCCTGTCTTACTAAAGCATTATTGTTAAGTTTGTATAAGTCGCGATCTGTGGTCAAGTATAAGTTTTGATATGTCCACGTAATCTGCAAACTGTGAATGTTGTCACGGGTTAGTGTCTGCCCTTGCCAGCGTTACCTCACTGTTGACACAGCTTTATACTTATCTTTTATTCAGAAAATGCTTATTTGAAGACATACTGTATATTAGTAGATTGTGGTAATTTAAGCAAGCCAGCGCTCCAGATAAGCTGTGTATCTAAAGAGTAGTGTACATCCTGATTTCAAATTAAATTCATATTTGATTTTTACAGATGGATTATTGATTTTCTTCATTATGAAATAGGGAACAAATGATCAAAACATAAAACAATTTAAACCATTCACTTATTTGAATGTAGTATTTCTTATTCACTTATTTATACTGTAATACAGTTGAAAATATACTTAGTTGAGCTGCAAATACAGTGTTTGCTTTTTGCAGCTCAAGTATTAAGTAAATTTTCAACTTTATTACAGTATTTCCACAACTCAATTTGAAAATCAATGCGTATTTTCACATTGCTGTGAGTATTTTGTACTCCCACTCAATGCGTATTGAGATAAAATAAGTATGTAAAATTCTCCAATTCGCACCTTATCTGGAGCTCTGCCAAGCTCAGCCAGCATTACTGTTGTGATTGTACGTGTCATAGGTTTTATGTTGTGACAGCGAACCAGATGCATTACTCACGGGTTGACCATCATTGAACAAATGTGCTTTAACCACAGAGCTCCACATAAATTTTGTATCTAAATATTTCATATTCAATGTTTATTTTACGTTTACAAATGTATTATTGATTTTCTTGCGTTTTAAATAAGGAACAAATGATAAAATGCTTTTTTGCAGCTCAACTAAGTAAATTTCAACTTTATTACAGTATTTTCACTAGCCATTTTGAAAATCAATGCGTATTTTCACATTGTTGTGAGCATTTTGTGCTCTCACTTTTGATAATCAATGTGCATTCTGCTAAAATAGGTGCGTAAAATATGCCAATATGCGCCTTATCTGGAGCTCTGTTTAACCATTTAAACCATAAATAACTGTGATATGTTAATTTTCCTACCAATCCAATTGTAACAAAATGATTTTCAGACTAGTCCATTTATGAAAAGGGGGTGTTTTTGGTCTCAAAAATGTGAAAATTACTTGCAAAAAGTGTGATCCTGATGAGACGGTTCGTCACGAGCCGGCTCGTCTGGATCTACACTTTTTGCCAATACCACTATACAGACCTGTGGTGTTTGAAAGGGTTCACCATTAACTCTCAGAATGCGGAAACGTAAATTGTTGTCTGCTTCTGCTTTATATTGTCTTGGTTTTACAGCACTTTAGAATCATTTCCATTCTGTGTTGCCAAAGCATATTTTTGATGAGAAAAAATGGAAACTAGAAAATAAACGGCAGACGGGAAATTTAATTCACCACAGTAAGCGTTATATTGATAATCTTACATCCAAAAATCAGCCCTCCATTTGTTTGTCGTGCAAGAAATTATTTACATTCTGTTATACTCCAGTAGGTGATATGTGGGCAAAAACAGATCTGGGCCAATGATTACCAAACCTTTTGGGCATGTTCTCAGCTTGATTGGTTGAGGCTGAGCTGGTTTCTGTTTCAGCCAATGAACTTCTTTATTTTGAGTACACAGTTATTTAGAGAATGTGCTCAGAATGTATAATAATCGCCAGTCCCCTATTTATTATAGGAATGAATGGCCTTTTTGTGGAATTTATCGGGGATATAAACTTGGAAAAGCCACTTTCGCAATTGGTGATAAAAATAAACAATTGGTGATAAAAAATTACAATTTTCGAGAATTTTCTTCTCTTTTTTTTTTCGAAAATTGTAATTTTTTATCGCCAATTGTTTATTTTTATCCTATTGGTTATTATAGTAATGAATGGCCTTTTTGTGGAATTTATCGGGGTATAAACTTGGAAAAGTCGCGGGAATACTGGACGAAGGCCGGAAGGCCTCGTCCAGTATTCCCACGACTTTTCCAAGTTTATATCCCCGATAAATTCAACAAAAAGGCCATTCATTCCTTATAATTCCAGCATTTGAAATAAATTCATCAAGAAAATGTGTTTATTTTCCGTTTTCTTAAGAATTATTTTAACTGTGCCTCACTGTTACGGAAAATAGTTTGGCGTGGGAGTTTGCTGGGATATAAATTTTGGACAGAGACTTGCTACAGGCCAATCAAATGTTAGGGAATTGTGTACATATTTTTGTGCTGGAATTATTACCACAATAGCAGTTTCTTTTATATATCTCTGGCATTTTGTCACAATTTACTTAGCAATAATTAATGAAAGAAATAGAGGTGTTACAAATGTGCAGGCTGATCTGGGTCTACACTGATCGAAAATGACATAAGGTCAATTTTTTTGAGTCTACAACCATATTTTCAATTCACATTCGTCAAAAATTGTAACGGTGTAAATTTTTGCCTCCTTGATTACTTATTAACTTATTAAATGTAATTGGGCCACATCCGACAGTCCTGGGCTTATTTTGTATGTGACCAGTAGCCGATTTCATCAAAATTGCAAAGTATACTTTGTGGGAGTAATGATTTATTTTTCCTGAAATGCATTATTTCAAATAGAACTAACAAATGCATGTAATGCATGATTAAAAGTATGCAGAATTATTATACTGAATTTATTACATTATCACAGCCATAATCAGGATATTGTGATTACAGTGCTGAGAAACTATGTTGCTTGCAATGTAGCTACAAGTAGATATCAAAAGACACCAGGCTCGCATTCTATTTATCAGGCAGCTCAGATACTGTAGGAATTCTTCGGCTAGCCTTGGAATTCCTCGCGTCTCCTAGCCTTGCCTGATAAAGTTGCTATCAAGTCGCTAGCCTGGTATTCCATATGTGCTGGGTGTTGGGGGGAAATCAGCTGTAGCCTATTTCACCAACATTGCAAAGTCTACTTTTCTAGCAAAGTATACTTTGAGGGAGTAATTATTTATTTTCCCTGAAATGCATTATTTCATACAGTACTAACGACTGCATATATTTGATGATTAAAAGTATGCAGAATTATTATACTGAATATTTTGGCTGTGATAATGTAATAAATTCAGTATAATAAAAGTTAATAAATTTATCCTTAAATTTAAAATTTCTCCCTCAAAGTATACTTTGCTAGAAAAGAAAACTTTGCAACATTTGTGAAATAGGCTGCTGGGGGCCGTTTCACTAAACTTTGTACGACTAAAATGTTCGTAAGTGTAAAATTAAAGTGGCCCATGTGTTTTATCATGATTTTCATGTTCCTTTTGTATAATTTTACACCTTTACATTTTATTTCCTGAGGCTCTATATCATAATATACAATGTACATGTGTGATATTTTATAATGACATGCCACCGAATCATGCTTAAAAATCAAATTAACTTATTTGTATCTGTATACGTTTTTCATATATAGAAATTTAGGGCTTTTTTATAAAGTTGTCTGGTTCTCGGACATATTATATGTTTTTTAACTGAAAGGTGGTTTTTAATTTATTTTTTATTTTATCTTTTAACTGGCTATTTTTTAAATAGTACTCTTTCCGCAATAATACAATTAATATGTTCAACAATTCTGCAAAAACCAGGAATCCACTTTTCCGATGTTTCGGCACAAGGCCTTTATCAAGGAATTAATTTCTACTGACACTAAGTGGCATCCATTTGAAATTTCACAATGTTTATGTTTATTCATGACGTCGTGACGTCATGAATAAACATAAACATTGTGAAATCTAAAATAGATGCCTAAAATGGATGCCACTTAGCGTTCAGTAGAAACTAATTCCTTGATAAGGCCTTGTGCATTTTTAAGATGAATGAAAATGTATGCCGTTTATCCATGTATGTGGCTGTGACTGGAGACATGGGGTTTATGGGTTCTGTGACCTGGCACCAGGTCAGGTTATTCTTATTTTTGAGCTGAAAAATATATTTTTTTATGTAATTATGTAATTATTCAGTTCCTGACTTTGGGATTCAAAATATGGGATTCATTAACCCGGCCTAAAATGACCTTTATAGCTTTAGGCAAGCTGTTAAACACCATTGAATAACATTAAATTATGTGTTTTGCGACCAGTGTAGATCCAAATCAACCTGTTATACAGTCTGACCAGGATCTGCACTGTTCGCCATCGATGAAACACCTATCATGCTTATAACAAGTAATGTAGATTGTTGTCAGGCTACAGGAGTGTGCTATTTGATCACGATCCACACTGGTCTCTAATCCCATAAGCCTCATGTTTCTCCAGTCACAGTCACAGCCACATATGAGACACGCCATGCGATTTTATACCTTCGGATATCTGTGTAATTCATGAAATATGTTTACAAAATTTACAATATTTTCCGTAAATGGCGTCGATATATTTCTGCATTTACTCTGAAAATTTTGTCAACTTTTGACTTTATTTATGAAAAATATTGTAAATTTTGTAAACGTATTTAATGAAATTACGCAGATGTCCGAAGGTATATATTTGTTCTCTCATCATTAATTAACCCTTTTCCTGCTGAGGATACACCATCATGTTTGTTGAAAATCCTAAATATTTTCCTTCTATGCGCTCAGAAGTAAATGTCGCGACCACCATTTTGAACCGTCTCGAGAGGTTCAAATGAATGGTCACAACATATGTTTTCATTGAAAAATAAAAAAAATAAAAATAAAATATTTAATAAATTTCATACCCGTAAAGGTGTATTCTGAAAGGAATGGGTTAGTTAAACAAAAGGCTATTGTGTTGACCATTCAGGCCACTAAAGAACAACTAACTAACAAACGTTCAGCACTAGACTTTGTGTTGTTGAACAGCCTAAAATCCATATTCATTTAGTGAATCTCTAGACATGACTATTTCACACTAATATGAAATATATACCTTCGTATTGGTTAGAGTGCAGGCTGCTGGTGTGTACATATATCCAAGGTGGGTAATGTGCATAGCCCACACCTGGTTTTTAAGCCCATTACGACCGGCATTTTCCTACATATTACAGCAGCTACCATACTTGAACAATATTTATTCAATAAAGTGTGGATGCTCTATCAGAGCTCCAGATAAGCTTTGTGTCTAAAGCGTACTATACTCCCGGATATCAAAATCATTGCATACTTTAGTTTTAGAAATGAATTATTGATTTTCCTCATTACTAAATATGGAACAAATCATAACAAAGATAACAAATTTAAACATTCACTTATTTGAGTTGCAAAAACTCAACTAAGTGAATTTTCAACTTTATGACAGTATTTTCACTTCAATTTGAAAATCAATGCGTATTTTCAGATTGCTGTGCGCATTTTGTACTCGCACTTTTGATAATCAGTGTGTATTCAGCTAAAATGCTTGCGCAAAATACGCCAATATGCACCTTATCTGGAGCTCTGCTCTATACTCTTAGTTCTATCCATTTCAGATTTATTTTCTCAAAAAATATGCCTGTTAAGCTACAAAACAAAATCTTATTCAATCAGTCGAGTTACTAACAAAAACAACTATGAGGCTGCTGTCGCTACCATCAGAAAATATTTCTCAGGGTATCTGCATTTTATCACTTCAAAATTACTTTATTAGTAACTGAGGTATTCAGGAAAATGTTGGTCGATCAGACCTAAATGTGACTGTGACTGTAGAAATTAGGCTTATGGCTTTTTTGACCTGTGATCAGGATCTGCATTGTTCACCATTCCATCAATTAAACACCTATCAAACTTCTAAGAAGCAATAGTAGGCTATAGTAGTGTGCTATTTGATCAGAAGCTACACTGGTCACAAAACAGACGATCGGGGTTCATCCTTACCGGAATTCCGACTGGAGACCTGGTTTGGCCCTCACATACGTCTTTGGTATTTTGTATGTGACAGTTGAATCTGGTTATACCCTGATGTGAGTATTACGATTATTCGTAATCATATTTTAGGGGAAGGGGCCAAGTGACTGGTGTGGTATGGACCTGCCATCAGGTCAGGTTATTCTAATTTCAGGGCTGAATATATTGTTTCTCGATGTAAATATTCCGTTCTGATTTTGGAATTTTCCCCCCAATGCAGCAGGTTAAAATGGGATCGAACCCGTTTGCCCGGCCTTACATGACCTTAGCTGTTGATAGGCCGTTAAAAACCAATAAACAAACACAAAACAGATAAGCCCCATTTTTCCAATCACAGCCACATATGAGAGATGCTATGTGATTTTGTACCCTCAGACATCTGCGTAATTTCATGAAATATGTTTACAAAATTTACAATATTTTCCATAAATGGGGTCAAAAGTTGACATAACTTTGGCAAATTTTGACTTTATTTATGAAAAATATTGTAAAGTTTGTAACCATATTTAATGAAATTACCGAAGGTACAAAATCACATGGCGTGTCTCATATAGCTGTAGCCGATTTCATCAACATTGCAAAGTATACTTATCTAGCAAAGTATACATTGAGGGAGTAATCATTGATTTTTCTGAAATGCATTATTTCATATAGACCTAATGATTGCATATATTTGATGATTAAAACTATGCAGAATTATTATACTGAATGTATTACATTATCACAGCCAAAATGGTTGTGATAGCCAAAATGGCTGTGATAATGTAATACATTTAGTATAATACAAATTAATACATTTGTCTTAAATTTGAAAATTTCTCCCTCAAAGTATACTTTGCTAGGAAAGTATACTTTGCAATGTTGGTGAAATAGGCTACTGGTGTGTGTGGCATACATCACGCAACATAGAATCGGCAATGATAGCAAATAGCAATAAGGCTTACTTTGCAGTACATTGCTTGTTTTTGTATTTCAAATTTGTATGGTTTTTAGATGCAGATGTATATAGATCGACATTTATATAGGATATTATACTATGGGAAATTTTATATATATTATATGTATATTTGACACATTGTTATAAATGTATGTGCTACTGTCTGACAAAAGGGACCCTATGACATTTGTGATCAACATAGCCCCAGACCAGCGTGTTATCCCTCGCCCATATGCAAGAGGGGATATGGCTTTAGTCCATGTACATGCGTACGTACGTTAATAACACCTTTCATTTTTCAGTAACTTATGAACCGCTTCACTGATTTTTATTCTATTTGGCCACAATGTGTGCCATGGGATTGTGCTTTGTTTTGCATGCGAGCCATGTCCGACCACCAAAGGTCAAGGTCACTGAGGACGTATGTTGACCTTGTTTGTATTAAGGCAAATGCATTAACTTTTCTTTTTCTTTTTTTATTCAGTAGCTTGTTTTATCATCAAAGCTACTAGCGAGGGGATTAGCTTAGTGATAACGTTGCCCTTGCTTATTCTCACAGGATTTAAGGCCTCACAATAATAGTCCTGGGGTGGGGGGGAAAGCTGCGGCTTTACGAGAAAGCTGCGGCTCCGGCATATTCGTGAATAATGACATACCTGATATTATTTGCTTAATGTTAGCTGACGACATAGCAAACGGTGCAGAATCAGCTGTTAAATTGCAACAACAAATTAACGTAATCAAGTTATTTTGCCAACAAACTGGAATGCAAGTAAATACGGACAAAACAAAGGTAATTGTTTTTCGAAATGGTGGTATACTAAGGTCATATGAGAACTTACCAATCGCGACAATTGGAAACTGTCTCCTTCTATAAATATTTGGGACTTCTATTTACACCAAAATTGATATGGACACGCGCGAAAGATACATTAGCAGCACAAGCAAAGAAGTCAATCATGGCAATATACGGATATCAACGAAATTTCGGATACTTTGACTATCAGGATATTTTAAAATTGTTTGATACCATGGTTACACCCGTCCTTTGTTATGGGGCTGAAATATGGGGTTATGAGCCCGCAGAACGAATAGAGTCGGTACAGACTAGCTTTTGTAAAACATTTCTGGGAGTATTTCAGACCGTAAACGATTCAATGGCGCTTGAAGATTGCGGTAGGTATCCGCTCTATACCACTTACTTTTCTAAATGTATAGCATACTGATGTCGTCTCATCCAAATGCCAAGTCATCGGTACCCTAGAAACTGTTATTTGATGCTAAAAGCACATGATGATATGGGACGAGTAAATTGGACCAGTCACATCAGAAATCTTTTATATAAATATGGTTTTGGATTTGTTTGGCTTTCTCAGGATGTAGGGGACATAACTATGTTTTTATATGAATTTAAACAGCGTGTTATTGATTGTTGTAAACAAACTTGGCACAGTCATATTGATACCTCTGCTAAATGTATTCACTATAAATATTTTCAAACTATGTTAAATGTAGAAAGGTATATTACATGTTCTCTACCATTTCATTTAAGAAAAGCTTTGGCAAAATTCAGGTGCTCCAACCACAAATTGAACATTGAAGTTGGAAGACATGCTGGAACACAGAGAGAACTTCGGATTTGCCAGTATTGTCTAATGCAGTCAAATCTACAAGTTCTGGAAGATGAATATCATGCGTTTTCCCACTGTAATTTATACGACATCAGATTGATACACCTACCTGCTCATCTGTGTTCCAACAAGTCTTTGGATGACTTTTATAGAATTTTGGGTTCAAATAATCATGAAACGATTTACACAATTTCCATATATGTTTACCATTTGTTAAACAAGCGCAACACATTATAATTCCATTAGATATTGTCAAATGTACATTTATGGCAGAGGCCTACATGGGTATTCATTGATATTTGTTCAAATGTACATGTTATGGGCCAGAGGCCTACATCATCCAAATAAACTAACTAAGTACTAAGTATGATAAAAATACAAAATGGCCACCAAAAATAACCATAAATTGCTGTCGACAGCACTGAAATAACACATAACAACCGATTGGGTAGTTATTGTTACTTCTAGCTCTAGATCCACAGTGTGTATGTGAAACACAAATGTATGTTAGTACTATACCAAGTTTTATGATGTAGACACTTGAATATGGTCGCGGATGAAGGTTGTTACGCAAATATTGCATCACAAAACTCTATGTACTGTGTTGTCATTATAAGTTTGATCAACGTCTACTAATCAGTGCAGTAACTTATCTTGTTACCGGTCTGTTTTTGAATAAAGTAAAGGTTAATTAATAAATCATGAGAGTGGATATTTCAAATAATGTATTTAAATTTTGTAGTGACTATTTTCCAATATGGTGGCTGCCCAGACAAGGCACAGATACAATAGTGTTTGGGTTTTTTCCTTCAGTATTATATATTATAATGTTTTAATATGATCATGATGATCAGAACATTATTTATCAATGAAGTGTGTATTAACATAAATACGATAAACAAGTAACACATTATAAACAGTATAGAGGCTTTGGTTACAAACTGGCCTCATACATTTGGCAATAATCCGAAGAGCAATCCGCTGTCAATTTTTTGCACACAACCCCCCTGAGTTCCTAGACTATCTGTGTGGGTTATCTATAATAATTATTGCAAATGTCATAAGGTCTATTTTGTCAGCCACTGTCCATATTTGTAATATTTAATGGTGTATGTCATGGTAGATAATCAGCCTGTTATATGGGTATGTTTTGGGTCCCTGCCCGAAATAATGGACTTTCTGAATGGTGCATCTGCATGGTCTGATCTGGCACTATGCTATTCACCATTCAGTCGCTCAGTATCCTTTCTTCCATCAGCATGTGGTTGTTGGTTGGTAGCTTGTGATGGGTATTTAACAATTGGGTTCCATCCTTACCGGAATCCCGACCAGAGACCTGGTTTAACCCTCATGTACGTCTTTGAGACTTTCTTGTATGTGAGTTGAATCTGGTTATTCCCCTTATATGAGTAATATCATATGATTATTCCTAATCCTATTACGGGAAGGGGCCAAGTAACTGTGGTGTGGTGCACAATGTCGGGTTATTCTAACAGATATTTTAACAGTGAATCTTACTGGGATTCCTACCTGAGGTCATGTGATCTGGTGTAGTCAGGGTACCTGGCACCGGATCAGGACTGCTCTGAAAGTTGTTTTATTGTAATTTTAGTGTTGAATGTACAGTTCTCCTCGAATTTCGGTGCAGTCCTGTCTGTATAAGCAGTTATGGCCTTGTTGAACTGTCATAAACGCCCAATGAACCAGTCTTCCATCAGCAACACAGATAAATTCACAGTGACTGTAGTGGATCATGGGCCTGTTTCACTATAAAACTTTGTACGACTAAAATGTTTGTAAGTGCAAATTTATGATCATCTGCAAATTTAAATTGATGGATTTACATTTATTGAGCATAGGCTGCATGTAAATCCAATACTTGTTTACAAGAAAATGTTGTTAATGTGAAGTTTACAGACTATCATACTTTTGCAGTTACGAACATTTTAGTCGTACAAAGTTTAGTAAAACGGCCCCCACGATCATTTGTTACCAATGTCCTGTTGTTCGTTTCTCCGTCGCCAGTCCATTTTTGATAACATTACAGCTCATAGCTGCCTCTACTCCAGTAATATTGTTTGCTGTAATTTTGTAATTGATTTTCATCAAATGAGCATGGAAACCAGTAGTTGATTTCATCAAAATTGCAAAGTATACTTATCTAGCAAAGTATACTTTGAGGGAGTAATCATTTATTTTTCCCGAAATGCACTATTTCATATAGAACTAACGACTGCATATATTTGATGATTAAAAGTATGCAGAATTATTATACTGAATTTATTACATTATCACAGCCAAAATGGCTGTGATAATGTAATAAATTCAGTATAATAAAAATTAATAAATTTATCCTTAAATTGAAAATTACTCACTCAAAGTAGAAAGCTAGATAAGTATACTTTGCAATGTTGGTGAAATAGGCTACAGAAATAGTTGTACATGTATTCTAAGATTCAGGCACGTTTTCAATTACTTAAATTGTCTAATAATGTTTTGAAATACTGTATTAGCCAGGGCCCGGTTGTTCAAAACACCAGGGCCCGGTTGCTCAAAACATCAGTTAGAGCTTAACGGTTAAAACTGTTAGAAATCCTTAACTGATGTTAAAATCTCTGTTAACAGAGATTTTAAAAATCTCTGTTAAACAGAGATTTTAACCATTCAGTTAAGGATTTAACAGTCCGTTAAGCTAACTGATGTTTTGAACAACCAGGCCCAGCTGTCCAAGTGTATTTTGGAAATAATCTACAAGGTATGCTTTTTGTATTCTCCCCATAGATCTGAACAAAAACATGTTCTGCAAAAAAGTCGTACTTGAACACATGGTTAAACCCTTGAAATGAACTGTTGTTTTATATTTTTCTTTAACCATAAGTTTTACATCACTTTAGAACCATTTCCAAAGTGTTGTCAAAGCAAGTTTTTGGTGAGTACAATGGAAAATAAAAAATAAAAAGCATACAAACAAACATTTTAATTTAGCGTTCTGAGGGTTAATGCAGTATTTCAAAACAGTAACAACGGTATTCTTGACACATTTAAATTTTTACTGACTGGCTGGAAATACATGGTCGGCATCTTGAGAATTTCATGCATTTTTTCCATGTTCTGTGCTCTCTAATTTATGAAGATCGGTGATGGAATAAATGATAGTATCAAATTATTATATTAATTGAAGCAACATCGTGTTCTATAAGTGTTACCAGCTGTGGAAAGGTACTTTGCCATGCATGCAACCAGCAAAGCCCCAGTTCAGACTGCACATCACATCTGCACAGTCTGAACTGGGTCTGCACTGGTTGTGATTCAGTCAAGGAGTATTACTGACAAAAAACAAAATGATTATACTATAACCTGATTATGCGAATGTGCAATCGCATTCAGATCTACAAATGTTGCGAATTTTGTAAGGTCTCTTTTCTCAGCCAGGGGCCAATATGTTACCTACTCTCTGTTTCACGAAACCTGCCTAATATTTACGGCTATATAAACAATGCAAAAATAACTTCCTTTTTTTGATAATATTAAATGTTATCAAAATTAAGAATGAGCCTTTTTATTTGTGAAATTTGGTCCAATATTGATTTTATTACGATAAAACAATTTCCCCATGTTAAATCCCCATAGAAATCTTCACAGAGTGAAGGTGTCTCTTGGGATTTAACATGTGAAATCTTTTTTCTAATTTCAGAAATAGTGGACCGATTTTCAAAACTTATGTTTTCTTACCGGTAGTTAGATCATTTCCAAGCGATCTATCCAGGTTTCAGAATCATTTTACCATATATTTTTTTTTCGACTCCTCCCACAGCTCCAACTCATTTCCCCCCATGTTAAATTCCCATAGACAAATCAATTTTTCGTAATCAAATCAATATTTTACCAAATTTCAAGAAATAAAAAGAAGGCTCATTCTTAAATTTGGATAAAATTTAATATTGTGGGAACAAAAATATTGTTTTTGCATTGTTTATATGTCCATAATATTTGGGCAGGTTTTGTGAAACAGACAGTAGCATCATGCACTGGCATTAGGTTGATTACCCACTGTGTATATTCACAGGTGACCGACTACCTAGGACCCAATTCTTGGCACATTTGGAAAACGTTACCCCACCCACCCATTTCCATACACTATACCTTACAGCCTTTTCAGGATAAGGCTGTAAGGTATAGTGTATGGAAATGGGTGGGTGGGGTAACAAGAAAAGGCTGTAAGGTATAGGGTGGGTGGGATAACGTATTCCAAATGAGCCAAGTATTGGGTCCTAGGTCCGAGTCGTCCACCTGTGTGTATATTTGTGACTGTTACGCAGTTTAACCCATTTCGATGTACTATATATAGTAGGCTACACCATTTTGCGGATGTAAACATATCCTTATTTCTATGCAGAATTTTATACTGTGCACATAGTTAGAGCCATAGTATTGAGATAGCAAATAAGTGTTCAGAACATAAGACATTTTTTCAGAAATACAACAACTATAATTTTGAGGTTATTTGGTACCCGTGAAGATATATTTGAATTTTGATCCGATATCCAGGTCATGGATTATCTTCCCCTTTTAGATGTAAAATTTTGCAGTTTTTCTTTGTATTTTGTAAATCGTTTGAACCCCAATATAGACGACAGGTGGAAGACTCGGACCTGTGGCACGAAAAAAAATGCCCTTTACAAAAAATCCATTACCCCACCCACTTAGTCTCATAGAGTACTTCTATAATAGAAGATAGTACTGTACAAGACCAAGTGGGTAGGGTAATGGATTTTTGGTTATGGGCATTTTCTTTGTGTCACATGTCCGAGTCTTCCACCTGTGCCCCCAGCGCATGCCCACGTAATCATTACAATTAGTCGTTAAACCAGACTCTGGAATTGCTTCCCTTGTTGAATTGCCTCTATGTCGCAGCTATTCATTTAAAAAATCAATAATATCTTGTGTCAACTTTCAACATCATTTGCTGAAAATGTGACATTTTATCTAAATCAATAACGGGTGGGGGTAATTGATTTTTTTGTAATGGTCCTTTTTTGTGTCACAGGTCCGAGTCTTCCACCTGTGATATAGACAGATTTGATCCTTAGTATGTAGCTTCTTTATGGTGTGTAGATGAACAAAGTGCATTTTTACTTTTGCCCAGTTGTTTCTATAAAAGCACCTCTTGTATGTCCACTTTGTTGGGAGATAGATGCCACTGATGTCACAACACATACTTTCAGTGGTAAATGAGAAAAATAATCAGTTTTATGCAAACAAGCATGGTCGTGTATGTGCGTATGTATGTGCGTGCGTTTCTAACACTTTTCATTTTTAGCCAGGTTTTTTTTTTGAAAAAAACCCAGGCTATTGGATTGGCGAAAGCCGGGCGGGCGGCGTCCACAATCAATGTTAAGTTTTGGTGTTTGAGTCCATTTCTTTGTTACTGTACCTCATAGGACCAACAAACTGCCACAGCTTCATAACCAAGGGGTGCCCACCACATATCACTATCCAACATGTTATCTTTTTTTTAACTTGACCCATTTTTTCCGCACAGTCGACTTAGCCATTTTCAATGTTAACTTTTCGCGTTTACAATGTTATGTTTTCGTGTTTAAGTCCATTTCTTTGGTAGGTACTGTACCACCTAGGACCACCAAACTTTCACAGCTTTCATAACCAAGGGGTGACCACCACATACAACTATCCAACATGTGACCATTTTTTTTACCTTGACCTATTATTTCTACGTAATTGACTTAGCCATTTTCAACGTTAACTTTTTAACGTACGTCTGATTAAAGTTTTTTGGTTAAAGTTTTTCGTTATACTATATCTTAGCAACTGCTTCGCCCATTACCTTGAAACTTCACATGGGTGTTTATCATCATCCATATTTTCATTCTACCCCCCAACTGTGCGGCCCCTGTGTTCAATGTCAAGGTCAAATTACTTTGAATTTTTTTCCTAAAGTTTTTTTGTGTACTATATCTCTGCAACTGCTTCACCCATTACCTTGATACTTCACATGGGTGTTTATCATCAGCGCGATATAGTCGGCATTTTGGCATCCGTCCGTGTGTCCGGTTAAAGTTTTTTGGTTAAAGTTTTTCCATCCACTATATCTCTTTTTTTAGTGTCCATACCTCGCCCCAAGGTGCCGACATTCAGGCCACGGCCATCTAGTCTACAAAAAGTGGCTTTGCCTCGTTTCTTGTTTAATAATTTATTAACATCTCCACTGATGCTGATAATATTTGGCCACAATGTGTGTCCAGGGACTTATGTTCACCTTGTTTGTATTGTACAACGGTTGGTTGGGAGCATGCGGTGGGTAATTAAACAATGCATCAGATATGTCTTTGGTAACATACCCAGCCTGAAGCTGCCCTTAACTCCAGTAATATTATGGGTGGCAGGTGAGGTGGGAGCATGCGATGGGTATTTTAACTATCGGGTTCATGATTACCAGAATCTCTATCGGAGACCTGGTTTGGCCCTCATATACGTCGTTGGCATTCAGTTGAATCTGGTTATACCCCTTATGTGAGTACCGTAATCCTATTACTTTTATGGGAAGGGTCAATGACTTTGGTGTGGTATGGACCTGGCACCAGGTCAGGTTATTCTAATTTCAGGGCTAAATATATTTGTTTTCGATGTAAATATTTTGGTCTGATTTCTAAACTACATTTAAAATACTGATTCTAGGGCAAATTTCAAATGGTAGTGATATAGTATGGGTATCTAGACGACCACTCCTTCCTTAAATTGTAAAATCCCAAACAATCAATAAATCCTTACAGGGATTCATACCCTTATGGTAAATCTTGATGTTAACCCTTGGAATGCGGGGAAACAAAAATAGTCGTCTCGTGTTGTTTTGTATTTCGTTTTTTTTCTTCAAAGACAACGTTGTTTGACAGTAATTTAGAATACTTTCCATTTGCTGCGAAAAATGAATAATATAAGATAAACAGCAGACGACAAAAAATAATTCAACATTATAAGGGTTAAATGGCGGTCACAACATATACCTTTGTAAAGAAATAAGAAACATACATGTATGTATTTGTTTTTTCATCCATAAACTGGTGCATCCTCAGGATGTAAAGGATTCGCAAAGTTGTGAATTATGAGTTTGTAGACGGTTATAATACTCCCAACATGTTACAATAAATATACTTATACCTATCCATGTATGTTTTATTTATTCAGCAACACTGTGTGTATATCCATTATTCAAGGTTTGGAATTGGCTTGAAGACCTTCCATATCGCACATACATGTATAAGTAAAAAAAAAAGCAAAAAAAAGCCGAATTTTGAATTGTTTTATGTAATATATGTTGATGCAAGGCGGACAAATGTGTGTATATATATTTGGAAAAATTTCTAACCGAACGGTTTTATATTGCTCATAAAATGTTAAATATGCAAGTATCACAGTAAAAATTTCAGTGGTAACATTGTTGTAGATAGATTTACTGTGTATTGATAAAAGGATTTTGCCGATCCTGCAATTATTGGTTGAAGCATGGCGGAAAACGCTTATTTCTTATTTTTTGCACGTGCGTACGCTTGTTGTGTACATATTTTTCTTGTTGATAACACTTCATGTAAGTTACCCCATTGTCACAGGGCGAGAAAGATACATATCCGACCCGAGGCTCAAACCGGGCTCGAATACACATTCAACGCCCATGGCAGTGGTCCTAGTGAATGCTTTAACACATGGCACATGTCCAAACTTCTGCTAATTGCAACCAACACCATATGACTAAACATTTGTTGGTCTGCCTTAAGGATAATTTCCCTTCCAGCAACCTTTGTTTACCTCGACTTTCGGATGTCACTGAATGTTTTTAGTTTCAATTTCGGTAACCTGTCATAAAATGTTTCGGATGGTTTGCCCAATTACAGTCTGGTTTGTTTGAACTCACTGTATGCTTCCTCTCCTTTCTCCGGTGCACCTATCAGATCTTGACTAATATCTGGTCTCCCTACTGTGGCAGTTGATAGAGTTGATACCAGTGGATTTGTGGAAAGAAATGGATCGATCCAGGTATTTTCAAGTAAGCCTACCACAAGTTTCACGCATGTTTCATCGTGTTTAATTCGTCTTTTTGTGAGATCTGCATGTGACACACCACTGCGTGCCTTTGCCTTTATCATTTCTCTGATATTTTTAAGGCACATGCTTCTGTACTCGGCTGTTGTGTAGTAACGACTTACTGCACCCGGCTTGAGGCTAAAGCCCTTGGTGCCACCTGCTGTTTGAGTATACTTGTAAACTCTCCTCGATGGTCTGGTCAACCATCATTCCATTCATTCATTTCTTGTTTGAACACCGAGCTGTCAGGATGTCGCTAATTAGCACTCTTGACGCCGTGTTCGCAGTTTTGAAGCCACTGATGCCGGAGTGGGTAAATTCGAAGCCGTTGTATCGCATACACAATGGACATAAAACATTTACCCTGGAGGTTAATTGGAGTTTGAAACCACAGCAGCCTACCATCACTGCTGTGGTGAAGAAACCCAAGCGATCTCGTCGGTCGAGGAAAATGACTGGGATTGAGAAGGCTCCCCCTCGGGAGTCACGCTCATCCGTAACGGGGCCCTTCTCAGGGCCCCTCGACGACACTACACACCACCGTCGAGCCAGTACCCCATGATGCCACCGACGCCGACCACGACGACCACGCCGACCACGACGACCACACCGACCACTCCTCCACGACGGAGGAACAGAGTCCGGAGGTGAGCCCCTCGGGAGCGCCAGCATAAGCCCGGACGAGCTAAACTCGTCCCGGGAAATGCACCCGGACTCCGACAGCGACGACGACGAGTGGCACGATACGTCACCCGTCGTCCCACAGCCGCCTAGACGAACTCCGGAACAACCAACTACATCAATCGCCGGTACATCGACCGGCCGATTCGACTACGACTGCGACTACAACGGACCCGAGATACTAAAAGTCGAGTTGCCGCCATCTACTACCAGGAAGCACCACTACATCGTCAGAAAACACGTCGACAGGACCCTTTCGAGCCATCGTTCACCCAACAACCATCACAGACATCAACGGATATCTACACAAGGGCTATCTGACCTGTACCTTCACTGACGGAGATTTACAGGGAGAAAGATACTACCAACACCAGATCACCAGCGAGAACGTCCGCGCGGTTAGAAAACAGATTCATCTCAGCAACAAGAACTACGGCGACGCGTCGGCAGAATTTGCTTCTTTAATGAGGAAACCAGGGCGGAAGCGAGGCGGCATAGATCTCGGGGCCAGGATAGCCATGGAACGACCACCAATCACCACAGTATTCTAGGCGGCTGATTGCGAGCAGCAAACAACATACTCGGCGACCGTGCTCCGGATTACTGCACGAAATTAGGTCATCAAATTGGTGACCGCCAGCAGTAATCCAATTCGCACATTTGTCTCTGGGGCCCTAAGCCCGCGAACTGGTTCTACCCAGATTGCACAATTTCAAAAATTCAAAATTCCCATTCGGCCCAAGTTTGTATTCCGCCTTTTGCGGACGGCGTGCAAGTCCATAGAGACAGTGCGGCCGTTAAACGTAAGCAAAAGAAAGAAAGAAGTCTGGTCAACAGGAATTCAACCAAACACAATGTCCCCCATCAAGTTGCACAGATAACCCTCCATTGGCTTCATGTGTGTACGCTTGAGGCCGTTCATTTTCAAGACTTGCGATCTGGTTGTGTACACGGGCATGTATTTCGCATAGTTCTGTCTATCATTTGCGAAGAACCATGGGATAATTGCTCTTGTCACGGCAATATGAAGATCCCAGTTGCCCTCCCTATAAGCTAGGACAACACCAAGTACGGAGTCATCCAAATCAATGTAGCTCATCCAAAAAAACAGAAAGGTCACCCCCGTCTGTTCTTAGGACATCTAGGTATGAACAGCTCGAAGATTGAGTCACATGAATCGTTGTTCAGTACTTCGCTCAGGTAAGGTGTCTCGTGTTACTTCACTGTGACGTTTCCCTATTACGATGATGGTATTCAGTTTGTGCAGTTCAGGCTGGTGTTCCTCCTCTAACCAGACGTAAAACCCCTTCCGATGAGGGTTGCATAGGGATTTGTAAAATGCAATGTAATACTCACACAAGATGCAGAGATGTCGTACTGTATCTAATGTATTGGTGTTATACACGGCACCAACTGATATGAATGGCTAAAAGCGTAGACACTGGCCTGCGCGGATGCGCATGCTGACCTGGGGCTACGCTGGTCGCATGCGTCATAAGGTCCCTTCTCAGTAGGCGGCTCCAAAACAGATGGAAAGACACACAAACGGGCATGATTACAGACAAAGGGCCATAAGGAATAGTTACTTATCGCAGGAGACGCTATGTACATAGGGTGACTGCTGATGACCCGTATATTTATCTGCAAGTTTGAAGAGTGGTGTAAATAGCATTTGTGGCCAACATAAGGCAAATGCTGTTTTTTCATAAAAGGAAATAACTTTGTTTATACAATTAGCCTACTATATGAGTACATGCATGAGGTAATGTAGTGAATGGACGTAGATATACATTTGCCGAACATGATTTCGAAATGTTTAACATTTTAAAGTAGCAATATGCGGTCAATTTAAAATTTATATGATCCGTATTAATCCTGTTTAAACGATGTCATTTACGCATGTCTCCTCTCTGAAAACAATACTCTATCGAAAACATATGCAATGTGGCCGGTCGAATTTGACGGGAGACGGTCAGTGCAGCTATGGCAAGTGACTTTAACTGCGTCTAAAGGTAGCACACTTATGTGATTTATCTGGATTTGTAAAGTCTCTACGTGCAATCGGAAAAGCCACACCCCTGGTTTTCATATGCATGTGCATTAGCCTAAGCGATGCATACACAAAATAACGCACTACTGCATGTTTATGTTCATGTCCACCACATATCACTATCCAATGTTTTTTGTTTACCTTTTTTTGAACTTGACCCATTTTTTCAGCGCAGTCGACTTAGCCATTTTCAATGTTAACTTTTCGCGTTTACAATGTTATGTTTTCGTGTTTAACTCCAATTATTTGGTATTGTACCACCTAGGACCACCAAACTGTCACAGCTTCATAACCATGGGGTGCCCACCACATACAACTATCCAACATGTGAGCATTTTTTTTACCTTGACCTATTACTTCTACGTAATTGACTTTAACGTTAACTTTTCGCGTTTACAACGTTAACCTTTTGTGTTTAATTCCATTTCTCTGTTACTGTACAACCTAGAACCAACACACTTTAACAGCTTCATAACCAAGTCGTGCCCACCTCATACCACTATCCAACATGTGACTTTTTTATTTACTTATTTTTTCCACGTAATTTACTTTTTCAAGGTTTATTTTTCGTGTTGACATCTATTTTTCACGTACTATATCACCTATAACCAACATACTTGCACAACTTCATAATCTAGGGTGCTCACCTCACATACCACTACCCAACATGTATTTTTTTTTTTTACTTTTTACCTTGAACTTCTTTTCAGAATAATCGACTTAAGACATTTCAGAAAGTTTTTTGGTTAATGTTTTTCCATCTACTATATCTCTTTTGTTAGTGTCCATGCCTCGTCCCAAGGCGCGACATGCAGGCCACGGCCATCTAGTCTACAACACATGGGTATAATTATGTTATCCAAGTGTCTATGCTTGGAAAAAAAACCTGGCCTTCGTGGCTTTGCCTCGTTTCTTGTTTTTTTTTAAAGTAGGTGGCCGGTGGGAGCATTCGATGGGTAATTTAACGAACGGGATTCATCCATGACGGAATCCCGACCGGAGACCTGGTTATGGCCCTCATGTACGTGTTTGGCATTTTTGATGTGAAAGTTGAATCTGGTTATACCCCTTATATGAGCAATATTATTATTCGTAATCCTATTACTTTTAGTGTAAGGGGCCAAGTGAATTTTATGTTGTTTGGACCTGGCACCAGGTCAGCTAGGTTATTCTAATTTCAGGGCTGAATATATTATTTATTTTCGATGTAAATATTCCGTTCTGATTTTGGGATTTTCTCCTCCAATGCAGCAGGTTGAATAAGGGATCGAACCCGTTGGCCCGGCCTTAAATGACCTTAGCTGTTGATAGGCCGTTAAATACCAACAAACAAACAATCAAACATTTAAACAAAAAAGTGTGTAAATAATACACTTTTTATACCTTCGTTTGAATAAACACGGGTCGTATGGTGTATTCACCTTGTACAGGCGGGCGACCACAGCTTGTACACGCAATAACTATAGAGTTCTACTTGACGGATCGTAACCAAATTCTGGATACATGTTTATCATGACAAGACGAAGAACGTACCCTATGCATTTAAAAAAAAAACACGGATTACTTATCTCCCATTGGCGGCCATTTTTATCTCGACTATTCGAAGAATAGTGAAAGCTTATGTAGTCACCCCGGTGTCGGCGTCACCGTCACGCTTTGGTTAAGGCTTTTAGTCAAGCTTGTATATGGAATACTCCTGGCCCTACACCCACCATACTTTGACAACTTCATCTCCTAGTGATGTACATCAACAACCCCTGACCTATATTTGACCTTGACCTACATTTAACCTTGAATTACTTAGTTAATTCCCCTTGGTTAAGGTTTTTAGTCAACCTTGGTTAAGGTTTTTAGTCAAGCTTGTAGATGGAATACTCCTGGCCCTACACCAACCATACTTGGACAACTTCATCTCCTAGTGATGTATATCAACAACCCTGGACCTATATTTGACCTTGACCTACATTTAAAACCTTGAATTACTTAGTTAATTCCCAATTGTTAAGGGTGTTTTAGTCAACCTTCGATAAGGTTTTTTAGTCGAAGCTTGTATGGAATACTATTGTGCATACAGACACCATACTTGGACAACCTTTTCTCATAGGGATGTACATCAATAACCCCTGATCTATATTTGACATTGACCTACATTTCCTCTTGAATTACTTACTTAATTCCACTTGGTTAAGGTTTTTAGTCTAGCTTGTAGATGGAATACTATTGTGCATACATACACCATACTTGGATAACTTGTTCTCATAGGGATGTACATCAATAACCGCTGACCTATATTTTACCTTGACCTACATTTAACCTTGAATTACTTAGTTATTTCCCCTTGGTTAAGGTTTGTAATCAAACTTGGTTAAGGTTTATAGTCAAGCTTGTATATGGAATACTCCTGGGCCTACAGCAACCATACTTGGGACAACTTCATCTCCTAGTGATGTACGTCAATAATCCCTGACTTACTTTTACCCTTGGATTACTTAGTTATTTCCCCTTGGTTAAGGTTTTTAGTCAATTTAAGCTTGTATATGGAATACTCCTGGGCCTACAGCAACCATACTTGGAAAACTTCATCTCCTAGTGATGTACATCAATAACCCCTGACCTATATCTGACATTGACCTACATTTAACCTTGAATTACTTAGTTAATTTCCCTTGGTTAAGGTTTTTAGTCAACCTCGGTTAAGGTTTTTATGCGGACCGCGGCCACCTTGTTTGTCAAGCTATGTGTACATCGACAACCCTCGTAGTCGAGCTATGTTGTTCTCCTACAGCTCTTGTTAATTTCGCACTCTGTACCCTTGTCCACGCAATAACTCAAGTTCTACTTGACAGATCTTAACCAAATTCGGTTACAACGGTATACATGTTTATCACAGCAATACGTAGTCTAATCTGGATGAACGATATTTTCTTAGTAATATTGTGTAACTGTACACGCTATATATAGCGACTTATCAAAATCGATTTTTGCAAATGTCAGCATTTTTTGGTCCCTTTTCTTAGCCTGTAATTAGACAGCAAATAAAACTACATCTGCGGGTGGGAATATTAGACTCCCACAAGTCAGTCTGAAATGTCGATATCGGCGGTATAGGAAAAAGTTTATCCCGATCCGGCGGAGAAGACATACTCACATATAATTGTATGACAAATACAACGGTAACACGCAGGAAATTCGATTCACATTCTAAAAAAGTTCCTGGGGGCATGCCGCCCGAACCGTTTTAGGCGTACTCACACGTACGCTCGCTCAGTCGAATGAAGATCCTTTCAAAATTATTTGTTATACCTATATACGTATTACAATGCCATGGTCAAATTGAGAGTTAAATATCTTGAGAACCTGAACAGACTTAAAGTATGTTGTGTACACATTTACTGGGTGCAGGAAGCCAGTATTGTGTATGGTTCTGCTGAAAAAGAAAACGGTTTTCAAAATTTTTACTTTTGAAGATTTTAATTTCCCGACGAATAAGTACAAAAGAAATGTTCTGTCCCATTTTAATATTGACAATAAAATACCCCATCACAAACTAAAATAATAATCTGAGAATTAGATTGGACCTTGTTCTAGAATTTTGGGATCAGATATACAGTATAAAATCCCAAAAATTCCCAAAATTCTAGAATATATATATATATATAAACTGGTGCCAGATGCTGAAATAGTTTTATGTCATAATTAGGCCGGATATTCTAACTCCTAATTAGGAGATACTAAGTCCTAATTACGATGTAACTAAGTCCTAATTAGGAGATATAAACTAATCATAATAGCTCCTAATATGAGATACTAAGTCCCATAAATTAGGAGATATATCTACGTCCAAATTCGGAGAACCTAATTAGGAGATACTAAGTATAATTAGGAGGTACTAACTCCTAATTAGGAGATACTAACTCCTAATTGTGAGATAATTAATTAAGTTCTACTTAGGAGACACTAAGTCATAATTATGTGATAGTAACTCCTATAATTACGAGATATATACTAACTCCTAATTATGACTTAAACTATTTCAGCATCAACACCAGGAAGCTGAACCATGTCCATCAGAAACTCTTACAAGCATTTTGACGGTCGAAGGTACATAACTTCAAGAGCAATATTACGCCCCAAATCGGTTTTTGTCGGCCAGCAGATATTGTTCTCCTTTGGGTATTTGTTTTAGAATTTTAGGTACGAACTGCCCCAGGATGAACTCACTGGAATGAAACGTGTGGATAGACACTGTCCGTCAGTCGAGTTCCGGTAGTTTCGTTGCACGTTTGTTTTCGTTTTATTTGCTACATTTTTTACCTTAGTCTATATCGACAACGAATGAAGGTATACACTAATTTGTATCCTTAAACAGTGCATTGCTATATTTATTTCATAACTATCAGTACGTTCTTCCCTGACATCAGCTGATACGCATTTCAAGGTTAGACCACACCAAATGGTTTGTGCAAATTGTGGAGTCCCGGGTCGTGTCGCCAATAATCCCGTTCACACCCCTGGTCGTTTCGCCCTTATTCCCGTTCGCCCCTATATATATATAGCCCCAATTATCATGGATTCGTGCCTTCTCATTGATTCGTGCCACTAGAAAGCAAGTGAATAAGCATATTCTAAGAATAGTGTTAATTGAAAATTATTTTAAAAATGTATTTTAAGTTGTTTCCCACGGTTTTCTAAGTTACAGTTACATACAATTGTGATTTACCACCTATTTTGTGATTTTTCTACATACTTCCTTAATCTGAAGAGGGTCTGTTCGCAAAATGATGCATACATGTGATCTATGTTCGATTTCAATGTGAATCTGACTTCACCATAAATTTAAATTTGATGCATCTAGGGTACAACACTTCTTTATTGTATGTTTGATCAAGGAATGTCACTCAAATGTGCAAAAAGTTGTAGAGCACGAACCTGATGAGAAGTTTCGAAATCATTTAGGCAACTTGGGTGGGTTATTTCTAGGGACTCTTCGACTTGCATAAACAACAATTTTGTCGAATTACTTATGTGCACTCATAGTCAAGTGTTTGAACTTTATGTTGATGTATACATTTTCAGGAATTAATCAGAATATAACACACAATATAAATTTAAGTGCTTAGGGGCACGGATCAATGAGAATAGGGACTAATGTATAGAAATATTGTAATGCATTAACAAATATAATACAATGACAAAGAAATATATAGGAACACATTAGTATTACTCGGATACAGTATATCGTGTCACGTTAGCCACGATTTCATATAAGTAGAAATTATTATATGAAATCGTGTTACCAGCTGGCACCACATGGAGTTGTGACAGGTATGATGCACATAAAATGAGCATAAACTTATATAATATATTATATAATATTTTATGAGCATCATATACGGTAAGCCAGCCAAAAAATGTTGTTTAAAGATCAGATTGGACAAATAAGACCATTAGATATGTCATTAATGTAATAAAATATACGCAATTATCATTTATTTTGTAATACCTTGATAACTGCGGTTTCTAAAAATTTAAAAAAATAAAAAATAAAAAAAAAATAAATAATTATTTTAGAGGAAATCAATATTTGTTCGTACAGTGCATTTTGCTGGTGTACAATATTTATAATTTATAAAATATCGACAGCAATACAACAACGATCAGTAACGGTCACTTTATGTTGTGTAGGGTGTGTCAAAGGGCGGGCAGGTTGGGGTTCAATAAAAGATCACTAAGAAAGCAGGTGTTCAATAAAATAACAAATATCCTCATGCCACTAAACTCACTTGTCTTAGAAAATACATGTTCGCAATTTTATTGCATCATCAGTCATATAATATTCATACATGCTGTGTGGAAATATACAGTGAAATATCTCCAAGCTATTATCGAAATACTATATAAAAACAAATATATATAAAACCAAATTCAATCTTCTCTGGACTTGTCTAAGGTCCCTTGGATTGAAGAACCGGGTAAATCTGAAATGATAAAAAAATGTCGTTATAAAAATTTGAACATCAATAACTAATCAATGACTAAATACACATCATACTATCATATATCATGTGTTTATCATACTAATATATATAATTTGCTAGCTTAGAAAAATCTCAGCTCCACGAGGTTTTGTTTTTTACTATATATTTCATCTGTCTTTATATTTTTTGTATCTGAGAGCTGAGAGCCTTACAGTGTAAAATTTAGTCACAATAACAGCCCAATTTGTCCTGGCATTTTGCTACACAGTCTGACGAGTGAGAAGTTTAACACTTCACAGTCATGTTAAAGGTACATGCCCACTCAGTAAGCACACAATGTTCTTTATAGGAATTAAATAAGTGTATAATTGTGTCACTATTCCACCAGTTCTAAAATTTACAAGTGCCCGGAAAACAGATATAATCATTTAGTAATATTTATTTTACTGATAGTGACGCGCGTTGGTATCAAGCTATTTTCATATGCAAATGAGGCATGATATATTTTACTTATTTATACTAATGAAATGCACCACCACCACCATCATTGCACATCAAAAAATAAATACAGAGAATAAATAATAATGTCCGTTAACATTTTAAGGAAACACGGTTATCGCCCCTGATATCAGTGTGAAATTTTTTGTCTAAAATAAAATGTATAATAATGCCAATCAATGCGTGGGGTAATGGTGAATGAATGTTTATTATACCCCCCGCAACGAGTTGTGGGGGGGTATACTGGAGTCGGGTTGTCCGTGCGTCCGTAAACTTAACATCAGAGAAATATTGTTATAACTTCTATTTCCTTCATCTAAAATGCTTTATATTTCACACATGATTCCTGTAAGGCTCTACTACCATGCTGTGCCAAATCCACGACCGTCCAACCCCCGCAGATCCCAAGGTCAATGTCAAATACTTAGTCCGTAAACTTAACATCAGAGAAATATTGTTTATAAAACTTGCTATTTCCTACATCTAAAATGCTAATATTTCACACATGCATCCTGTAAGGCTCTACTAAACCATGCAGTGCCAAATCCACGACCGTCCAACCCCCGCAGATCCCAAGGTCAAGGTCAAATACTTAGTCTCTTTACAAAACTTAACATCAGAGAATATTGTTATAACTTCTATTTTCCTTCATCTAAAATCGCTAATAGTTTTCACACATGCAATTCCTGTAAGGCTCTACTACCATGCTGTGCCAAATCCACGACCATAACCAACCCCCGCTGATACCAGGTCAAGGTCAAATACTTTAGTCTCATTTACAAAAACTTAACATCAGAAATATTGTTCTAACTTCTATTTTCCTTCAATCTAAAATTCTTAATATTTCACACATGCATTCCTGTAAGGCTCTAATACCATGCTGTGCCAAATCCATGACCGTTCAAAAAACCCCACCCCCGCTGATCCCAATGTCAAGGTCAAATACTTAGTCTCTTACAAAACTTAACATCAGAGAAATAAGTTATAACTTCTATTTCCTTCATTGAAAATTCATTATTATTTCACTTGTGCATTCTCCTCAAGGTTGTACTATCATGCTGTGACAAATCTACGACTGTCCCAACCCCCGCTGATCCCAAGGTCAAGGACATACTTAGTCTCTTTACAAAACTTGAAATATGTTATCATTCTATTTCTTTCATTGAAAATTCTTAATATTTTCATATGCTGTACAAATCCCCGTGATCTCGAGTCAACGTCACATACATACCGAAAAACCTCGAATTAACGCCCTCCTCCTAATAAACGCCACCTCCCCCCCCCCCCCCCCCCCCCCCCCCCCACCCCCCCCCCCCCCCCCCCCCCCCCCCCAGCCCCCCCCCCCCCAAAATTAAAAAAAAAAAGAAAAAAAAAATTACCAATGACGCCAATAATTTCAAACACAAATAATCCATTAAATCCTTATTTTCCCCGTCCCCCCCCCCCCCCCCCCCCCCCCCCAAATGAAAAAAAAAAAGAAATTACCAATGAACCGCCAATTTCAAACACAAATAATCCTTAAATCCTTATTTGTGTTTGAAATTGGCGGTCCTTGGTAATTGTTTTTTTTTTAAATTTTTTTTTAATTCGAGGTTATTTTCGGTAGTCTCTTTACAAACTTAACATCAGAGAAACCGCTTATAACTTCTATTTCCTTGCTCGGATCTGCTGTCACAATTCCATTTCACACATCATTATTCCTCCAATGGACCTCTACCACCCTGTGACAAAATTCACATTTCATGCCGCTCGCGCTAATCCCAGAGTCGAGGTCACACCCACACACTTGGAAATTTTACATATTTTTATGGGTACCTGGGCCCACGCGGGGGGGGGGGGGGGGGGGGGGGGGGGGGGGTGGGGGGGGGGGGGGGGGGGGGGGGGGGGGGGGGGGGGGGGGGGGTATTGGGGGGGGGGGGGGGTATTCCGAAAGCCTCGCTTACTGACCAGCTCCCTAGTTTTTCCAGAAAAATGTCATACGTACAGAATATACAAAAGTATCTGTATCACACCATATAATAATAGTTTGTGTGGCATGTACCTTTAAATTCATAGACCAAAATAATACACATGTACAAGGGCGTAGCTAGCCCAGTTTGAATCTGCAGCCCGGGGCCCTTGACGACTTCGAGCACCGATTGGTGCGAGTATGCTAGGGGGGTCTGGAGGAGCATGCCCCCCCCCCCCCCCCCCCCCCCCCTCCCCCCCCCCCCCCCCCCCCCCCCTCCGAAAAAAAATAATATCGAAAAAAACTAGAAGGTAAAAATGAATGCACTTCTGTCTGCCGTCTGGCACATTATTTTTTCCATTTTCTCGAAAATTCTGCAGTGCCTTAATGCAGCTACGCGCCTGATGTAGGTATACATAGTTTGACATTGGTTTTCCTTTTATTTCCATGTTTGTAGCAAAACACCAGGACAAATTGGGCTGTTATTGTGACTAAATTTTACACTGTAAGGCTCTCAGCTATCACAGATACAACAAATATAAAAGACAGATGAAATAGTAAATCACATCCGTAGAGCTGAGATTTTCTAAGCTAAGAATTCGCCTACTCATTATATCATAATGTGCATATTTCCCGTTTTCAATTCCCACTCTATATAACATACTATTTTCCCTTTCCCGTTTTCAACGGGTGAAACGACCCAACCAGACCATACAAATATACCACATTTTTCGACCAGGGCGAAAAACGACGACCAAAGATTGCGAATAACGACCCTAGGCGAATGGGTAACACGGGCGAAACGACCCGACACCGGTTTGTGGTAAGAACGCCAAAATGATCTTTAAATCATATAAAAAAAATTCTCCGATATTAAATATCTACAAGGTAGGACACTCGCCATCTTTTCAACCAACGGAAGTGGATAAAATCATAAACAATAGCTAGAACCTTTTCAAGTTTTCCTTCACTGTGTCTTATTCATCTGCGAGTACCGGTAGTTGCGAACGGTAACTCTTGCAATTACTCTCGTACCGTCCGTAGCTAGAGTTACGATTCCACTCATAGGATTCCTCTGCAGAATAGCGAATCAAATTTAGTAGATAATTGCTACATTTTTTAGATATTTTCCATCTGAAAAAAATATTAGTATTGTAAAAGTAATACAAACTAATAATTCGAAACAATTTTTATTTTTACATTGTAGGTTTAGAAAATTATTTGGTTTGCCTTTACATAAAATGGACTTTTTATTTTATTTGCACAATAAACATCAAACGAATTTTCCATCTGAAAAAAATATTAGTATTGTAAAAGTAATACAAACTAATAATTCTGAAACAATTTTTACAGTTGTAGGTTTAGAAAATTATGTTTTGCCTTTACATAAAATGGACTTTTATTTGCACAATAAACATCAAACATCAAGCACATTTAATGAAGTATTTTCAGTTGCACAATACACGTCAAACAAGAATATGTATGTATCGTTTGTACATTTGTATACTGATGTCGGTCCCAAACCATATTGTTTTAGTGAAGAATCGAATACCATTATGTGATGTTTTTTGGACTTTTGGGTTTGGGGGGGGGGGGGATTTTGTCCTACCTGCATATTTGACTTTTATATTTTCTGTATCCGTGAGAGCTGAGACCCGTATAGTGTAACATTTAGTAACAATAACAGCTTCGGCCGGTACGGGAGTAGATTGCAAGAGTTCCTTCACAACTAATCTGCGAGATGATCACCAGCCAATGAAAACTTCGGACGAATTAGCAAATTTGTTGACACTTTCGGAACATACCCCGAAAACTCCAACCATAAGTCAAGATTCAAGATGGCTGACTCCTGTGTTGCAAAACACACTAACACGAATATTAATCTAACAACAATCTTATTTTGAAGGCATTGAAGAAACATTGAAAGAAATGTTCACCATATGGATATATGTTATCGATATGTTTTATAAAAAACGCTAGTTGATAATTCCAGCACAAAAATATTTACACAATTCCCCAACATTATGATTGGTCCGTAGCAAGTCTCAGTCCAAAATTTATATCCCAGTAAAACTCCATGCCGAACTACTCCTCCGTAACCGGCAGCGCAGTTAAAATTAAAAAATTCTTAAAAAAACGGAAAATAAACACATTTTCTTGATGAATTTATTTCAAAATTTAAAAGCTGGAATTATAAGGAAATTGAATGGCCTTTTTTGTGGATTTATCGGGGATATAAACTTGGAAAAAGAATCGCGGGAATACTGGACGAGGCCTTCCGGCCCTTCGTCCAAAGGAATTCCTGCGACTTTTCCCAAGTTTATACCCCGATAAATTCCACAAAAAGGCCATTCATTCCTATAATGAACTTGTTAATACCCAGAAAACTAGACCCACCATCATATATAGTTTAACCAAATGCCATCCAATAAGGCCAGTCTCTCCTACTTTCACTATTCATATGGATGATGTGGGACCTACTTGTACATGACCTGCAGCCAGTCTGTACTGCTTCTGCATGAATTAAACAATAGATTCACTTACTCCTAAGAAAGAAAAATCCAACCTCGTCATGTCCCCCAATATTGCTTACATTTTTTGGCCACGGAAACTCTGTTTACATCACGTGACCAACAAGTTCAGTGTTTTCTTTTAAATGCTACAAATATGCTGAAAACTGGTGTTGAAAGTACCCCAACGTGTCCCTCAAGTGAAACTGGGTAGTAGGGGCAATCCTGGAGAACACGGTCATAGGAAAATACGGACATCCATTGATGTAACGTGTTCCCTGCACAAGTGGTGGCATTTTCCTTATAATTTGTGGTTCATTTAGCCGTTTTCAGGTCATTTCCCGCAAAGCGACACATGCGGCAATGAGGTAAGCCGATATTGATTGACGTCCTACACATACTTTAGTGACGCTATATACACAACCTTTTCCGAAAGACTTTGATTTTCATATGTAGAAGTTTTTCGGGCGGGAAAACAACAATCAAACTAGGTATACCTTTTGAGTGTGTATCATGAATTTTATTTCTGCCTTTAAATCAATTATTCATGAGTCGATAACACTATTCATTTACATAATCACTAGGATCAAGATTTGCAAGGAAACTGTGTCTGTGACCTCAAAATGGCCACACTATTATTTTATACTGGACTACTTATGCGTTTCACACCACTTGGATTTCAAAAATTTCCGTGGGGGCATGCCCACGGACCCCCCTAGCGCTATCGGGCCCTCAACATTGGGCCCCCCCCCCAATAATGTTCGGCTTCCGCCGCCTATGCCTTGTCATATCCCCCAATATTGCTTACATTTTTTGGCCACGGAAACTCTGTTTACATCACGTGACCAACAGGTTCAGTGTTTTCTTTCAAATGCTACAAATATGCTGAAAACTGGTGTTGAAAGTACCCCGAAATGTTCCTCAAGTGAAACTGGGTAGTAATGGATCAAGATTTGAAAGTAAACTGTTTCTGTGACCTCAAACGGTCGCACTATTTCTTTATACCGGACTACTTCTGCATACCCCCTGGGCGATTTCGCGCCATTTGGTATACTCTAGTCTAACCTCAAGGAGAAATGTCAAAACCACAGGCATTCGGCGTGTTTCAGCTTTCATCGGTATAACCACATATGAATAACAAGGCTTTATAACTTTGGTCGAACACGACCTCGTATCATAACAAATTCCGCGATGTTTTTAACGTTAATGTAAATATTTTGGCTGAAAGTGCACATGCTCATTTGAGAATTATTGTTAATGTTATCTTGCTGAAATAGCATAGTTGGAATATAATTATGCACAGAATATCGAATTACAGCTGGTTAGCCAGAGGTCGGACATGACTTTCTATCATAACAAATGAAATAATGTGTTTAGGGCTCTAATATCAATATTGTAGTGGAAAGTTCATATGTTCATTTGAGAATTATCGTTATCCTGCAGAAATACATAGAATGCATTAGTCGAGAACATCACCGACCCAATCAAGTTGTGTCGTGATAGCTGCTATTTTATTGGCATTTTATATTTTTCAATAAAATTGAATATGTACATTATCTAACTGTATAAACACTTGGATTGAACCCTAGTTTACATTTACAAACATACACCAGCATTATATTGTTTCTTTCAATACAATATACCGTAGTGTTTCTTTCAATACAATTTTTTACCCCAAAATACCCCAGATATTCATGAATTTGTCAATAATTTTTTTATTTTTTTTATTTATATAAACAATAAAAGCTCAAAATATTTCACAACCACTATTTACATGCATATTGAAATAACTCGCAAGTTATTTAATTTAAAATATGCAAATTTTATACTTTATCACTGTTTTTGAAAATTCCACAGGAAAATGCCACTTTACAAGAGTAAGCCATCATATCAAGACAGTCATGAAGTCACGACTAAGAATGCATAGGCAATTACAATTTTAAACATTCAATTTTGTTAGCCAGGTTTTTTGAAAAAAAATCCAGGCTATTGGATTGGCGAAAGCCGGGCCGGGGTAGGGCGGTGGGCGGGGGGGGCGTCCACAATCAATGTTAAGTTTTCGTGTTTGAGTCCATTTCTTTGTTACTGTACCACCTAGGACCACCAAATATTTTCACAGCTTCATAATCAAGGGATGCCCACCACATATCACTATCCAACATGTTACTTTTTTTTTTAACTTCACCCATTTTTTTCCGCGCAGTCGACTTAGCCATTTTCAATGTTAAGTTTTTGCGTTTACAATGTTAAGTTTTCGTGTTTAAGTCCATTTCTTTGGTACTGTACCACCTAGGACCACCAACTTTCACAGCTTCATAACCAAGGGGTGCCTACCACATACAACTATCCAACATGTGACCATTTTTTTACCTTCACCTATTATTTCTACGTAATTGACTTAGCCATTTTCAACGTTAACTTTTTAACGTACGTATGGTTAAAGTTTTTTGGTTTAAAACTTTTTCAATTATTCATATTAAATCTCAACTTGCTGGATCGTAAAACCCATTACTGAAACCTTTCACATGGGTGTCATTATCCATATTTTCATTCTAACCCCCAACCGTGCGGCCCCTGTGCCCAATGTCAAGGTCAAATTACTTTGAATATTTTTTTGTTAAAGTTTTTTTGTGTACTATATCTCTGCAACTGCTTTCACCCAATACCTTTCATACTTCACATGGGTGTTTATCATCATTGTCGCACTGCTTGCGGAAAGCGCGATCCTAGTGCCCAATGTCAAGGTCAAAATTACTTTGAATTTTTTTGTTAAAGTTTTTTCGTGTACTATATCTCTGCAACTGCTTCACCCAATACCTTCATACTTCACATGGGGTGTGTTTATCATCATTGTCGCACTCTGCGGAGCGCGTCCTGTGCAATGTTCAAGTCAAATTACTTTGAATTTTTTTGTTAAAGTTTTTTTGTGGTATATATCTCTGCACGCTTCCCCAATACCTTGATACTTCACATGGGTTTGTCATCATTGTCGCACCTGCTTGCGGAAAGCGCGATCCTGTGCCCTAATGTCAATTCAAATTACTTTGAATTTTTTTGTTAAATGTTTTTTTGTGTACTATATCTCTGCAACTGCTTCACCCAATACCTTGATACTTCACATGGGTGTTTATCATCATTGTCACACCTGCTTGCGGAAAGCGCGATATCGTCGGCATTTTGGCATACGTCCGTCCGTTCGTCCGTGTGTCCGTTAAAGTTTTTTGGTTAAAGTTTTTCCATCTACTATATCTATTTTTTTAGTGTCCATGCCTCGCCCCAAGGCGCGACATGCAGGACACGGCCATCTAGTCTACAAAAAGTGGGTATAATTATGTTATCCAAGTGTCTATGCTTGGAAAAAACCTGGCCTTCGTGGCTTTGCCTCGTTTCTTGTTATGATACGAGGCTGTGTCCTAACAAAATTATAAGCCTTGTTATTCAGATGGTTATGCCGATGAAAGCCGAAACACGCAGAATGCCTGTGGTCAAAACCATAGACAATTGTTGTTGTTCAGCAGAATTATGGACATAACGGACCAGGACATAACGGACCAGATTTCTGATGAAAAGGACCACCCATTTATTTCTAGCCTAAGATTATAAGATATGTAGGTAAAATAACGGTTCCAGGTCAATTCGTACCCATACCATTTCATACCCGGTTCGGTCATTCTTACCCATGCCGAACATGGGTGCGTGTTTTTATAACCCCCCCCCCCCCCACAACTCGTTGTGGTATACTGGAGTCCGGTTGTCCGTCCATGGTGCGTCCATGGTGCGTCCGTCCGTCCGTCACTAAACTTAACATCAGAGAAATATTGTTATAACTTCTATTTCCTTCATCTAAAATGCTTAATATTTCACACATGCTTTCCTGTAAGGCTCTACTACCATGCTGTGCCAAATCCACGACCATCCAACCCCCGCTGATCCCAAGGTCAAATATAATCATTTATTAATTATCAATTTACTGTTAGCGACGCGCGGCGGTATCAGTCTATTTTGATAATGTGCGGGGACGACAACTTTCACATACGGCTTGCGGTGCGCATGCGCAGTATACTACGCGCGCCAGTAGGCTTCCCAATATGTAAACAAGAATATCAACATGTCGAAACGTCCAGGACGGAAATTGTATGAAACGGCGTCGGCCAAAAAAAGGGCGAAATATCTGAGGGACAGGCAGTACAGAGAGAGAGAGAGTGGTTAATATTGGCGACCAGATCACCAAATGGAAAGAGTTACGTGGAGATTTAGATTTGGACTCGAACAGAGATTTTTCTTCTCAACTTCCGATACTTCACTGCGCATGTCAGATATGTGATATTATTGACCTTGTCACGTGACGAGTGTTAGTAAAAATAGCCCGAGGTCGGAAAATACCCTTTCTGGTCGCGGCATATAAAATGGGATTTAACACCAATTAACACGCGCCGTAATTAAAAATAACTCGTTAGTGGGTAGACAAATGGCTTATATAAGGCATGACAGAAAATGAAAAGTAGTAGTACAGTGTAACCTGCTGCGTGGGCATGTACCTTTAACATCAGAGAAATATGTTATAAATTCTATTTCCTTCATCTAAAATGCTTAATATTTCATTTGTGCATTCCTGTAAGGCTCTACTACCATGCTGTGCCAAATCCACGACCGTCCAACCCCCGCTGATCCCAAGGTCAAGGTCAAATACTAATATGTTATAACTTCTATTTCCTTCATCTAAAATTCTTAATATTTCATGCATGCATTCCTCTAAGGCTCTACTATCATGCTGTGACATATCCCCGCTGATCTCAATGTCACATACTTCGTCTCTTTACAAAACTTAACATCAGAGAAATCGGTTATAACTTCTATTTTCTTGCTAGGATCTGCTTCACATTTCACACTCGCATTGCTCCAATGGACCTCTACCAACCAAATTCACGTTCGTGCCGCCCCCGCTAAGCCCAGAGTCAAGGTCACAAGCCCACACATTTGGAAATTTTTACATATTTAGTTGTACCTGGGCCAACGTGGGGGGTATTCCTCCGTAAGCCTCGCTTACTGACCAATCTAGTTTATCGTGTTTATAGAAGTCGATTGCATTTTAATGTCTGCCACAAATTAATTTGCTAAATTGCCAATAATTTCTGAATCCGCGATTACACCGTGACCATGCAACAGAATACACAGATGAAATTCGTTTGTCGCTCTGTATAAAAAAATTGATTATGCTCGGCCGTGTTAACATCATTCAGCGAAAGGCTGTAAACTTTGACCTTTTGGCTATGTTTTGAAATTGCACTGATTGACAGTAAATGGTGTTGAATAGTTGACACAAAATTCAGAGCTCATCATACATGCGGAATTGAAATCAGCGATGGGGAGAACAGACACAAATTAAAATGTAGACTGTGTGTATTGGGATAGGATAATGTGTAGCCCTGATTGTTTGGTTCCCAGCTTTGACGACATTTCAACTCTGTAAGATTTAGTAACATTTGGCTCTGGAATTATCTTTCGCACATATTTGTTCCATAAATTTATAACGTCGAAAGTTAAAAGTCGAAGGTGCAGAATCCCCCCCCCCCCCCCACCCCCCCAAAAAAAAAAAGGTAACCGGCGATGCGATGCAGTAACAAATAACACATATCAAAATATGTTCCCCCCTCCCCCAATAAACATGTATTGGTAACACATTAGAATCTTCTCCTAAGACGACGATTATCATGTTTTTGTCAAACTATGTTATTTTTTTTGTTAAAAAATATTGGTGTTTGTCCACATTTGTTCTACTTCTTAATAAAAACATATTTCAGCAGCACATGAGAATCGTCTCCTAAGAGTTGGACTATTTTTACGTGTCCTGTTTGGAAGATGTTACAATCTCGCGATATCGTGCGTAGGTTGATCACGAAAATGCCAAGTATTATCGTGAGATTGCGAGACGAAAACACACGATTCTATCTTGCATGCCCCTTTGATACGGACATGCACATGCGGTAATAACGTCGCGAAAACATATCAACTAGGATTAAGGCAATTGACACGATTATTAAATAGGCCTATTAACCTGATTAAAGGTATTAAACGTACTAACATACTAATACTAAATACTTTCATGGACTCTAAATTATAATTGATTGAATATAATTGCCGCACAAAAATCACGAAGCAAATAATTACGCGATGACTACCACTTTTGGCAATTTTTTTTTTATAAAAATCATTTTCCCCCCTTTTTTAAAAAAAAAATAAATAAAATCCCTGCTATTGGATTAGCGAAAGGCGGGCGGTGGGCGGCGGGCGGCGTGCGGCGGGCGGCGTCCACAATCAATGTTAAGTTTTCTGTTAAATATCCATTTCTCTGTTACTGTACAACCTAGGACCACCAAACTTTAACAGCTTCATAAGCAAGGGGTGCCTACCACATACCACTATCCAACATGTAACCTGTTTATGTCTCGCCCGCGAAGCGGAAAGCGAGACATAGGTTTTGCTTTTCCGGAGTCGTCGGTGTCGGTGTCATCATTCAATGTTAACTTTTCGTGTTACAGTCATTACTTCAACACCTTATCAGCTACAGTCATCAAACTTTATACATACCTTTACTATGATATGTAGATGAATATAGGACTATTAAAAAAAATTCCGGACTCCAGGGTCAAGGTCAAACTCTATTTCTTTCTATGCTACAAACTGAACATTAATGCATGAAGACCAGTTTTCTCGTGCACCTTACCTGTAGAGAGAACAATAGCCTTCTCCAGTTGAACACTTCTGCATGTGCAAGCATGTGCAAATTTCCAGCTTGACCACTAAATGTCCAGCTAAATTATTACAGGTAATTTATACAGGTAAATTATTATACCTGGGTATTACATTTCCGTAAACTGTGTTGACAATATTGTGGCAATATGTGGACCTGTGCAGATATGATATGTAGATAAATATAGGACTATTATAAAAAATCTGGGCTCCAGTAGCGAGCATTATTTTTTTGTTAATTTAAAAAAAAAAAAATTTAAACCTTTTTTCCCATTTTTAGCCAGGTTTTTTTTGGGAAAAAATCCAGGCTATTGGATTGGCGAAAGCCAGACGGGCAGTCGGCGTCCACAACCAATGTTAAGTTTTCGTGTTTCAGTCCATTTCTTTGTTACTGTAGGACCAACAAACTTTCACAGCTTCATAACCAAGGGGTGCCCACCACATATCACTATCCAACATGTTACCTTTTTGAACTTGACCCATTTTTTCCGCGCAGTCAATGTTAACTTTTCGCGTTTACAATGTTAAATTTTCGTGTTTAAGTCCATTTCTTTGGTACTGTACCACCTAGGACCACCAAACTTTCACAGCTTCATAACCAAGGGGTGCCCACCACATACAACTATCCAACATGTGACCATTTTTTTTTACCTTCACCTATTATTTCTACGTAATTGACTTAGCCATTTTCAACGTTAACTTTTTAACGTACGTCTGGTTAAAGTTTTCTGGTTAAAGTTTTTCGTTATACTATATCTCTGCAACTGCTTCGCCCATTACCTTGAAACTTCACATGGGTGTTTATCATCATCCATATTTTCATTCTACCCCCCAACCGTGCGGCCCTGTGCCCAATGCCAAGGTCAAATTACTTTTGATTTTTTTGTGTACTATATCTCTGCAACTGCTTCACCCATTACCTTGATACTTCACATGGGTGTTTATCATCATTGTCGCGCCTGCTTGCGGAAAGCGCGATGTAGTCGGCATTTTGGCATACGTCTGTCCGTCCGTCCGTCCGTCCGTCCGTCCGTCCGTGTGTCCGGTTAAAGTTTTTCCATCAACTATATCTCTTTTTAGCTATTGTTACCGCAATGTGTCCGTCGTCCGTCGTCGTCCGTCGTCGTCCGTGAACATTTTCAAACGTCTTCTCCTCGGTAACCATTGGGTCTATAGTCACCAAACTTCATGGTCATGGTCCATAGGTAGGTGGATTACAAAATTGTTAAAATGACGTCATTGCGTAATCCAAGATGGCCGCCGTCTAAAAATAGCACAAATTCTTAAAAAATCTTCTTCTCAAGAACCGCCAACCGGATTTCGACAAAACTTGGTAGGAATGATCGATGTACATTGCTCTTTCAAAGTTGTTAAAATGGTGACCCCGGGGTCAAAAATGAGCGTAGCCCGTGGGGTCAAATTAAGGTCAAATTTTATTTTTGACTGAATATGGTCATGTTATATATCAAATCGAAGGTATCAATGAGGCGATCACTCTGGTACATTTTTTGTCGAAATCGGATTGTTATGTCATCCAAGATGGCCGCCGAAATGAGATTTCAAAATTCTTCTTCACATGAACCGCTTGGCCCATGGTAGCCAAACTTAAAAGTTATGGTCCATGGGTGAACCCTTTTCAGATTTGTTAAAATGGAGGTCATCGCTAATCCAAGATGGCCACCGTCTAAAAATAGCATAAATTCTTAAAAAATCTTCTCATGAACTGCTGGCCGGATTTCGACTAAACTTGGTAGGAATGATCGATTTACAATGCTCTTTCAAAGTTGTGAAAATGGTGACCCCGGGGTCAAAAATGGGCATGGCCCGTGGGGTCAAATTAGGGTCAAATTTTATTTTTGACCGAATATGCTCATGCCATATATCAAATTGAAGGTATCGATGAAGCGATTGCTCTGGTGCAATATTTGTTGGAATCGGATGATTATGTCATCCATGATGGCCACCAAAAGGTCCATTTATTCAAGATTTTGAACGTCTTTTTCTCAGGAACCACATGGCCGATGCTGGCCAAACTTCATAGGAAGTTAAGATCCTTGGGTGAAGCATTTTCAGATTTTGTAAAATGAGAGTCATCACTTAATCCAAGATGACCGCCATCTAAAAATAGCACAATTTTTTTAAAACACATGAACTCAATGTCACATTCTCCTCTGGTGTTCATGGAGTCAGGTGAGCGAATTAGGGCCATCATGGCCCTCTTGTTTAGCTCACCTGAGCGAAACTCATGTGAGCTATTGTTACCGCAATGTCGTCCGTCGTCCGTGAACATTTTCAAACGTCTTCTCCTCGGTAACCATTGGGCCTATAGTCACCAAATTTCATGGTCATGGTCCTTAGGTAGGGGGATTACAAAATTGTTAAAATAACGTCATTACGTAATCCAAGATGGCCGCCATCTAAAAATAGCACAAATTCTTCAAAAATCTTCTTCTCAAGAACCGCCAACCGGATTTCGACGAAACTTGGTAGAAATGATCGATGTACAATGCTCGTAATCGTAATCGTAATCGTAAGTCATATTTTCTTGAAACTTTGTATTCTTATTGGGCATCATCATATATTCATTCTGTGTCCTACTCATGCGGCCCCAAGGTCAAGGCCAAATGACTTAGAAATTTGCGTTATAAAATCTGCGTTAAACTTTTTACATACCTTATATCTCCACAATTGTTACTCCAATTTACTTCCACTATTTCCTTTTCCAATACTTTTTATTCATATCCATATTTTCATTCTATAGCCTGCCCATGTGGTCCACATGCCCAAAAGTTAAGGTCAAATGACTTTGAAATTTGTGTTAAAGTTTTTACATACCTTATATCTCCACAACACTTACTCTGATTTACTTCAAACTTCAAATAATTCTTTATTATCAGCCATATTTTCATTCTATAGCCCACCCATGCGGCCCACATGCCCAAGATCAAGGTCAAATGACTTTAAAAAATTTGCGTTAAAGCTTTTACATACCTTATATCTCCGCAACCCTTAATTCAAACTTCAAATAAATACACTCCGAGACCATCAAATGCCTCGGCGGACTCGACATGCGGGACGCGACCATCTGGTTGTGATATGGGTCCCACACAGTACACAGGTTGAAGTAACAGACCGAGGTCTATAAATACATTAGATATGCCTAAAAGCATCAATAAGTGAAGACAAAAAAGTTAAAGGTACATGCCCACTCAGTAGGCACAAACTGTTCTTTACAGGAATTAAATAAGTGTATAATTGTGTCACTAATCTACCAGTTCTTAAGATTATGAGTGCCTGCTATACAGATATAATCATTTAGTAACGTTTATTTTACTGATAGTGACGCACGGTGGTATCGGGCTATTTTCATATGCAAATGAGGCATGGTATTTTTTAATTATTTATTCTAATTAAATGAGTCGCCTGAAAACAATAATATTTTCGACAGATTACATGTATAAGGTATGATCATTGCACATCAAAAAATCAATACAGAGAATGAATATAAATGTACTTTAACATTTTAAGGAAACACGGTTATCGCCCCTGATATCAGTGTGGAAATTTAGGTCTGATATAAAATGTATAATAATGCCAATAAATACGTGGGGTAATGGTGAATGATTAGAATGAATGTATATTTTGTCAGAAAATGTCTCGGATGATGTCTCTGATATAAAGAACAGTTTGTGTCTACTGAATGGGCATGTACCTTTAATAGTTACTGCTTTGTCCGGCGTCCGAGTTTTACGTTAAAGTTTTTGTCGCGCCTGCTTTGGCAGAAGTCGCGACTTGTCGCTTTTCCGTCATCGTTGTCCGAAATGTCAAAAAATTTGTTCAAGCTTTATCATCATGGTTACACTTTAATATTACTGGACGGATTGCTTCAATATTTGGACACTTGATACATATGGGCATTGGGAACACACTCATGCCGCCATTAACATGACTTTGACCTTTTTTACCTTCATATTTTTATGGAAACACATAGCCATTTTTTTGCATCAAAAAGTTTGTACAAGATTCTTTATCATCATATAACATTAATACTAGTTGACAGATTGCTTCAATATTTGGACACTTGATACATATGAGCATTTGGAACACACTCATGCTCCCATTAACATAACCTTGGCCTATTGTACCTTCACATTTTTCGGAAACACTTAGCCATTGTTTGCGTCAAAAAGTTTGTACAAGATTCTTTATCATTGTATAACATTAATATTACTTGATGGATTGCTTCAATATTTGGACACTTGATACAGTGCGACCCCGTTAGTACACGCTTCACTATAACACGATTTCGGACCATTTTGACCTTCACATGGTTGTGGAAACACTTTAGCCATTTTGTCAAAAAGTTTCTTCAACCGTGACCTATTTTTATGCCCCCGCCACCGAATGGTGAGGGGGGGCATATGGTGTTACCAGCGTCTGTACGTCCGTTAACCTTAACGCTCGGGTAAATGGCTTATAATTTCTATTTCCGTTTCCTGGCTCGGATCTGCTTCACATTTCACACACGCATTGCTCCAATGGTCCTCTACCGCCCTGTGTCAAATCCACATTCGTCCTGCCCCCGCTAAGCCCAGGGTTAAGGTCACATACTTGGTGCGTTCGGAACCTTAACGCTCGGGTAAATGGCTTATATTTTAAATATGTCACGTTTACTTTGGCTGCCAGCGGGGGAATTCGTGTGCCGACAGGCCACATTTCTAGTTTATTTTAAACATGCACTTCTGTGACGGTTTTTGTGCTGCTTACTTTAGCACTTGCCCATGATCATGTCATGGTCAAATGCCTCGGCAGGCGCGACACCACTTCCGTGGTGGAATTTTTGTTCAAATTGCTGTATCTCTGTGACTGCTTGTGATATCAACTTGAAACTTCATATACACATTGTCATGATTGATCACCATCCATATTTTCATTGTATACCCTACCCATGCTGCCCAGGAGCCCAAGGTGAAATGACTTATAATTTTGTTTGTTAAAGCTTTCGTTAAACTTTTTATGCCCCCGCCACCGAATGGTGTTACCGGCGTCTGTACGTCCGTCCGTACATCCGTATGTCCCGAAACCTGAACGCTCGGGTAAATGGCTTATAATTTCTGTTTCCTTGCTCGGATCTGCTTCACATTTCACACACGCATTGCTCCAATGGTCCTCTGCTACCCTGTCACAAATCCAAATCCTCTCTAAGCCCAGGGTCAAGGTCACAGACTTGGTGCGTTCGAAACGTTAACGCTCGGGTAAATCGCTTATAATCAAATATGCCTCTGTTTCTTTAACAAAAATATCACCTTTTTAACTTAGCCATTTTTTTCTACATTTTTCTATACAATTCTATATACGGTACAGAGTTTGTGTACACAACTCCTCCGAAACTGTTCAGTAGATCGTTCTGAAACTATACACACGTCTTCTACACATATTGAAGATGTGCACCTTGGTGTTTTTATGCCGAAAAAATATTTTTTAACAAAAATATCACCTTTTTAAGTTAGCCATTTTTTCTACATTTTTCTATACAATTCTATATACGGGATAGAGTTTGTGTACACAACTCCTCTGAAACCGTTCAGTCGATCGTTCTGAAATTATACACACATCTTCTACACATATTGAAGATGTGCACCTTGGTGTTTTTATGTTGAAAAAATATTTTTTACCAGAAATATCACGTTTTTAACTTAGCCATTTTTTCTACATTTTTCTATACAATTCTATATATGGTACAGAGTTTGTGTACACAACTCCTGCGAAACCATTCAGTTGATCGTTCTGAAACTATACACACGTCTTCTACACATATTGAAGATGTGCACCTTGGTGTTTTTATGCCGAACAAATGGATGTGCACCTTGGTGTTTTTATGCGGAAAAAATATTTTTAACAAAAATATCACCTTTTTAACTTAGGCATTTTTTCTACATTTTTCTATACAATTCTATATACGGTACAGAGTTTGTGTACACAACTCCTCCGAAACCGTTCAGTCGATCGTTCTGAAACTATACACACGTCTTCTACACATATTGAAGATGTGCACCTTGGTGTTTTTATGCCGAAAAAATATTTTTTAACAAAAATATCACCTTTTTAACTTAGCCATTTTTTCTACATTTTTCTATGCAATTCTATATACAATACAGAGTTTGTGTACACAACTCCTCCGAAACTGTTCAGTCGATCGTTCTGAAACTATACACACGTCTTCTACACATATTGAAGATGTACACCTTGGTGTTTTTATGCCGAAAAAATATGTTTTAACAAAAATATCACCTTTTTAGCTTAGCCATTTTTTCTACATTATTGTATCCAATTTCCTATCATTTCTACTTTACACTCTACTTTTCTATCTCTGCCTAAATTAGTATACATGTTTAGCACAACGAGATGAAGAAATAATGCTATAGACTTTCAAATTCTCATTAATGTTTCTTGCCTTGGTGACAGCTTCACATTTCTGCATCTTCGCTGTCTGGCCCATATTCGACGGGCGTATTTTGTGACTTGCGGCACTCTTGTTCAAATTGCTATATCTCTGTGAATGCTTGGGATATCAACTTGAAACTTCATATACACATTGATCACCATCTATATTTTCATTGTATACCCTACCCATGCTGCCCAGGAGCCCAAGGTCAAATGACTCAGAATTTTTTTTAACCTTACGTTAAGTTTTTCAAATTGCTATATTTCTGTGACTGCTTGGAATATCAACTTGAAACTTCATGTACACATTGATCACCATCCATATTTTCATTGTATATCCTACCCATGCTGCCCAGGAGCCCCAGCTCAAGGTCAAAATGACTTTAAACTATTTGTTGGAGTTATACGTTAAAGTTTTCAGATTCAATTCAAATTAGCATCCAAATATTTATTGTGACTATTAAACAAAACATTGCGTTAAAGTTATAACCTGTCTAGAATTTATCTCTGTTACCAATTGGGATTATGATGTGAAACTTCATGAACACATTTATCACCATTTATTGTGATTAATAAGCATACTACACCAATACCCAGGGTCAAGGACTTTGAATTTCAATCCAGGCATCATCGAGGAGCATTTGTCGGGATTTACCGACCATCTAGTTCTTACTGTTGCACTGTCTTTACTGAATTCTCAAACATTTTAACAAAGGGTCAACAAACCCTTCAGACATCAGTCTTTGTATATAAATTTGATGAAAACAATGCATAGCACGCTGTAACTTGATATCTCGCCATCATGTTGCGCCATATCTTATTCATGTGTTTGTCATATTATTAGTGGTACATGTATGTGTCGAATGCAATAAGAGGTAAAACTGGCCGATGGTTTTTTGAGTACACAATAAGATAGCCAGAGCTCCAGATAAGGTGCGTATTGGCGTATTTTACACACTTATTTTAGCTGAATACACATTGATTATTATAAGTGGTAGTACAAAATACTCACAGCAATGTGAAAATATGCATTGATTTTCAAATTGAGTAGTGAAAATCTGTTAGTCGGATCGTTACCAAACTTCATCAATAGGTTCCTCACATTGATTGCTGCCCATCCAGTGTCATTGGGGTGATCTGACCATAACCTTGGTGACCTTAACCTTTGTGTCAATAATGTTGGACGTATGTCCAAATGTTCAACACTTCCTGATCCGTTAGTAGGATCCTTACCAAGCTTCTTCAATAGCTCCCTCACTCCTCACATTGATGTATTTTGATCCAGTGTCATTCGGGTGACCTTCATGTTTGGTTGATTACCAAACTTGATAAATAACATCCTCACATTGATAGCTATTCATCCAGTGTCATTCTGGTGACCGCCTTTTTTAGAACAAAAAACATCCCCATCTTATAAATGGATAATTTTTGTCGCGCCTTTTCCGTTGTCGTTCGCGTCGTCCGAAATGTCAAAAAGTTTGTACAAGCTTAGTCATCATGGCATAACTTTAATAGTACTGGACGGATTGCTTCAGTATTTGGACACCTGATACATATGAGCATTGGGAACACACTCATGCCACCATTAACATGACCTTGACCTTTTTTACCTTCATATTGTTGCGGAAACACTTAGCCATTTTTTTGCATCAACAAGTTTGTACAAGTTTCTTTATCATCGTATAATATTAATATTACTTGATCGATTGCTTCAATATTTGGACACATGATACATGTAAGCATTTGGAACACACCCATGTCACCATTAACATGACCTTCACCTTTTTCAGCTTCATATTTTTGCGAAAACACTTAGGTAGCCATTTATTTGCGTCAAAAAGTTTGTACAAGTTTCTTTATCATCGTATAACATTAACAGGCCTTTCCCCAGTCCATTATAGCGCTGGGGTGCGTGCCCAGCGCTTTAATTTCAAAAACAAGGTACCCCAGCGCTATAAATTTCAGATAGAATATAAAAAAAGGTCCAATTTTTTATGCTTTGTTCATTTAGTTTCAGTTCCATTTGATCCTTGCAAGCACTATAAGAGTGTATTATAAGGTTTAAATATGTATTAGAGGAAATATATGGGTATATGCCCAATTTAATAATTATGACTCATCAAATTACGACGTTCACGGTGAAATACCCCAGCGACTTAAATTATTTCCGGGGAAAGGCCTGATTAATATTACCGGATCGATTGCTTCAATATTTGGACACTTGATACATGTAAGCATTTGGAACACACTTATGCTGCCATTAACATAACCATTTTGACCTTCATATGGTTGTGGAAACACGTAGCCTTATGTCAAAAAGTGTCTCCAATCATGACCTTTTCGCATTTTAAACATGCACTTCTCTGTCTGTTTTTGTGATGCTTACTTTAGCACATGCCCATGATCATGTTATGGTCAAATGCCTCGGCAGGTGTGACACCGCTTCGGTCCGTGGTGGAATTCTTGTTATTATCAATGCTGCCAACGAGGGGATTAGCCTAGTGATAGCGATGCCCTTGTCTGTATTGAGTCAATGCACTTTTTCTGTTTTAGGAGTGTGTATCATGCGGCTTTCATGCAGCAGACTGCTGGGATTGTACCAAGCAGGGTACTCATGGTCCACGGGCTTTAACCACAAAGTCTGTACATCTCCACTCCTGCAATCCTGTTGGTCTAGATCAGATGATCGTATGTGCCGAAGGGAATTAAAAAATGTCACTCCCATTAGCAGTTTGCCTGCTTACATGCCAACACGACTGAAGACCAGTATATGTCACTTGGAGCACTACAATCCTGTACCAACAACTCAAGTGCTTGATACAGATGAGTATTGTATTCCTGATCATTCAAGTCCTGGCACTCATTCGAAAAGAGGAAAAAACACATTGCCTTCCAATGTCTCATCGCCTATCATTTTTGAAAAGCTTCTTGTTTATTGGACTGAAATTAACAACGAGTATAGTTTGGATGAAGTTGAACAGTATTACTTTTCATATTCAGATAACAAGGACATTAATGAAAAAACTAAATTAAACGATAAGTTCTGGGAAGCACTAGAGACTGACTATAAAGAGGCATTTCACCGTGCAGTGCATTCGTTTAGTTATGGCATATTTTTTCATATTGAACAGCTGAACAAGCCTGAACTTGCCATTTTGTACATGACTTACATTAGACGTCACACAGTACCTGCTAGGGTCGTTGTTACCTACTTTATTAAAATATGTGCAAAGAATTTCCCTGATCTAGCTTCCAAAGAGGTGGATGGTGTGTTGAATGCTAAGACTGTGCCATCATATCTTTATAAGGACTTAATAGAGGGCATTGTGAAATCTAGCAATTGGAGAAAGTGCTTTCAGATACTGGAACGAATGGAAAAAGACAAATCAAAAATTACGACAAGCACCATAATAACCCTGCTTCAGCGACTGCTGGGTGAGAATGAGATTGATACGTTTCATTTATATTACATGAAATGTGTAGAAACCCATCAGTCTTGCTTCCTGCGAGAAACTATGCACGAAGATGTTTTCAAAGTCTGGGAGAGTGGCAAGATTTCCATTCAGATATTGCTGGAAGTCATTTGCAGCTGCGGCATACACCTCGATAGATGCCAGGCATTTAAAATAATGAATGCTCTCAATGTGTAAGTTGTCACATTGATATATGTCTGTGACTGGAGAAATGGGGCTTATGGGCTTTGCGACCAGTGTAGGTAGCTCCCGATAAAATAGCCCACCCATGTAGCCTGATAACCTTCTATATTGCTTGGTAGAAGCATGACATGCTTTTCATTCATGAAAAGTCGAGGAGTACAGAACCTACAGGCTGATCTGGCTCTACACTGATCGCAAAACCCATAAGCCCCATTTCTCCAGTCAGAGAAGTCGTGTGATTTTGTATCAAAGAAGATGTGCGATATCTCATTAAAAATATTTGCGATATTTTACATGACATTGAAAGTTTATGAAATGTTCAGAGAAAATTCAGAATAGAATTCTGCATTTGCTCTAAAAATGTTGTTGACTTTCGATATCATTTACGAAAATATAATTACTCATTATTTTTCATTAAAAATCGCACGTCTTCTTAGGTACATGGAGTGGCCAACTTTGTGTATTCCAGCCATCAGCCTGTTTTGCCTCTTCTGGAGTTTGACAAAGAACTGACAATGCGAAGTAGAATATATGATATAATGTAGCTAATCATACATAGAAAAACCAGGATAACCGACTCATATTAATTATATTACACCAAACTGTAAAATATGTCAGTTTTCTGTAGTTTTGTGCCTGTTTTCTTGTCACGCTTGCGGACAGCGTGATATTGTTGGCACATTGGCGTATGTACGTCCGTCCATACTAAGGATGCGCGATATTTCATATCGATACAAAATGAAAACTGAACTATTTGTCACAACATCATTTGTAATAACAGTTTAATAAATGTATAAACGGGTAACGCTGGAGAACATGTAATTCGACTAGATTTGTTATCATTATATTGATGTGGCTGGTTATTTGCGCATTGACCGGTTGCTGTTCCGCGATTTAGACTGTTCCCACCAACAGCATCAATTCGGTAACCATAGAAAACATGGCGGAATCAGAGTTTTGTTCCATCAGAAACGTGAAGGGAAAGGCAAATATTTGGCATCATTTTCGACTGCATCAACACGCGTAGACAAAGGAAATTACCACAAAGCTTTCAGTATATCATCATTGTGGCTCAATTGTGAAATGTTCTGACCGAATTTCTAACCTGAGCACACACATGCGATGACATCACTCAGAGACAGTGCTGATGAACACACTGTCATTGGAGGAATACATGTCAATAATTCCAGCACAAAAATATTTACACAATTCCCTAACATTTGATTGGTCCATTGCAAGTCTCCGTCCAAAATTTATATCCCAGTAAACTCCATGCCGAACTACTTTCCGTAACCGTCAGGCGCAGTTAAAATAATTCTTAAGAAAACGGAAAATAAACACATTTTCTTGATGAATTTATTTCAAATGCTGGAATTATAAGGAATGAATGGCCTTTTTGTGGAATTTATCGGGGATATAAACTTGGAAAAGTCGCGGGAATACTGGACGAGGCCTTCCGGCCTTCGTCCAGTATTCCCGCGACTTTTCCAAGTTTATACCCCGATAAATTCCACAAAAAGGCCATTCATTCCTATATTAGCCCCAGTTCTCCAGTCACAGCCACATATAAGCATTGCATCTGTCATCGGTAGCTACATGTACATGTAGTCACTGTCCGGACTGACAAACGTACAAGTACAAAAAAATATTTTTCTGCCAACAATCAGATATATATTTAATAATAAACAGCAAGCATCTTCAAGTTTTACATGTATGTTTTATTCATCAAACAAAGATTGTTTGTACAGTTTTTAAAATTTTAAAAATTGTACCAGCGGATCTAAATAATATATTATAATCGGGGCTTAAAGATATTCACTTTTCATACTTGTCCAGCCGGGCAAGTACAATTATAATCTACTCGCCCCGACAAAAAAAAGCTACTTGCCCAACATTTTAGGAAAATGTAAGTATTAATAACTTTTCGAAAAAGGTTCAAGAAATTCTATCCAATTAAATAGTACATACCATGTTGATATGCTTTATGCAACTATTTTTGCAATAAGATGCTGGAGATCGTAATTTGAATTAAAACACAAGGTACATCATAATTTAGATGACAAATCTCCACACTTTTTGCCGGGGGGATGTAACCTACAACAAATAAAAAAAAAAATTCTCTGCCTACCTACAATGGTTTTTATTTTTATTGAAAACCAACTACAGTCGAGCTGCTCGAGCACCAGTATCTTGAATATCAGTATCTCGATGACCCCTATGTGGATGATTCACTAAAGTCCCGAATTATATTCTTACTTGCTTAATATTTATTTCCTTGGCTATTTCGACCATGCCCTATCTCGTATATGTTCTATATCTCCTACCTCGGGTTGTTTGCTTAATTAGTCTACCCGGATATATTTGTGTGTTTGTCACGATTCATTAAGCATATCATGCTGGTCATTTACACAAGTCACTGAGAATTGTTACGCCACCTTGTAATGTTGATTAGCTTACTAGCTTTGGTCATTAGTTAATTGGTGATTGTATACTCTTGGTGTAATGGGTAAAATGATTTCATATTTTTCGCGAAAATATTCGACCATGTCTCTATCGCTATCTCGAACCTAGTCTTATCTCGACTATATGGACGATCTCCCTTCGACTTCGAGATACTGGTGCTCGACTGTACTAATATAAATAATAATAATAATATAAGTTATCACAACCTACAACCAATAAAAAATAAATTGTTACCTTTAATAAATTAGCTTTTGTACCAACATTAATACTATAGTCTGTTTCACGAAAGCTGCCCAAATTTTACGGCCATATAAACAATTCAAAAACAATATTGTTTCGATAGTATTAAATTAAAGGAAAATTTAAGAATGAGCCTTCTTTTTATTTCGTGAAATTTGGTCAAATATTGATTTTATTACGAAAACTTGATTTGTCTATGGGAATTTAACATGGGGGGAAAAGGTAGAGGAGTTGTGGGAGGAGTCAAAAAACGAAAAAATTTGGAAATTGACCCGAAACCTAGCTAGATAGCTTGGAAATGATCTAACTAAGAAAACAAAAGTTAAATTTTAAAAATCGGTCCAGTATTTGTGAAATTCTAAAAAATTTCCCCATGTTAAATCCCATAGTGAAGATGTCTATGGGGATTTAACATGGGGAAATTTTGTTTTCGCAATAAAATCAATATTTGACCAAATTTCACGAAATAAAAAGAAGGCTCATTCTTAAATTTTCCTTTAATTTAATATTATCGAAAAAAATATGGTTTTTGAATTGTTTATATGGCCGTAAAATTTGGGCAGCTTTCGTGAAACAGACAGTAGGCATTATGTTTGTAAAACATGGATATGCCCTCCTGGAATACTGGACTGTAACTGGAGAAACTCTTACAAACTGTTTGATGTAAATGTACACAGACGGACAAACATAAGGAACCTCATGAGCAAGGCAATATGTCCCCCTTGCTATCGCATAGGGGGCATAATTAACCCAGGCAGTGCAATCAGTAGATGCAATATATGTTTGTTAAAAGAATATGATAGAATAATTATATTGTTATCACTCATTTGAACCGTCTCGTTTTGGGCTTGAACATTATTAATTGTTCAATGGGGGAAGGCCTTGACCATTTAATGAAAAGCTGTGGGAAGGGGTGGAGGCGTATACTTATTTAGGGTGAGTTAACAAAATTTATCCAGCCCCATTCCCACCTCGACCCCCTTGGTGATAAATAATGACCACTCCCTTAGATTGGTATTATACGTGTTCAAAATATGAAGCATGAGAACATAATAATGACTGATGGATTGTCAATACTTTTACATTCAACAGCAAAATGTGTGGGGTGGGTGGGGGCTCCTTTGTATATTCAACACTGAAAGTACAAAACTTTCCTTCACTGGGAAACCAATTGGTTCGAATTATTTTGCTACTGTTGTTTTCAGGTTGGAAAAGAAAATGGAGTCATGTGTATGAATGTAATAACGAGATGATGCCTAAAAAATAGAGTATTAATATCAACACAAAATCATTTAAAATTGTTAACAATTATATTGCTGCAGCTGTTAGACGAGTACTAATGTATATACTATTAAGATTATATAGTATTTTTCCTTCTTTATCCGTTTATTATAAAGTTCTTTTCAAAAGTAAATGTTCCACTATAAGGAGTCCATTAGTAAACAAGAGTTATCTCCCCTACGTCAGAACAAGACAACTGTCGCGTATGCACATTTTGGTGTAGAAAGTTTGTTTTTAGGTCGAACTCCTTGTTTGATTTGAGGAAGACAAAATCAAACAATTTATAGGAATGCCAGTATATAAGCCATATGTGCTGGGCTAATGTTAAACCGGTGATATGTGTGTTTTTAGCTCACCTGAGCGAAGCTCATGTGAGCTATTGTTACCGCAACGTGTCCGTCGTCCGGCGTCGTCCGTCGTCCGGCGTCCGGCGTCCGTGAACATTTTCAAACGTCTTCTCCTCGGTAACCATTGGGCCTATAGTCACCAAACTTCATGGTCATGGTCCTTAGATAGGGGGATTACAAAATTGTTAAAATGACGTCATCACGTAATCCAAGATGGCCGCCGTCTAAAAATAGCACAAATTCTTCAAAAATCTTCTTCACAAGAACCGCCAACCGGATTTCGACGAATCTTTGTAGGAATGATTGTAGCCAAACTTAAAAGCTATGGTCCATGGGTGAAGCCTTTTCAGATTTGTTAAAATTGAGGTCATCGCTAATCCAAGATTGCCACCGTCTAAAAATAGCATAAATTCTTAAAAAATCTTCTTCTCATGAACCGCCAGCCGGATTTCGACGAAACTTGGTAGGAATGATCGATGTACAATACTCTTTCAAAGTTGTTAAAATGGTGACCCCGTGGTCAAAAATGGGCGTGGCCCGTGGGGTCAAATTGGGGTCAAATTTTATTTTTGCCCGAATATGGTCATGTCTATATCAAATCGAAGGTATCAAAGAGGCGATCGCTCTGGTGCATTTTTGTCGAAATTGGATGGTCATGTCATCCAAGATGGCCACCGAAAGGTCAAAAGGTCGTTCTTTTATTAGAGATTTCAAAATTCTTCTTCACACAAATCGCTTGGCCCATGGTAGCCAAACTTCACAGTTATGGTCCATGGGTGAAACCTTTTCAGATTTGTTAAAACAGAGGTCATCGCTAATCCAAGATGGCCGCCATCTATAAATAGCACAAATTCTTAAAAAATCTTCTTCTCATGAACTGCCAGCCGGATTTCGACGAAACTTGGTAGGAATGATCGACGTAGAATGCTCTTTCAAAGGTGTTAAAATGGTGACCCCGGGGTCAAAAATGGGCGTGGCCCGTGGGGTCAAATTTTATTTTTGACCAAATATGCTCATGTCATATATCATATTGAAGGTATCGATGAGGCGATTGCTCTGGTGCAATATTTGTCGGAATCGCATGATTATGTCATCCATAATGGCCTCCAAAATGTCCATTTATTCAAGATTTTGAACGTCTTTTTCTCAGGAACCACATGGCCGATGCTGGCCAAACTTCATAGTAAGTTAAGATCCTTGGGTGAAGCATTTTCAGATTTGGTAAAAAGAGTCATCGCTTAATCCCAGATGACCGCCATCTAAAAATAGCACAATTTTTTTTAAAACACATTAACTCAATGTCACATTCTCCTCTGGTGTTCATGGAGTCAGGTGAGCGAATTAGGGCCATCATGGCCCTCTTGTTTTTTATGCAAAGTAATCTGTTGTGAGCACGAACGGGGACACATGATGGTTCACAATAGAAATCTAAAGGGTGTATGAAAGTTACAGAAATACTTCATAAACAGTTTAAAACCAGTGAATTAAAGAAAATAATTTGAAATAGCTGGAAATTAATAAAAAAATATATATATTTTCGGAAAAGACAGAATGGCCATTCCCGATGTGTCACTCGCCAAATCAGACCAGTGACAAGAAAATCCTCTCGCCAACATGAAAATTGACTCGCCATATCGCGATATGGGGTAGCCGTATTATCGGGATAGCCGTATTGTAATATATTGCAATACGCTATTTCAAATAATACCCATCCCTAGTCCATACGTACATCCGTACGTGTGTCCGTGTTAAAGTTTCGGGTTAAAGATTTTCTGTATACTCAGGGATAGGAAATTTCAGGATATATCCTGATATACATGTATATGTAAAATGGGGGTTCTACATATATATATAAAAATCTTAACATAGCATGTGTTTCGTCACTATTAAGGTAAATTAATCACATAGTATATTATAGTTCTATCATTCTTAATTTTATACTTTCATCTAAGAAAGGTTTAATTATTTTAATATATTTATGTTTTAAATTAACTAATACACCACCACATGAGCAACATATTTGATATTTAGCAGTTGTGGCACCACCTAAATTTAGGCATTCTCTTATTTTAGTTTTATCCTTTTTATATGACCGTTTTTAAAAAACGGTACGTATTATGTTTTACCGCATGGCGGGCGGGCGGGAAGAAAATGTGCATAGTTCGTGTACACAACTCCTCCGAAACCATTTTTTCTACTTTTTTCTATACAGTTCTGTATATGGTACAGATCGAGTTTGTGTACACAACTCCTCCGAAACCGTTCAGTCGATCATTCTGAAACTATACACACGTCTTCTACACATATTGAAGATGTGCACCTTGGTGTTTTTATGGCGAAAAAATATTTTTTAACAAAAATATCACCTTTTTAACTTAGCCATTTTTTCTACATTTTTCTATACAATTTTATATACGGTACAGAGTTTGTGTACACAACTCCACCGAAACCGTTCAGTCGATCGATCTGAAACTATAAATACGTCTTCTACACATATTGAAGATGTGCACCTTGGTGTTTTTATGCCGAAAACATATTTTATAACAATATTATTATTTTTCTACATTTTTAGCCAGGTTTTTTTAAAAAAATCCAGGCTATTGGATTGGCGAAAGCCGGGCGGGCGGCGGGCGGCGGGCGGCGTCCACAATCAATGTTAAGTTTTCGTGTTTGAGTCCATTTCTTTGTTACTGTACCACCTAGGGCCACCAAACTTTCACAGCTTCATAATCAAGGGGTGCCCACCACATATCACTATCCAACATGTTACTTTTTTTTTAACTTGACCCATTTTTTCCGCGCAGTCGACTTAGCCATTTTCAATGTTAAGTTTTCGCGTTTACAATGTTAAGTTTTCGTGTTTAAGTCCATTTCTTTGGTACTGTACCACCTAGGACCACCAAACTTTCACAGCTTCATAACCAAGGGGTGCCTACCACATACAACTATCCAACATGTGACCATTTTTTTACCTTCACCTATTATTTCTACGTAATTGACTTCAACGTTAACTTTTTAACGTACGTCTGGTTAAAGTTTTTTGGTTAAAAGTTTTTCGTTATACTATATCTCTGCAACTGCTTTGCCCATTACCTTGAAACTTCACATGGGTGTTTATCATCATCCATATTTTCATTCTAACCCCCAACCGTGTGGCCCCTGTGCCCAATGTCAAGGTCAAATTACTTTGAATTTTTTTGTTAAAGTTTTTTTCGTGTACTATATCTCTGCAACTGCTTCATCCATTACCTTGATACTTCACATGGGTGTTTATCATCATTGTCGCACCCGCTTGCGGAAAGCGCGATATCGTCGGCATTTTGGCATATGTCCGTCCGTACGTCCGTATGTCCGTGTGTCCGGTTAAAAAAAATTTTCGTTAAAGTTTTTCCATCTACTATATCTATTTTTTTAGTGTCCATGCCTCGCCCCAAGGCGCGACATGCAGGCCACGGCCATCTAGTCTACAAAAAGTGGGTATAATTATGTTATCCAAGTGTCTATGCTTGGAAAAAACCTGGCCTTCGTGGCTTTGCCTCGTTTCTTGATCTATACAATTCTATATACGGTACAGAGTTTGTGTACACAACTCCTCCGAAACCTTTCAGTCGATCGTTCTGAAACTATACACACGTCTTCTACACATATTGAAGATGTGCACCTTGGTGTTTTTATGGCGAAAAAATATTTTTTAACAAAAGTATCACCTTTTTAACTTAGCCATTTTTTCTACATTTTTCTATACAATTCTATATACGTACAGAGTTTGTGTACACAACTCCTCCGAAACCGTTCAGTCGATCGTTCTGAAACTATACACACGTCTTCTACACATATTGAAGATGTGCACCTTGGTGTTTTTATGCCGAAAACATATTTTATAACAAAAATATCACCTTTTTAACTTAGCCATTTTTTCTACATTATAATTGTATCCAATTCCCTATCATTTCTACTTTACACTCTACTTTTCTATCTCTGCCTAAATTAGTATACATGTTTAGCACAACGAGATGAAGAAATAATGCTATAGACTTTCAAATTCTCATTAATGTTTCTTGCCTTGGTGACAGCTTCACATTTCTGCATCTTCGCTGTCTGGCCCATATTCGACGGGCGTATTTTGTGACTTGCGGCACTCTTGTTATTTATATAATTGTGAAGTTTGCAGAAGTTTGATCTTCTTGTAGCATTGGCTTTACAGCTTCCATATTTACCGACTCTAAGAAAGCAGCATATCTTTTTTCCCATTTTATTTACATTTAATATCTTTATGTTAAATATATTAAACATTAAAAAGTAATTAATAAAATAAAAAATAATGAATACTAGTGATGTGAAATACATTTTAAACCTTCACCACGATGGTATAATCGATGATGAGCAACTTAGAAAGATGATAGATGCTCTCAAACATGTATCTGCAAAACCTACATCCTTTGAAATTCATAAACATAAATATGCTGATGTAATGAATGAACTTAAAGATAATTAAAACACAGCCTTCTTACAACTTGATAAAACCAAAATGTGGATATTTTAAGGCATATGAAATATCAGTTAAAAAATATAAAGATCCGCAAAAGCTATTGTCTGATGAGAAAGATTATAAAAAATCAACTTATAAAAGAGGTTAAAGTGTTAAAAGGATTAAAATTTCAACTTGGTCTTGTTGTTGATTTATATAAAGATGATACTGAGGGAACAAAACGAACAACAGGTGTATTCCACAGCGAACAATATACAATCTTGAATTATGAAAAGATAAGTGAATTTTATAAACAAGCGTCATCACATATTAAAAAAAAAGTATTAAAAATTTCACAAACACAGCTACAGGCATGATGATTGATCATTGTATTCAATTTTATTTGAATATTGCGAAATATGAACCATTAAAAGGTTCTTATATTCCTCTAACCAAACAATTGGCAGCAAAGAAGGCAATGTTAAATCAATGTTAAAAATAATGATGATAAATGTCTGGTTCATGCTATAAATTCTGCACTTAATCCTTCTTTAAAACATTCAGATTGTTTATCAATTTATCCAAAACCTACAATACTAACTAAAGGAATTGAATTTCCAGTTACAATTACACAAATACCAAAAGTAGAGAAACAAAATAATCTTGCAATCAATGTCTATTGAAATAAAATAACAAAGTAGACACGAAGCATCTTTCCATTTCATATATCAGAACAACCAAAAGAAATGATAAGAATTAATTGACTTACGGTAATATCTGATGTTGATGATAATTATAATGATGATGAAGATAGCGATGATGAAGATGATGATAATGATGATGAAGAAGAAATAATATATCGCTACTGTTGGATTAAAAACTTAAATAGATTAATCGATGATCAAAATAAACATAAAACGAAAACTGACTTCTGTGAGCGTTGTCTTTATGGTTTTTCACGAGAAGATTTACTTATCAAACATATAAATGAAGATTGTGAAGGTATTAACAAAAGTCCAACAAAAATAGAAATGCCAACAAAAAACCACATCAAATTCAAAAACTATCAAAATCAAATGCCAGTTCCTTATCTAATATACTCAAGGCCAAAATAAACTTTACAGTGTATAAATGGTTTGATATTTCGTGAACAAGTATGTTTAAAAACTTGATGTAAAATGTTTTTTAATGCTGAATCTAATCTGCAATTACTGCACCAAAACATTAGGTGCATGTGTTTAAAGAGATTGTGTAAACAATGAAAAGACAACAACACCCTTCATTTAAAAAAAAATGCAGTAAAGAGAACACAATTTGGAAACTTTCCTAGTCAATATTGATTATCCAGAGCATAAAATGGATTACATACAGTGATCACAATGATGAAATAGATTCAGCATTACAAAACATTTTACATCAGGTTTTTAAATAGATTTATTCATGAAATATCAAACAATTTATATACTGTAAAGTTTCTTTTGGCCTTAAGTATATATGCTGATTTGGAAAGTATAATTAAACCAAAAACTGTAAAAGTAGGTGATAAATAGGAAATAACAAACAAACATGAAGCTTGTGGATTTAGCTATCAAGTTGTTAGGTATGATGGAATGGCTGAAATAGCAGTTATCTATAGTGGTGAAGATGTTGTTGAGTGTTCTTAAATCATTTAGATTGTGAACGAGAAAACATAAACAATATATTTTCACACCCAGAACCATTATACATGACAGAACAAAATAAGAAAGATTATGAAAATGCAACACACTGTTGGGTTTGTGAGGAAAAACTTAATGAAAAACTTAATGAAAAACTTAATGAAAAAGTAAGAGATCACTGCCATTTCACAGGTAAATATAGAGGTGCAGCACATAAAACCTGTACCGGTAATCGAAAATTAAAAATAAAACCAAATACAACTAAAATTCCTGTAGTATTCCACAACTTAAAACAAATGATGATAGTTGTAGTGACCCTGGCAGGTCTGCAGCTCATTAGTAATTAGGCAGTCCAGGATTTGCTCTCATAGGATAAACAACATTAGAAAACCCAACTGTGTTAGCTTCTATATTGTCCTAAAGCAAGAGATATTACAATAGTCATCTTATAATGCAAAAAATATATAAAGCAAATGGTAATATTACTTGCATCCCAAACAATGCAGAAAAGTATATATATCATTCAGTATAGGTCAACTTAAGTTTTTAGACCGCGTTTTCAATTCATGGCATCTTCTTTGGAGAAAATAGTTGAAGCAACAGATAAAGCTGATTTCAAAATTACGAAACATGAGTTTAATGAAAAAACAAACATACTTCTACATAAAGGTATGTATACCCTTATGAATATGTTGACAGCATTGAAAGATTTGATGAGACTGAACTACCACCGATAGATACATTTTACAATAGTCTCACAGATGAAAATATCAGTCAAAAAGACTATGTATATGCACAAAAAGTATGGAATGCATTCTACTGTGAAACTCTTGGTGATTATCATGATCTCTATCTTAAATCAGATATTACTCTTCTTGCAGATGTTTTTCAGACATTCAGAAAAACATGTATGTCTGCTTATAAACTTGACCCTCTACACTATTATACTGCACCTGGTTTATTATGGGATGCTCTACTCAAATATACAACGATGCATTTAGAACAGATTTAGACATGCATTTATTTATTGAAAAATTGCCCCTGAAAAATGAACAGTGCAGAAAGAATGGCTCTCAGAATATCAAACAAAACTGTTTGAAAATAACAGTATGATAAATATAGAAAAACTTGTCCCCAATCTGATGGATAAAGAAAAGTATGTATTACACTATAGAAATCTGCAACTTTATAAATCCCTTGGTATGAAGGTAAAGAAAATACACAGAATATTGGAATTTAATGAAAAACCATGGATGGAACCATATATCACACTTAACACAGAGTTCCGTAAAAATGCAAAATCAGCATTTGAAAAAGATTTCTACAAACTCATGAACAACTCTGTTTATGGAAAGACCATGGAGAATATTCGTAAACGCTTAGACTTAAAACTAGTAAGAACAGATGATAGTGAAAATGCAAAGATAAGGAAAATTATTGTCAAACCCAATTTCAATAGACATGTTAAATTCTCAGATGAATTATCTGCAATACATGTAAACAAAACGAAACTAACACTAAACAAGCCAATCTTTGTCGGTATGTCAATCTTAGATTTATCAAAACACTTAATGTATGATTGGTATTATAATACATCGAAAAAGAAGTGTGGTGAAAACTGTACAATGTTGTACACAGATACAGATTCTTTACTAGTTGATATAAAAACGCACAATGTATACAAGGATAATCCGATATGGCAGAAATGAAAGATGAATATGATTTGTCCGATTATCCAAAAAAAAATCCATTATATGATGAAACAAATAAAAAGAAGATGAAAGATGAATGTGTAGGTAATGCAATTGCCGAATATATTGGTTTGCACCCCAAGTTATATTCTATATTAAGAACGGATGAGCAACTCATTAAGAAAGCGAAAGGAGTGAAAAAGTATGTAATTAATAAACAAATAAATAAACTTTGCAAACTAGTCATGCATTATTCAACAAACAAAAATACACACATAAAATGAATATGTTACATTCCATGCACCACAATATATATATGGACTAATAGTAAACAAAATAACACTCTCACCACTTGATACAAAAAGATTTATAGCGCGAGATGGTATAAAAACATACGATTTTGGAAATGTATTTAATAAATAAATATTATAAAGTACAGTAAAGTTCCGCTATTAAGACCACTTGTGGGACTGAAGAAAAGTGGTCTTATTAGCGAGTCGGTCTTATTAGCGGACATCAGTAAAAGACCACATCTTAATATGACCATGGTATACTGGTCCTTAATATGGTCATGGAATAAAATATGGACACAATACAGTGTATAATGTAACATATGTATTATATATGTACATTTACGTTTTTCCATGATTGCTGTTGATGTTTATTAGACATGCAATATTCTAGAATGAAGATTTGTTTACACCAAATGATAATTTACTCAAATGTAAACAACAAATATAGTTGGCTCATATGACAACAATTGAAAACAATATTTGCAACCAGTGTAGACCAATATCAGCTTGGACATAATTACAGTATGTGTCATATACTCCATATAATCATCAGGGGCTGTGCTGGTTGCTGATCAGTTATGTGGTTGTTATGTTTCTCACAAAAAAATGTAGATCCTCAATGGTATGCAGTATGCAGATCGGTTTGCATTAGCAGCAGATGCCCTGAAGGCCGGTCACAAATGTCAGTAACCCTGTTTTCCCCATGACCGTCGCAAATTATTTGACAATTTTCTTATTGTCCGAGTACTTACCCACACGAATAACCCGATAATTGGCGAAGAATAATTGACACTGGTCGACTTTAATCGCACGCTTATCGATTGGACTAATTTCAATCACCAACATCAAACACTTCTTAATCTTAATTAGCCAGTGAAATATCGGCACACGCTTCTTTAAAATAACAATTAAATGCACTAATCTGTTGAAATTGTCACGTTTGGCATTTGTTTATTGGGTGTCATAAATCGGTCTGTGTATTGTCGTAAAACTTTCACGCTAATTTTATCCACGAGTGTAGTCGAATTGGCGAGCGTAAAGACAACAAACAAATTTTGACAGGACCGCCAAAGGCGGTCGTTATGACGGGCCTAAAAACAACACATTTTGACACATCGGGACTGCCAAAGGTGGTAGTATTACGGAATAGCGGGGTGGTCGTAGAATCTGAACCTGCGACCATGTAATTATATAGTAAAAAGAACGGTTCTTTGAAAAAGTGGTCGTAATAGCGGGGAGCGTCTCATTAGCGGGGTGGTCGTAACATGGAACTTTACTGTATAATATATAAAAATGACTCGACAGATTACAAGTTAAGTTTGAAGAACTGCTCAAAGAGCAAACACAATATAGCACACTAAAATGGACTGAGTTAAAGATATAGCACACTAAAATGGACTGAGTTAAAGAAGAATGAAATACATACTATCACTGCGTATGATGTTAAAGATAATGGTTACGGTCAATCTATGGGGTTATCACTATGAGACGGTACTGAAGTATGGGCTCCATCACGTGTTAAAGAACGTATAGACAAGGTGAATGATAAGGAACCACCATATTATGTGAGACCATTGGTTGAAACCTTGTAAAAGTAATAAGAAATAGAGAATATTAGTATAGTGTCATGAACGTGAATAAATATCTGTCGAGGCTGAGAAATCAGGATGGGCGAGGCTTGCCGAGCACATCCTGATTTCGAGCCGAGTCAGATATTTATTCACGTTCATGACACTATAATAATATTCTATTTATCCCGTTAACCACATCAAAGTTGTTCAAATGTCTCTAAAATGCATTTGTGGCCTCATAAGTTTGTCTTCTGAAGCGACAAGATTATCGTGTTACGTCATTCACATAATGACGTAACGTCATACATAATGACGTATCTACTAGACGTGAACGAGAAAAAATACACGTACCTGCTTTTCACGTCTAGTAGCGACATAGTTGACGGGATAAAAACAAGTAATACGCTTTCGATCTCGTTTTCTAAAAGAAATATTATGCTTTTTAAAAAATATTTATATAATGGGCTTTAATGCCCTACTTTTTCAGATACGTTAACGATATAAAACTCAAAGCTGTATCAATAGATTATTATTAAATAAAATACACATGCAGAAATTGGTTATTTTACCGTGTCGAGGTGTTTATCTGACATTTACATGTATATCTTGTAAATTTGAATGTTGAACAACAAGAGAAAAGATGGCTTCCATGGGAAAATTATTCCCTGTTCTATTATTTTTGGCAATTTACCAGTTCCACATCAAAGATTATTTGATTAAAGGTATACAATATACAGTTTACTCCATTTTGACCTACATGCAACAGGTTTGGGTATGCACCTCGGTTGCTCACGAATGGGTACTTGTTGGGTACAAAAGTACCCAACAAATGCTCATCTGTAGGGTTAGGGTAGTGTTGGGTACTTTTTGGGTATTGTTGGGTACTTTTGTATACAGTAAAAACCCAACAAGTATCCATTTGTGAGAACGTCCGTCCGTCCGTCCATCCGTCCGTCCGAAATCTGCATTAAAGTTTTTAAATACCTTATATCTCTGCTGTCCTAAGTCACATTGACTTGAAACTTCATATGCGTATTAGTCATCATCCATATATTCATGCTGTATCCCACTCATGCGGCCCCTGTGCCCAAGGTCATATGACTTAGAAGTTTGCGTTAATTTTTTGTCAAAATTTTCGTTAACGTTTTCAGATACCTACTATCTCTAACCGTAAGTCGGATGTGCTTGAAACTTTGTATGCTTATTGGTCATCATCCATATATTCATTCTGTGTCTCACTCATTAGAAGTTTGCGTTATGCAACTTTGTATGCTTATTGGGGATCATTCTGTTCCACTCATGCAGCCCACTGTGCCCCAAGGTCAAGGCCAAATGACTGAGAAGTTTGCATTGTTATAAAATCTGCGTTAACATTTTTACATACCTTATATCTCCACAATTGTTACTCCAATTTACTTCCAACACTTCCTTTTCATCATCTATATTTTCATTCTATAGCCTGCCCATGTGGTCCACATGCCCAAGGTCAAGGTCAGCTGACTTTGAAATTTGTGTTAAAGTTTTTACATACCTTATATCTCCACAACACTTACTCCGATTTACTTCAAACTTCAAATAATTATTTATTATCATCCATATTTTAATTCTATAGCTAGCCCACCCATGCGGCCCAATATCAAGGTTAAATGACTTTACAATTTGTGTTAAAGCTTTTACATACCTTGCCGGATATCTCCACAACCCTTAATTCAAACTTCAAATAAATACAATCTGAGATCATCAAATGCCTCGGCGGGCTCGACATGCGGGCCGTGGCCATCTGGTTTCTAATCAGTGGTCACAACATATACATGTACTTTAATTGAAAAATAACAAAAATTAAATACAGTATTTAAAATGTTCATACATGTAAAGGTGTATTCCAAATGTAATTGTTTAAATGCAAATTTTGTTTACTACAGGAACAAAGAAATTGATGGACTAAAACTTCAAGTTGAGATAGCAACAGTAGATGCAAAAAGCAAGTAAGTACATAATAATAAAACCAATTGTTTAGCCCTTATAATGCTGAATTAAATGTTGTCTTCTGATTATTTTCCATTTTTATCAACGATAACTTAGTTTGGCAGCCCTTTAGAATCATTTCAATGATTCAAATGTGCTGCCATACCATGTTTTCATTGAAAAAAAAGCCAAAATGTAAAACAACAGCAGACAAAAATTTTTGTTTCCAGCATTCTAAGAGTCCGTACATATTTACATGTCGATCAGCTTGTGCGCTTATACAACTGCAGTTTGAACAAAATTGTTGTCGGAGGCATAAGTAATGGTCGATTGACGGAATGTCCGACTAGCGTACATGTAGGTCAGGAATTAACCCTTTAAACAACACAGACCTCTATAGCAGTGTTTGCAAACCGTATAGATCCAGATGAGCCGGCTTGTGGCGAGCCGTCTGCACTTTTTATATGCCCGTTTGAAAAAACTGGACGTTATTATGTATTCACTTTGTACAGGCGGGCGTCCAGCGGGCAGGCACAGCTTGTCCACGCAATAACTTGACTTCTACTTGACGTATCATAACCAAAGTTGATATATATTTTTATCACGGCAAGACGAAGAATCCTATCCATACTCCAAAATTGCCGATAACGTATCTCCCCTTGGCGGCTATTTTTAGCTCACCTGCACAAAGTCAGCGTCGGCGTCCACAAGCTTAACGTTGGGGTACATGTCTTATAATTTCTGTTTCCTTTCATGGAAAACCTTGTTATTGTATCCCCCGGACTCCGTCGGGGGATACTATGGATTTGACAGCGCGCCGCGTCCGCCGCAGACACTTCTTGTCCGGAGCATAACTCGACCACCCTTTGGAATATTTTCATGAAACTTCACACATGCATAGACCACGACCCGGAGGTGTGTCGCGCACAAGAATGACACTCTTGCGTAGCTAATTTTTGAGTTATCTCCCTTTTTTGTTTTGCCCACTCTACAAACTGGACAATAATGCATGAAGACCCGTTTTCTCGTCTGCTCTGTACACCTTTTCTCGTGTGCTCTGTACACCTTACCTGTAGAGAGAACAATAGAGACTGGGAGAACCATGTGCTAGCATGGGCTTGCATGTGCAAATGTCCAGTGCTTGACCACTGCTGACCACAGGTAATTTATACAGGTAAATTACTACATTGGGTACTGTGTTGAAAATATTGTGGCATTATGTGGACCTGTGCAGATATATGTAGATAAATATAGGACTATTAAAAAAAAATCTGGGCTCCAGTAGCAAGCATTATTATTTTTAATTTTTAAAAAAAAAAAAATCATTTTTTGTTTCAAATTCTTTTTCAATTTTTGTCTAGTAGCATAAGGTCGTAAGTGCTATATACAGACTATTATCATATAATAAAACAATTATTGACTAGTGAGCCATAGAATATAATCTGATATTCTATGGCTCACTAGTCAATAATTGTATAATATATTCGGGCCAGTGAAAATTGCTTTTGGGCCCAGGCTCGAGGTCAAGGCGGAACAAGGCGAGGCATCTGATTCCGCGGAATTCTTGTTTACTTATCTCCCTTTGTTGTTTCGTGCTCTGATTTTGTATCCAGAGCATAACTCGAACACCCTTTGAAATATTTTTATGCCCCACCACGATAGTGGAGGGGGCATTTAGTGTTACCCTCGTCCGTCCGTCCGTCCGTCCATCCGCACACACGAATGGGTACTTGTTGTAAGTGTACGGGGATCTTATTGGGTAGGGTTAGGATAGTGTTGGGTACTCTTGTTGGGTATTTTTATACAGTAAAAACCCAACAAGTATTCATTCGTAGGAACGTGCGTCCCGTCCTCCCGTCCTCCCATCCGTCCGTCCGTCCGTCCGTCACAAAACTTTTAACACTCGGGTAAATGTCTCATAATTTCTTCATCCTTCGACCGATCTGCTTCATATTTTACACATTGCTCATGATGGTTCACTACCGCCCTGTGCCAAATCCACGTTCGTCCTGCCCCCCCCCCGGCAAGCCCAGGGTCAAGGTCACATACTGGTGCTAACTCAAAAACTTTAACGCTCGGGTTAATATCTTATAATTTCTGTTTTCTTTCACGGATCAGCTTCATATTTCATATACACATTGCTCTGATGGTTCACTACCGCCCTGTGCCAAATCCACGTTCATTCTGCCCCCGCCAAGCCCAGGGTCAGGTCACATTTACTTGGTGCTTCAAAAACTTTAACGCTCGGGGTTTAATATCTTATAATTTCTGTTTTCTTTCACGGATCAGCTTCATATTTCATATACACATTGCTCTAATGGTCCTCTACCGCCATGTGCCAAATCCACATTCGTCCTGACCCCGCCAAGCCCAGGGTCAAGGTTACATACTTGGTGCTTCAAAAACTTTAACGCTCGGGTAAAAATATCTTATAATTTCTGTTTTCTTTCACGGATCATCTTCATATTTCATATACGCATTGCTCTAATGGTCCTCTACCGCCCTGTGCCAAATCCACATTCGTCCTGCTCCGCCAATCCCAGGGTTAAGGTCACATACTTGGTGCTTCAAAAACTTTAACGCTCGGGTAAATATCTTATACTTTGTTTTCTTTCATGGATCATCTTCATATTTCATATACGCATTGCTCTAATGGTCCTCTACCGCCCTGTGCCAAATCCACGTTCGTCCTGCTCCGCCAATCCCAGGGTTAAGGTCACATACTTGGTGCTTCAAAAACTTTAACGCTCGGGTAAATATCTTATAATTTTTCTTTCCATTCACGGATCAACTTCATATTTCATATATGCGTTGCTCTAATGGTCCTCTACCGCCCTGTGCCAAATACCACGTTTGTCCTGCCTGCCCCCACCAAGCCCAGGGTCAAGGTCACATACTTGGTGCTTCAAAAACTTTAACTCTGAGGTAAAAGAAAATTTTGACTTGGAATTTGGCCTCATTTATTATCAAAGCGATATGTGGGACATCCGTGTTCTATGAACACATTTTCTAGTTTATTAAACTTCACACATACATAGAAGACGACCCAAAGGTGTGTCGCACGTAAGAATGACAACTCTTGCGTCGTTAATTTCTTAGTTATCTCCCTTTGTTGTTTCGTGCACTGATTTCGTGTCTGGAGCATAACTCGAACACCCTTTGGAATATTTTCATGAAACTTCACACATGCATAGACCACAACCCTAAAGGTGTGTCACGCAAGAATGACAACTCTTGCATCACTAATTTTTTAGTTATCTCCCTTTGTTTTTTCCGTCACTGATTTTGTCTCCGGAGCATAACTCAAACACCCTTTTTTCAAACTACTTGTGTAACTGGGGAGGGGGATACACATGCGCTTGTCGACAAGCGTCCATTTCTAGTTTCATACATGCATTCTTCAGATGACCTTCTATCATGCTGTAGCAAATCCAGACTTAGCATGTTCATAAACTTAACGTTGCGGTAAATGTTGTGTAACTTCTGTTCATTTACAGGAAACGCCTTCATATTTCATACATGCATTCATCTGATGATACTGTATCGTGCTATAGCAAATCCATGACCCACTGCCCACCCCTTACCCCAAGGTCACAAACTTTATATGTACACATATTCATTCTAAAAATAAAGTTACAATCATTTCCAAGTCAATTGCCGGTATTACTTTAGTTCACACGACAAAAGCCCATGACAAAGGCACGGCATTTCACATCTAACAGTAATCCGTTTACATAAGCAGTTTTTCTCTTCTTGTATTTGCAAAAGTTGTCATTGATTATGTTTATGGGCACACAATTCTTCTGCATCAGGTTTGGCTGAGTATTGCCGTCAATCGATAACCAACCATAGTTGAATGGATTAAGATGACTTGGCAATGGTTCATCTGCAGTAACCCAAGTGTATATCTAGATTATAGGACATAATTATTGCTGCTTACTTTGACTTTTACAGTCACCTTACAATATGATGATGTTGCCAGAATTCAGGTTACTACAGTCACTAAATCGCGAACTGCTGTCAGACTGCTAAGGTCATGTTAAGCCAGGTTAACAGGGCCAAATTTAATATTTCACCTGTTTGGATGTGAGGGTGGGGGAGCCGTGAAATTAGAATAACCTGGTGCCAGGTCCTCAAACACGATAATCACTTAGCCCTACTCCATAAAAGTAATAGAATGAGGACTAATTTTATCACTTGTATGATGGGTATAACCGGATAACTCTGAAGCCAAAATGTACCTGAGGGCCAAACCAGGGATATCGAGATTCCAGTAACGATGCGCAGGTTGATCTGAAGCTATACTTGTCGGACACAAAATAAGGTTTCTATTGTAATCCGAGGGTCCATATACAGATTCATGTTACTGAAGAATCTAATTTGACAATGGCAATCATCATTGACGTAATGACAAACCAGCTAACACAGAAGAAGTAAGTAACTACTATGCAAAGCGATTACTTGAAAGTTATGCTCAAATTACATACACATCAGGGCTCCTAATTTTAGAATGCCAATCGGTCCGGACGTCGGGCAGAAGGAACCTGTACGATTACTGCTACCCCCCCCCCCCCCCCCTCATGTTTTGTCATATATATTTTTTTCTAATAAACATGTTTTGGCAGCATATGAGAATCGTCTCCTTAGACAATTGTTATGTATTCTGTTGGGGACAAGTTTACAATATAAGCCCGGTTTTGTCCGATCATTTTGTCCATACATAATATGCACGTGTGGTTGTAATCATTACTGACTGACGTGTGGAGGGTGAGACATCAAAGGTTACAAAGTCGTGCTGATCTGACCTTTTTTACACACCGACGCGATATCAACAGAGACACACATTTACGATCAATTTCAAGACACTATTAGGCATGGAATAAAATAGTACTTTATTTAGTAAAATTTGGCTCTGGAATTATCTTTCGCACATAATTATTCCATAACTTTATAACATCGAAATTTAAAAGTAGGAGGTGCAGAATCCCCCAAAAAAGGTAAGGCAAAAACCGGCGATGCGATACAGTAACCAATAACACATATCAAAATATGTTTTTCCCCCAATAAACATGTATTGGTAGCACATAAGAATCTTCCCCTAAGACGACGATTATCATGTTTTTGTCAAACTATGTTATTTTTTGTCAAGAATTATTGGTGTTTGTCCACATTTGTTCTACTTCTTAATAAAGCATGTTTCAGCAGCACAGGAGAATTGTCTCCTAATAATTGCTGTCTGTTGATGTGTAAACTGTAGTGTGATTTTTTTTTACCCAATTAAAATTTTGAAATACCCAATTGCTTTAGAAATGATGGAGTCACAATACTCAATTACTAATTCCTTAACTGGTGTATATAGTCATATTGGCAAATAGTGTAGATACACAAATAGTCTAGGTCGTAACGAGTCTCATCAGGATCTGCACTTTTTATGCCCCACCACGATAGTGGAGGGGGCATTTAGTGTTACCCTTGTTCGTCTGGTCCCATCCATCCGTCCCCCCGGGGGCCCGTCTGTCCTTCCGTCCGTCCGTCCGTCCGTCCGTCCGGGCACACATTAGGGTACTTATGGGGTAGGGGGCGTGGCCTAAGACAATAGAAGACAATGGAACTTATTCCGTACCCCGTAAGCCTATTGTGTCTTACGGGGTATTTCCTTTGATCTTTTACATAGCAAGTACCCCCTAAGGTCCGAAATGTAAGTTCGTCCGTGTCCGTCCGTCCGTCCGTCCGTCCGTCACCAACCTTGTAAGTCGTAAAACTTTTATACCGTACTAGCTACATACCTGAAACTTGGTATGTAGCTTCCTTATGATGAGTAGATGCGCAAAGTTTATTTTGATTTTTTATTCGACCCGCGGGTCATGGATTATCTCCCCCTTTTCGACTTAGAATTTGGCAATTTTGTCTTGTAACTCGTAAAACTTTTAAACCGTATTAGTTACAGACCTGAAACTTCGTATGTAGCTTCCTTATGATGAGTATATGTGCAAAGTTTATTTTGATTTTTTATTCGACCCGGGGTCATGGATTATCTCCCCCTTTTCGACTTAGGAGTTAGGAAATCTTGCCTTGTAGCTCGTAATTTTCCAATTTTGGCTTGTAAATCGTAATTTTTTTAAACCCTAATAGTTATACACCTGAAACTGTAGTTTCCTTATGAAGAGTAGATGTGCAAAGTTTATTTTTGATTTTTTATTCGACCCTCTGGTCATGGATTAAACCGTAATAGCTACAGACATGAAACTTAAGTAGGTAGCTTCCTTATGATGAGTAGATGTGCAAAGTTTATTTAGATTTTTTATTCGACCCGGGGTCATGGATTATCTCTCCCTTTTCGACTTAGAGTTAGGAAATCTTGCCTTGTAACTCGTAATTTTCCAATTTTGGCTTGTAAATTGTAATTTTTTTAAACCCTAATAGTTATACACCTGAAACTGTAGTTTCCTTATGAAGAGTAGATGTGCAAAGTTTATTTCGATTTTTGATTCGACCCTCTGGTCATGGATTATCTCCCCCTTTTCAACTTTGAATTTGGCAATTTTGCCTTGTAGCCAGTAAAACATTTAAACCATAATAGCTACAGACATGAAACTTGGTAGGTAGCTTCCTTATGATGAGTAGATGCGCACAGTTTATTTTGATTCGACCCCAGGGTCATGGATTGTCTCCCTTTTTGGACTTGGATTTTTTCCTCTTTTCTATCAAAGCGATATGTGGGGCATCCATGTGGGACACATTTTCTAGTTGCAAGTAATTTTCAAATTTTTTAGAGCAAAAAACACCCCCTTTTCATAAATGGACTAGTCTGAAAATCACGATTGGATTGGGTGCAAAATTAACATATTAAAATCCATTCCAGTTATTTAGGGGTGAAAGGGTTAACTAGGATTCACTCTGCTGAGAAGTGATCCAATGACCTTGCTGCTGAATGGACATAAACCCCCAGTCAATAAATTGATAACCTTCAGCATTGGGTCACATTGTTACAGGCGCTGTAACACTTGCCGAAGGAGTATTCCGAAAACTGACATCACGATTGAGGAGATTAATCAGCTTCGGAAGTGTTTTCTCAAGACATTCATGACTGCTGACACCAGTGGAAGCACGTTTATGGAGAACCCCATGGGGCTGAACAATTTCAAGGAATTCCTGAGAAACGCACCAAAATTTGATGTTGTGTTAGATATGCAGAACATTATCGTTGGCAAGGGAGGTGGAACCCGGAGGGTAAGAAAACTTGCCAAAGAGGTCTTGGTATGGTGGCTGGTTGTTACTGTCACTTGAAAAATGGGGCTTACGCAGGGCGTCAACCTTCCCCTATATTCCTATATTCCCTATATCCACTTATATTTTCTACTTTTCCCCTATATTTTGAAAACACCTCTATATTCCTACATTTCCCCTGTACATTCATTATATATTTTTCCCCTATATTAAAAAAAAAATACTAGCGGTTGAAAACGTTTTTCTTTCTTTTTCTTTTCAGGTATGTACCTAGAACAGTGTTGACCCATATAAATTAATGCATTCTTGTCATAACATGGCATTTCAAAAATTTCACTGACACTATTTCTTATGCAGGTGTTATCCTCACTTAAATTTGTTCAATAGTTTAATATAATATAAAAAAGAAGATCTGGTTCTACAGTAGAGTCTATGTGGGCAAGGTGATCAGTTGCTGTGAGATGGATAACATTGCCAATGCTGATGTTTGTGCTGTAAAGAAAGGTAGAGTACAACATAATGGAAGAGGTAAGCGGTGTACATAAACACTGTTTACTACTGTCTGTTCCACGTTTTGCTGCCGACAAACTTTTGTCTGTCAAACACATTAAAGCTAAAAATTATTTAAAAGTAAGTACTTTTTCATCAATAACAAAAAAGTCACCCTCCCCAAAATATTTGCTTTGATAAAATCAAATATTAATTTTATTGCGAAAAAAGGGCAAAAGGGAGAAAGAGGAGGACAGGAGGGTCAAAAAACGAGGGGGAAAAATAGAAATTGACTCTGAAACCTGGTGAGATAGCTTGGAAATGATGCAAATAAGAAAACAAGTTAGATTTTGAAAATCGGTCCACAAATAAAAAATTATTTAAAAAAATCAAGTTTTAGCCCCCATGTTAAATTCCCATAGGAAATTGTTTGCTATTGAAGAAAAAGTACTTACAATTAAATATGTTTTAGATTTACTATGTTTAATGGCCAAAAGTTTGTCGGCAACAAAACGTGGAACAGACAGTAGACTTACTAGTGCTTCAAGAAAAGAGAACATTAGAAAATAGATAAATAAATGACTGTCACAAAAACTTGTGAAGGTGGCATGTGCGATATATTTATGTACTGTCAAATCTACAAAGGAACATGTTAAATACTTGTTCTAGTAACGCAGGAGAACGACAGAGATTTGCAGAAAATGCAACATAAAGCCTTTAAGTAGCAAGTAGCAGTGAACAACTTGTCAACATAATGTCCAAATCCCCCTATATTTTGACAAATATCCCCTATATATTGTTAAAAATCCCCCATTTTGCCATCAATACTCCTATATTTTCCAGTTTCCTCTATATTGTCCCTATATTATGTCCCTTACGGAATTTGCACCAATTGCATACTGTGGCTCAGTGGATTCAGTCTGGTTTGCATCTACACTGTTCACTGTTCACCATTCTAACATGTTCTGGCATCTTACAAACCAACAGTTTGGATCCGTATTCAACTGAAATTCTTGTGTGGCTGTTATTCAAAAGTGCTGTCAAAGCATGTTTTGATGATAAAAATGGAAAATAAACAGCAGACGACAAAAAATTAAGATAGCGGTCTAAGGGTTAATGCATTCATCTGATGCATTTGGGTAAATTTCATATAATTCCTGTTTCCTTTCACATAGCTGTTTGTCCTCTTCATACTGTGACAAATCCACGATTCTCCCGCCTTTTGTTTTCAAATGTGCCCTGTTTGTATTCTATGGCTGCCAACGAGGATATTTGTATGCCGACATGCCACATTTCTAGTCTTGTTCATGAGGTCTAATTCGGCATTGGTGAATCACTCATATGTTTGCAAACGGTGTAGATCCAGATGAGACGGCTCGTAACGAGCCGTCTCATCTGGATCTACACCATTTGTGAGCTGTGTTTGGGAATATACTAGCCCAGAGCTGCAGATAAGCTGCGTATTTGCTTAAATTCTCAATTAAAATTGTCAAAAACCCAATTGAAATCAGTAGCCCATTTCATCAACATTGCAAAGTATACTTTAGTAGCAAAGTATACTTTGAGGGAGAAATTTTCAATTTTATGATAAATTTATTAATTTTTATTATACTGAATTTATTACATTATCACAGCCAATTTGGCTGTGATAATGTAATAAATTCAGTATAATAATTCTGCATACTTTTAATCATGAAATATATGCATTTGTTAGTTCTATATGAAATAATGCATTTCAGGAAAAATAAATGATTACTCCCTCAAAGTATACTTTGCTAGTAAAGTATACTTTGCAATGTTGATGAAATAGGCTACAGAAGTAGCAAGTATCAAAATGCAATAAACAATTTATGGTACCTGTATCATGCTGCAGAAAACAATAAACAGACCACAAATATAGCATATTTTCTTATTTTCCATGAAAACACATCTTGGTACATTGTATTTCATTAGATTATTTTCCATGAAAACACATCTTTGTATTTCATTAGAATTGTCTCCATGGAGACAACTCTAATGACATGCCAAGACATGTTTTCATTTCGAAGCAAACTATTCAATAATTGCTGTCTGTGGATGTGTAAACAGTAATGTAATTTCATTTTACCCAATTAAAATTTTGAAATACCCAATTGTTTCATAAATTATGGAATGACAATACTCAATTACTAATTCCTTATCTGGAACCCTGCTAGCCTCTGTCTTGTTTTGCAATACGTGTAGTTAGTGAAACCTGAAATGACAGGGATGGTAGTCACATCACGGACATTTCAGGTTGGGTTTATTATGTTTTGGATCTTTTTTACATGTACATAACAAATAAACAAAATATCATATAGATTTGGAATGAAATTATGCAGAAAACTGGAATTGGGAACATTATGGTTCTCCTATGACGCATAGGAAACCAAACTATTTGGGCTAATTAATTGTTAAGGCCCTGGGCGCGATGAGCCAGCGCCATATTGTTTATGAACTGTTCATCTGTCTGTGTCAGTCCCTCCCTCCCTCCCTCCGTACATGTGGTTAAGTATGTAAGAGTTTCTCCTACATGTTACAGTGCAACCTCTCTACAACAGCCACCCATGGGAAGACCCAAAACTGGCTGTTGTAGAGAGGTGGCTGTTGTAGGGAGGTTAATGCTAAATTAAATTTTGTCGTCCGCTGTTTATTTAGTTTCTTTGATAATTACCATCAAAACAATCTTTGGCAACATTCTAGAATCATTTCCAATGGAAATGATTCTAAAATGCTGTAAAAACATGTTTGTATTGAGAAAGAAGGCAAAAGCAACAGCAGATGACAAGTTCCGTGCTCGGCAGTCTAAGGGTTAGATACAGAGGAAATCATCCATTTGGGATATAAAATAGCGGCTGTTACAGAGAGGGTGTTGTTGTAGAGAGGTGGCCGTTCGGGGAGGTTCAACTGTATAACTTTAATATTACGTTACAGATTGCTCATTTGATACATATATGCAACACTTTCAATCGACGCCTAACATGACCATGATCTGGATCTACACTGGTCGAAAAACCCATTTCTCCAATCACAGCCACATTTAATATCTGTTTCCATGCTTTTCCCTTTATTTGCATTACAGTTCCAGAAGATAATGAAACAGCTTGACGGAATGACCAAGCTAGTTGTGGGAGTGGAGCAATGGCTGGACGTTGAATACAAGGACAACAAATGTTACTTTTACCCTGTAGTGTAAGCTCCGTTTTTCCACAAGCATAATTTCATGTCACGGTTTTATTATTGCCATGTGACATGTGTAGTGCAGACAGTTGTCTTATAACCCATTAGAGACGGGATACAATTTTAGTAGTATGAAACTTTGATAAAAAAATCCCTATTTTATAATGGAGTCCGCTTGTCTGTTGGTCTGTTGGCAATTTCGTTCCACTGTATATCTTCTAAACCAATGAATGGATTTTGAAATAATTTGCCACAAATGTTGACCATGATGAGACAATGTGTTGCATTCAATACCCACATGTCTACGACCAATGTCACTTAAAGGTTACAGGTCAAAGGTCAAGGTCACTTAGAGGTCATAGGTCAAATTTTGTTTCCGCGCTATATCTTCTAAACCGATGAATGGATTGTCTAATAATTTGCCACAAATGTTTGTCATAAATAGACGATGTGTCGCGTTCCAATACCCACGTGTCTACATGCAAGGTCAATGTCACTTAGAGGTGAAAAGTCAAATGTTGTTTCCACTCTATATCTTCCAAACCAATGCAGCGATTTTCAAATTATTGCCACAAATGTTTGCCATGATGAGACGATGTGTCACGTTCAATAGCCACATGCCTAGTCCAAGGTCACACTGAGAGGTCAAATTTAAAAACTGGACATGAAACTCTGACCTTTGAAACTCTTGGACAATCTGTTAATGTATCAAAGCAATGTTTGTGGGGGTATTATGATCACTCCTGAGATAGCTCTAGTTTTTGTCGCGCCTGCTTTAGCAGAGGCGCGACTATAGTCGGCGCTTTTTCCGTCGTCGTCTGCGTCGTCGTCCGCGTCGTCGTCTGCGTCGTCCAGTTTTTAATGTATACCCCTATAGTCGGCGCTTTTTCCGTCCGCGTCATTCGCATCCTCCGCGTCGTCCGGTTTTTGTCGCGCCTGCTTTAGCAGAGGGGCGACTATAGTCGGCGCTTTTTCCGGCGTCGTCCGCTTTTTTTGTAATGCAAATGCGTTAAAGTTATTGTTTTTTCACAATATCTCTTTAACCCCTTGCCAGACATTGATAATATTTCACATCAATGTTTGTCTAGTGATGATGCTTCATTACGCACACCCCCACATCCAAATTTTGAAGGTCAAGGTCATTTATTTCCTTGTAATGTTCACCGGTTTTGTAACAGAAATGCGTTAAAGTTATTGTTTTTTTCACAATATCTCTTTAACCCCTTGCCAGACATTGATAATATTTCACATCAATGTTTGTCTAGGGATGATGCTTCATTACGCACACCCCCACATCCAAATTATCAAGGTCAAGGTCATTTATTTACTTGTAATTGTTCACAGTTTTGTAACAGAAATACGTTAAAGTTATTGTTTTTTCACAATATCTCTTTAACCCCTTGCCAGACTTTGATAATATTTCACATCAATTTTTGTCTAGGGATGATGCTTCATTACGCACACCCCCACATCCAAATTCTCAAGGTCAAGGTCATTTATTTACTTGTAATGTTCACCGGTTTTGTAACAGAAATGCGTTAAAGTTATTGTTTTTTCACAATATCTCTTTAAACCCTTGCCAGACATTGATAATATTTCACATCAATGTTTGTCTAGGGATGATGCTTCATTACGCACACCCCCACATCCAAATTATCAAGGTCAAGGTCATTTATTTACTTGTAATGTTCACCAGTTTTGTAACAGAAATACGTTAAAGTTATTGTTTTTTCACAATATCTCTTTAACCCCTTGCCAGACTTTGATAATATTTCACATAAATTTTTGTCTGGGGATGATGCTTCTTACGCATACCCCCCAATCCAATTTCTCAAAGGTCAGGGTCATTTTTTTAATTGTAATGTTACCGGTTTTGTAACAGAAATGCGTTGATAAAGTTATTGTGTTTTTTCACACAATATCTCTATTAATCCCTTGCCAGGGACATTGATAATATTTCACATCCAATGGTTTTGTTAGGATGATGCTTCATGACCGCCAACCCCAATCCCAAATTTTGAAGGTCAAGGTAATTTATTTCCTTGTAATGTTCACCGGTTTTGTAACAGAAATGCATTAAAGTTATTGTTTTTTTTCACGATATCTCTTTAACCCCTTGCCAGACATTGATAATATTTCACATCAATGTTTGTCTAGGGATGATGCTTCATTACGCACACCCCCACATCCAAATTATCAAGGTCAAGGTCATTTATTTACTTGTAATGTTCACCGGTTTTGTAACAGAAATACGTTAAAGTTATTGTTTTTTCACACTATCTCTTTAACCCCTTGCCAGACTTTGATAATATTTCACATCAATTTTTGTCTAGGGATGATGCTTGATTACGCATACCCCCACATCCAAATTCTCAAGGTCAAGGTCATTTATTTACTTGTAATGTTCACTGGTTTTGTAAACAGAAAATGCGTTTTTAAAGTTATTGTTTTTTCACAATATCTCTTAACCCCTTGCCAGACTTTGATAATATTTCACATCAATGTTTGTCTAGGAATGAAATTGCTTCATTACGCACAAAAAAACCCCCACATCCAAATTTTGAAGGTCTAGGTCATTTATTTACTTGTAATGTTCACCGGATTTGTAACAGAAATGTGTTAAAGTTATTGTTTTTTCACAATATCACTTTAACCCCTTTCCAGACATTGATAATATTTCACATCAATGTTTGTCTACGGATGATGCTTCATTATGCACACCCCCACATCCAAATTCTGAAGGTCAAGGTAATTTATTTACTTGTAATGTTCATGGTCAAATGCCTCGGCAGGCGCGACACCGCTTCCGTGGCAGAATTCTTGTTTTGTAAGGCAAATGTGTTAAAGTTATTGTTTTTTCACAATATCTCTTTAACCCCTTGCCAGACATTGATAATATTTCACATCAATGTTTGTCTAGGGATGATGCTTCATTACGCACACCCCACATCCAAATTTTGAAGGTCAAGGTCATTTATTTCCTTGTAATGTTCACCGGTTTTGTAACAGAAATGCGTTAAAGTTATTGTTTTTTCACAATATCTCTTTAACCCCTTGCCAGACATTGATAATATTTCACATCAATGTTTGTCTAGGGATGATGCTTCATTACGCACACCCCCACATCCAAATTATCAAGGTCAAGGTCATTTATTTACTTGTAATGTTCATCGGTTTTGTAACAGAAATACGTTAAAGTTATTGTTTTTTCACAATATCTCTTTAACCCCTTGCCAGACTTTGATAATATTTCACATCAATGTTTGTCTAGGGATGATGCTTCATTACGCACACCCCCACATCCGAATTCTCAAGGTCAAGGTCATTTATTTACTTGTAATGTTCACGATCAAATGCCTCGGCAGGCGCGCGCTTTCGTGGCAGATTTCTTGTATTTCATCCCGAAAGTATAATGTTGTTATCACTCGTTTGAACCATTTCGACGAGACGGTGCTAATGAGTGGTAACAACATATACCTTTATATACATATACCTTTCGTAACCTCTTCCCGGCTAGCTCATGTGTATAGGGGAATGCTGGGGTCACGCGAGTTGTAAAACCACGGAACACAAACTCCAGTTGTATATTTATTACTTGTATAAACAAGTAGAATAATTCAGAAACATACAGTACATAAAATAAGCTTCTATTAACACAATATTGCACATTACATGGATTCAACAAAAACTAGTAAATTATTGTAGTTCACAATATTCAGACTCTTACTTTCACGGATAAATAAACAGATTCACGTGTCCGTATGATATACACTAATACCCTAATATCAGCGTATTCTACCGAATGCGACATCTGTCCCATCCAGTAAATCGTCAATAGCATAAATCAGTTAGCCTCGAACATATGGAGAATGTAATATAAAGGAGACGATTCTCATGAACCAAACATGTTCGCGCAGTAATTCACATAACTGTTAATCAAGTGAAATGACAGATTGAACCAACAACCGTTCTAGGATAAATATACGAACATGTACTAAAACCCTTATATATACACATGCAATATATGACGATAACCTACCGGGATATGGTCCCAAAACGTTTACACAATCAATGGATCGTCATCTCGCCTTCACCGCACCAGCAATCATACCTAGCGAATAATTACAATATGCACTAGTCAATCACAAATATTACAATTGTCCTGAGATGATTCTAATGAATCCAGTGCACCATTTATCAGATAGAGACGATTCTCATGTGCATGGCTAAATCTATTAAATTTGGTGCATTCACTTAGCCAATAAAACATAATAAAACAGATCTTATGCACACAACATCCATTGAGTGGGTGGTGGTCGGGCGAATGAGACGGCGTAAATTATAGGAATCACGATTTGCCTGGTTTGACCCTCAGGTACGTTTTTAGCTCGACTATTCGAAGAATAAGTAGAGCTTATGTTGTCACCCCGGTGTCGGCATCGGCGTCGGCGTCACCGTCACGCCTTGGTTAAGGTTTTTAGTCAACCTTATATATGGAATACTACTGGCCCTACACCCACCATACTTGGACAACTTCATCTCCTAGTGATGTACATCAATAACCCCTGATCTATATTTGACCTTGACCTACATTTCCTCTTGAATTACTTAGTTAATTCCCCTTGGTTAAGGTTTTTAGTCAACCTTGGTTAAGGTTTGTTAAGGTTTTTAGTCAACCTTGGTTAAGGTTTTTAGTCAAGCTTGTACATGGAATACTATTGTGCATACATACACCATACTTGGACAACCTTTTCTCATAGGGATGTACATCAATAACCCCTGGTTTATATTTGACCTTGACCTACATTTCCTCTTCAATTACTTAGTTAATTCCCCTTGGTTAAGGTTTTTAGTCAAGCTTGTATATGGAATACTCCTGGCCCTCCACCCACCATACTTGGACAACTTCATCTCCTAGGGATGTACATCAGTAACCCCTGATCTATATTTGACCTTGACCTACATTTCTCTTGAATTACTTAGTTAATTCTCTTTGGTTAAGGTTTTTAGTCAACCTTGTAGATGGAATACTCCTGGCCCTACACCAACCATACTTGGACAACTTTATCTCCTAGTGATGTACATCAACAACCCCTGACCTATATTTGACCTTGACCTACATTTAACCTTGATTTACCTAGTTAATTCCCCTTGGTTAACGTTTTTAGTCAACCTTGGTTAAGGTTTTTAGTCAAGCTTTCTACATGGAATACTATTGTGCATACAGACACCATACTTGGACAACCTTTTCTCATAGCGATGTACATCAATAACCCCTGATCTATATTTGACCTTGACCTACATTTCCTCTTGAATTACTTAGTTAATTCCCCTTGGTTAAGGTTTTTAGTCAAGCTTGTATATGGAATACTACTGGCCCTACACCCACCATACTTGGACAACTTCATCTCCTAGTGATGTACATCAACAACCCCTGATATATATTTCACCTTGACCTATATTTCCTCTTCAATTACTTATTTAAGTCACCTTGGTTAAGGTTTTTAGTCAACCTTGGTTAAGGTTTTTACTCAAGCTTGTACATGGAATACTATTGTGCATACAGACACCATACTTGGACAACCTTTTCTCATAGGGATGTACACCTTTTCTCATAGGGATGTACACCTTTTCTCATAGGGATGTACATCAATAACCCCTGATCTATATTTGACCTTCACCTACATTTCCTCTTCAATTACTTAGTTAATTCTCTTTGGTTAAGGTTTTTAGTCAACCTTGTAGATGGAATACTCCTGGCCCTGCACCAACCTTACTTGGGCAACTTCATCTCCTAGTGATGTACATCAACAACCCCTGACCTATATTTCACCTTGACCTACATTTAACCTTGAATTAATTAGTTAATCCCCCTTGGTTAAGGTTTTTAGTCAACCTTGGTTAAGGTTTTTAGTCAAGCTTGTATATGGAATACTATTATACTATTGTGCATACAGACACCATACTTGGATAACTTTTTATGCCACCGGGTTTCGAAGAAACGGGTGGCATATAGTGTTTGGGCCGTCCGTCCGTCCGTCCGTCGGTCCGTCTGTCCGGGCACACATTAGGGTACTTATGTGGCTAGCCCCACAGGGTTATGGACTTGGTAAAGGATAGGGTTGGCTACAATTAGCCACCTAAAAAATCCTTTTATGTGGCTAAAAATCATTTTATGTGGCTAATATTTAACATGTGATAAGCCACATAAGTATAGTACTGTAAGAACGTCCGTCCTCCGTCCGTGTCCGTCCGTCACACTTTTCGGTTAACCACTTTGTCACAGTTTCTCAAACTGGCCATAGCATCTACATAAGTTGCTTAATCGCTTCAATACTTCAACACTTCATTCATTGGTATGTGTGCCACACCTGCCTTTTCATAATTATATGACCTTCGCCTTTTGACCTTCACCAGTTACTTAAATGACTTAACAATTTTGGTTAACCAGTTCGTCACAGTTTCTCAAACTGGCCATATCATCTACATAAGTTGCTTAATCGCTTCAATACTTCAACACTTCATTCATTGGTATGTGTGCCACACCTGCCTTTTCATAATTTATATGACCTTCACCTTTTGACCTTCACCAGGTTACTTAAATGACTTAACAATTTTGGTTAACCAGTTCGTCACAGTTTCTCAAAATGGCCATATCATCTACATAAGTTGCTTATTCGCTTCAATACTGCAACACTTCATTCATTGGTATGTGTGCCACACCAGCTTTTTCATAATTTATATGACCTTCGCCTTTTGACCTTCACCAGGTTACTTAAATGACTAACCACTTTGTCACAGTTTCTCAAATATGCTGCAGGTGGCATCCGCGTTCGACAGACGCAGTTTTTGTTCTCATAGGGATGTACATCAATAACCCCTGACCTATATTTTACCTTCACCTACATTTAACCTTGAATTACTTGGTTAATGTTTATAGTCAAGCTTGTATATGGAATACTCCTGGGCCTACATCAACCATACTTGGACAACTTCATCTCCTAGTGATGTACATCAATAATCCCTGACCTATATTTGACCTTGACCTACTTTTATCCTTGGATTACTTAGTTATTTCCCCTTGGTTAAAGTTTTTAGTCAAGCTTGTATATGGAATACTCCTGGGCCTACAGCAACCATACTTGAAAAACTTCATCTCCTAGTGATGTACATCAATAACCCCTGACCTATATCTGTCATTGACCTACATTTAACCTTGAATTACTTACTTAATTTCCCTTGGTTAAGTTTTTTAGTCAACCTTGGTTAAGGTTTTTATGCAGGCCGCAGCCATCTTTGTCAAGCTATGTGTACATCGACAACCCTCGTAGTCGAGCTATGCTGTTCTCCTACAGCTCTTGTTATCTTTGGCTCTTTAGTTACCTGGGAGTTGAATTGGGTTATTGCCCATTATAAAAGTAGTAAGATTATTACTGATCCTACTGCTTTTGGGAGGGGCCAAGTGATTCTGGTGTGGCGAGGACCTGGCATCAGATCAGGATTATTCTGATTTCAGGGCTGAATATATAGTTTTGTTATTGTAAATATTCAGTTCTGATTTTGGGATTTTCCCCCCATTTGTACATGTACTTGAACATGTACATGTACTTGTACAGGTAATATATGGGATTTAGTGCTAAACCCATTGACCCGGCCTTAAACGACATTAGCTGTTGATAGGCCGTTAAACCCCAACAAACAAACAAAAACAAAACAACATCCATGGTACGTCGTCCGAAACCTAAACAGACTGTGCAGACAATCGGCTGCACATGGATATTCCTGTACACATTGTCGTCAACTGATTACACACGCACACACATACTATGCAACAGTTATTCGGTAGTGCGTCGATGTAGACCCTGATCAGTGTAAACCCATAGCAAATGATCATTGCCAACGACACACAGAACTGATATATAATAGCTGATGCATATTATATCACAGATACAGTAATGCACACTTATGTATCACAATGATAGTGTGCAGCAAATGCACAGACAGTATACTTGGCTATGCTCGCACTAATGCTTGGTCAGGGTAGACATTATTTGCTCACGGCTGTGGTCATGGCTAGCAGCAAACCTTTCATGGAAGAAGGTAAGCGGACAACATTTGCAACCAGTGTAGCCCCGGGTCAGGCTGCACCCTTATTTACCCCGTTTGCCAATGTCACGGAGCAAACAATTCTACAAAGATAATACACATAAATTCATCACAAATATGCAAAACTGGATCACTTAGCCTTTGCAAACAACATAGGCCCAGATCAGCCTGCGCAGCCGCACAGTCTGGGCGAACTCCTGTTTACAAAGACGGCGACCATTTGCACATGATTCATGAATAAATGACGGAAATATGATTTATGTCTCAACAACATATAAAACAACAATTTATGAGTTACCTACATGTCATGGGAACAGATTAACTCCAGTGTACACAGTGCAATAACGGACTCTCATAACTGCCGACTCACATAAAACACAAGTCGCTCGTTCACATAGCGTCGTAAACTGATACAATATCGCAAATACTCTTCCGAAACGATGGTAAAGAAAGACGTGTCTTTGACAAGCTATATTGACTGAATGATTTTAGTGTATGAATATTACCACTGACCTGACATTGATGACCAATCAAATTACTATAAAATGGACTATTCCAATGCATGGCATGGCATGGCCATAGCATGCATGGCAAGCAAGAATTTCACCACTAACTAAAATACGGGCTAAAAGTAACACTACCACATACCCATTTCGAGCTTTACCTCTTTTAATGTATTAAACCTCAAAAGAAACTTTTGAATATTGTCGTCTGCTGTTTTATACACTCGTTTAAAAAAAACCGGAACATATGTATTCACCTTGTACGGGCGGGTTGTACGGGCGGGTTGGCACAGCTTGTCCACTAGAACTAGAGTTCTACTTGATGGATCATAACCAAATGTTGTATACATGTTTATCACGGCAAGACGAAGAAGCATATTAATTTATAAAAATTTCGGATGACTTATTGGTGTCTACTGTTAATAAATGTAGATTTGCATTTATTTGTTTTGCTACATTCTTGTAACCAATGTTTTTTTCCTCTTGAATTACTTAGTTAATTCCCCTTGGTTAAGGTTTTTAGTCAAGCGTGTAGATGGAATACTCCTGGCCCTACACTAACCATACTTGGACAACTTCATCTCCTAGTGATGTACTTCAACAACCCCTGACCTATATTTGACCTTCACCTACATTTAACCTTGAATTACTTAGTTAATTCCCCTTGGTTACAACTACCATACTTGGAAAACTTTCATCTCCTAGTGATGTACATCAATAACCCCTGAACTATATCTGACATTGACCTACATTTAACCTTCAATTACTTACTTAATTTCCATTGGTTAAGGTTTTTAGTCAACCTTGATTAAGGTTTTTAAGCAGGCCGCGGCCACCTTGTTTGTCAAGCTATGTGTACATCGACAACCCTCGTAGTCAAGCTATACTGTTCTCCTACAGCTCTTGTTTTTATTATTATTCCTTTGGCCGCCATCTTGGATTTCAAAATGGCCGACCTGAAATGCTATATTCATTATATATACACTTCTAATGCAGGTAGAATGTTGATACTTTTTGTTAATGATAATCATCTTTTGACCACACACAACAAAACCCGTGTTATTTTCATTTTTAACAGATCCCATTGCGGCCATCTTGGATTTAAAAATGTCCGCCCTGAAATAGTATACAATATATTGTAATATTCATATCTGCATTTAAAATGCAGATAGAATGTTTTTTTCTTCGGCTATGCCATCTACATCTACAACTAATGAAACTGTGGTAGGTTCCTGATAACTGGTATGGCGGACATTTTGTTTTCAAAATGGCCACTATGTAAATAATATTTCTTGTGACTTCACTACGTACTGTCTTTAGATAAGTGTATTTATAGTTAGGTTGTGTTGACTGTTTTGCTATGTTCTTGGAACGAAAGTTCTTTGTATCATCAAAGAAAACATGAATTGTTCCTATTGTATTCTAATTCTAATTCTAACGACGTGTGTAAAATGTCAGATTGAATGCCAAAACACAGTTGGAGAGGTTGAATACACTCTATACAAAATACAGAATTGTATGCAGGAAACTGTAAAATTGATCAATGCCTTGATTGCCCAAATTGCGTTTCATTTGTTGAAATTGTCATATGACTTGACAAAGCCAGAGAGACATGTAGACCTACGCATCTAGGTCTGCATTATGGTGTGCCACAAAGGCAAGCCAATGGCTAATGCTTTCATATCATTGATTCTCGCAGAAAAGTAAGAACAATGAGGCATGTTAATTGGCCGGGAACGGTTTTGTTATGTGTACAGACTGACTGTTCAAGTGGAGTAAGATCACTTGCCTCTCATATCCATGATATAAATACATGTACTCTATTCATGTCGTCACAGATTACAGGATATTTTACTGCTGTTGAAGCAATATGGCCTGTCAATGAAACACGTTTCTGGCAAAAACATACTAGTTACTGATACGCTAACTTACGAGTCGGTAACATACATATATTCTAACTTTATTAAGAGTATGAATGCACAGGTACATGATGTAGTATTTGCGAACTTACCTGTCAGTGATCACGAGTTGCAAACTTGTATTAACATGCACAATTGATTCTGCTAGAAAACGAGTCTAAAGGAATAACTAAATTTCAGAACGCAATGTCCGCAGAAAATAGTGGTGTTATCGGAATACGGAGAATAGCTGAAAGGATCTAAACACATAATTCTGACTCGCGAGCGCTAGATATTATGTTCTGGTAAAATTGTAAGATGTTCAATTGAAGACTATGCCAAAGAGACAGACTCTGATATCACACTATGTACCAGACCACCCATGACAAACTGTTGCTATAAACATTTCCACATGGAATGAAACTGAATTTCCAGTAACTGTTAACAACAACAGTCACACAGCATGAAATCCAAAATGGTCATTTGACAGTTGAAAGGGATTTACAGTAAGCACGGTATACCAAGTACACATGTGTCAGATGAAGTCTGCAAATTTGCCGACCAGGTACTTGCTGATTTTGCCAAAAAAATATTTCCTTAATATCACGTGCTCTTTGTAGCCAATGTCCATTGTGTTATCCGAGCGAACAGTAATCATTGTGAAACACAGTTTCGTAAAAACAAAAGATGAATGTACAGACCTATATTTGGGTATACTGGAATATCGAAACTCCCATAACCGGCACGGAATGGTCACCTGCATAGTTATTGATGGGACAGCGGCTTCTATCTAGTTTACTGACCACTTGTGAGCAGGTATTGCCAATAAATGTTTTGATTTTTTACAAAATCAGATCCATTCAGAGCAGGAAATGCTATGATATTAGCATAGTAGCTTTAACATTAAAAGAGTTTAAACATTGGTGACCAAGTTGGACTTCATAAAGACAGCAAATTGTTGAAACCAGTTGCAGTCTGCTTGCTCAATGCCAGATCTTACATCGTACAGACTAAAGATGGTGCATCATATCACCGTAACAGACGCTTTCCCATGACAGCAAGGGAGAATATGGCACACTTATTTCCAGCGGCCATTTTGATGATAATGGTGTCTGGTACCACAGTACTAGTTAACAATAATCTCAACAGTTTGTGTTCATTGTATTAGGAGCATAAGCAGAAGAAACATACAAATATCACCACTGTATTAAACATGTATAATAAATATTAAATTGTCAAGTTTAAATGGCGGCCATTTCAAAATATACTGAAATAATTATGCCAATATTTCTTATCAATAATAAATAATAATTAAAAAAACACCACATATAATGACATTGATGTTAAATATAAATTAATTTCAAATGCGACCATTTTGAAATTCAAAATGGCAGGCATGTGGCTCGTAAGAAATGCAACAAGCTTCAGTTTTGTTATATATTGTATATAGATATGTTTTCAAGCAAACACACACGTTCCAATCACAATATCATCTGAAAGAAGATAACTACAGCCATAGTGTAATTAATCTTTGATGTGGCGATGTACATGACACACTTAGTTTTGGCGGCCATTTTGAAGATAAAGATTACTCGTAGCACAATACCAGTTAGCAATAATCTAAGCAGACTGTGTTCAAAGAAATACGAGTATAACCAGAAGGAAAATACAAAATGTTACCACGACATTCAAAAATGTACAATAAATACTGGATTTCCAAGTTTGAATGGCGGCCATTTTGAAAATCAAAATAGGTGTTTTGAATTTCAAGATGGCAGCCATATGGCTTGTAGAAAAAAATGGAACCAATCCCAGTTTTGTTGTATGTGGTCTATAGATGAAAAAAAAACCTTGGTTCACAAAAAAAACACCTAAAATAACGACAACAGTATACACTATATCTTGTCCATGCAATAACTCAAGTTCTACTTCACCGATCGTATGGGTGGCAGGTGGGAGCATGCGATGGGTAATTTAACGATTGGGGTTCATCCTTACCGTCCGACTGGAGACCTGGTTTGGCCCTCACATACGTCTTTCGTATTTTTCTTATTTTCCATGAAAACACATCTTGGTATTTCATTAGAATTGCCTCAAAGGAGACAATTCTAATGAAATGCCAAGACATTTACCCGGCCTTACATGACCTTAGTTGTTGATAGGCTGTTAAACACCAATAAACAAACAAACAAACTTTAACGATCGTAACCAAATTCGGTATACATGTTTATCACGGCAAGACAAAGAAGCCTATTGATTTTGAAAAACTTCTGATGACTTGCCTCCCTTTGGCAGCCATTTTTAAATTTTCGCACTCTGTATCCTTGTCCACGCAATAACTCAAGTTCTACTTCACCGATCGTAACCAAATTGTCTATTGATTGTCAACAATTTCCGATGACTTATCTCCCCTTGGTGGCCATTTTTAATTTTCGCACTTTGTATCCTTGTCCATGCAATAACTCAAGTTATACTTGACGGATCATAACCAAATTGTCAAGATGAAGAACCCTATTGGTTTTCAGTGAGTTATCTCCCCCCCTTGTTGACTGGCCTTATCTTGACGGGCGTAAATTGTGCCCTTCTTCTGCACTCGTCCGTCCGTCTGTCCGTCCGTCCGTATGAGATTTGCTATAAAGTTTCTGGGTACCTACTATCTCTGTAACCATATTAAAGTTTGATTGACTAGAAATTTCATATGCTTATTAGTTGTCATCCATAATTTCATTCAGTGACACACTCCTACTGCCACTATGCCAGTACAGGGTCAATGCCAAATGACTTAGAAGTTTATTAAAAAAATAGTTTTTGTGTTTTTGAGGAGTACATCCATCCGTGTTACTGATTTCTTGTCATTGTTGTCTCACCCACATTGTCAGAGCTCCAGATAAGTTTTTGTCGCCCCTACTTTAGTCTTGTTTCCGTCGTCGTCTTCGTCCAAAATGTCAAAAAGTTTGTACAAGCTTAGTCATCATGGTATAACTTTAATATTACTTGATGGACTGCTTCAATATTTGGACACTTGATACATGTGAGCATTTGGAACACACCCATACCGCCATTAACATGACCTTGACCTTTCTTACCTTCACATTTTTGCGGAAACAAAAAATTTGTACAAGTTTCTTAATAATGATATAATTTTAATATTACTTGGGACATTGCGTCAATATTTGGACACTTGATACATGTGAGCATTAGGAACACACTCATGCCGTCATTAACATGAACTTGACCTTTCTTTACCTTCATATTTTTGTGGAAACACTTAGCCATTTTTTGCATCAAAAAGTTTGTACAAGTTTCTTAATCTTGATATAATTTTAATATTACTTGGCAGATTGCTTCAATATTTGGACACTTGGTACATGTGAGCATTCGGAACATCCTCATGCTGTCATTAACATGACCTTGATCTTTTTTATCTTAATATGTATGCGGAAACGCCTAGCCAATTTTTGCGTCAAAATGTTTCTACAAGTTTCTTCATCATCGTATCGCATTAATGTTACATGATGGATTGCTGCAATGTTTGGACACTTGATATATGAAAGCATTTGGAACACACTCGTGCTGCCATTGGCATGACCTTGACATTTTTTTCCTTCACATTTTTGCGGAAATACTTTAATATTACTTTACAGATTGCTTCAATATTTGGATACTTGATACATGTGAGCATTCGGAACTACTTATGCCCCCATTAACATGACCTTGACCTTTTGTACCTTCACATTTTTGCAGAAACATCATTTTTTTGCGTCAAAAAGTTTGTACAAGTTTCTTCATCATCGTATAACATTAAAATTACTTGATGGATTGCTTCAATATTTGGACACTTGATACATGTAAGTATTTGGAACACACTCACGCCAGTAACATGACCATGACCTTTTTTTCCTTCGCATGGTTGTGGAAATATTTAGCCATGTTTTATGTCAAAAAAATTCTTCAACCTTGACCTTTTTCGTGTTTTAAGCATGCACTTCTCCGACGGTTTTTGTGATGTTTACTTTAGCACATGCCCCTGATCATGTTACGGTTAAATGCCTCGGCAGGCACGAGACCGCTTCCGTGGCGGAATTCTTGTGTATCTAAAGAGTATTGTACCCCCAGATTTCAAATTCGATGTGTACCATATTTTACTTTTACAAATGTATTATGGATTTTCTTTCTTGTTAAATAGGGAACAAATGATAAAAAAATATATACATGTAACACTGTTTGCTGCTCAACTAAGTAAATTTCCAACTTATTACAGTATTTTCACTACTCAATTTGAAATCAATGCTTATTTTCACATTGGTGTGAGTACATGTACTTTGAACTTTTACTTTTAATAATCAGTGCGTATTCTGCTCAAATAAGTGAGTCAAATACGTCAATATGCACCGAAAAATTGGAAATAAAAAATAAGCATCAGAAGACAATATTTAGTTCAGCATTGCAACTGTTAATGATGTTTCGTATCTGGTATATAATGAGTTATGACCTGTCATTGCAGGGCAATGGACGACTTGTACATACTTCTAGGGGCGCTATATGCCGGGCCAAAAGCGTACTTCGTTTCCAATGACCTCTTCAGAGACCACAAGAAGAATTTTAGCCAGAATGAGCAGGCACTGTTCATCAAATGGCAGAAATGTAGACAGATTTCCCATGGTTCGTTTAATATTTTGGTAAGTACACTAGTTACGCCCATTGGGCAATATTCCGGGGACTAATTATCACACGTTCATGCACATGTTCATGCACATGCTCCAAACATAAACCTTATCCAACCAAATGATCAATTAGTACAACTACCGGTAACAAAATATATAAGTATAACAAAGAGTAACCATGTAGCACCTATTTTTATACGCCCGTTTGTAAAAACGGTACGTATTACCGGTATGTATTCACCTTGTACGGGCGGGCGGTAGAGCGGGCACAGCTTGTCCACACAATAACTAGAATTCTAGTTGACGGATCGTAACCAAATTTGGCATATATGTTTATTCCGGCAAAACCAAGAAGCCTATTGATTTTCAAAAGTTTCTGATTACTTGTGTCCCCTTGGCGGCCATTTACAATTTTTAGCCAGGCGGGCGGCGGGCGGTGGGCGGGCGGCGGGCGGCGTCCACAATCAATGTTAAGTTTTCGTGTTTGAGTCCATTTCTTTGTTACTGTACCACCTAGGACCACCAAACTTTCACAGCTTCATAATCAAGGGGTGCCCACCACATATTACTATCCAACATGTTACTTTTTTTTTAACTTGACCCATTTTTTCCGCGCAGTCGACTTAGCCATTTTGAATGTTAAGTTTTCGCGTTTACAATGTTAAGTTTTCGTGTTTAAGTCCATTTCTTTGGTACTGTAACACCTAGGACCACCAAACTTTCACAGCTTCATAACCAAGGGGTGCCTACCACATAAAACTATCCAACATGTGACCATTTTTTTTACCTTCACCTATTATTTCTACGTAATTGACTTAGCCATTTTCAACGTTAACTTTTTAACGTACGTCTGGTTAAAGTGTTTTGGTTAAAGTTTTTCGTTATACTATATCTCTGCAACTGCTTCGCCCATTACCTTGAAACTTCACATGGGTGTTTATCATCATCAATATTTTCATTCTACCCCCCAACCGTGCGGCCCCTGTGCCCAATGTCAAGGTCAAATTACTTTGTATTTTTTTGTTAAAGTTTGTGTACTATATCTCTGCAACTGCTTCACCCATTACCTTGATACTTCACATGGGTGTTTATCATCATTGTCGGACCCGCTTGCAGAAAGCGCGATATCGTCGGCATTTTGGCATAAGTACGTCCGTGTGTCCGGTTAAAGTTTTTTCGTTAAAGTTTTTCCATCTACTATATCTATTTTTTTAGTGTCCATGCCTCGCCCCAAGGCGCGACATGCAGGCCACGGCCATCTAGTCTACAAAAAGTGGGTATAATTATGTTACCCAAGTGTCTATGCTTGGAAAAAACCTGGCCTTCGTGGCTTTGCCTCGTTTCTTGTTTTACCTTCACCTATTATTTCTACGTAATTGACTTAGCCATTTTCAACGTTAACTTTTTAACGTACGTCTGGTTAAAGTTTTTTGGTTAAAGCTTTTTCGTTATACTATATCTCTGCAACTGCTTCGCCCATTACCTTGAAACTTCACATGGGTGTTTATCATCATCCATATTTTCATTCTAACCCCAACCGTGCGGCCCCTGTGCCCAATGTCAAGGTCAAATTACTTTGAATTTTTTTGTTAAAGTTTTTTCATGTACTATATCTCTGCAACTGCTTCACCCATTACCTTGATACTTCACATGGGTGTTTATCATCATTGTCGCACCCGCTTGCGGAAAGCGCGATATCGTCGGCATTTTTGCATACGTCCTTCCGTCCGTGTCCGGTTAAAGTTTTTTCGTTAAAGTTTTTCCATATACTATATCTATTTTTTTAGTGTTGCCTCGCCCCAAGACGCGACATGCAGGCCACGGCCATCTTGTCTACAAAAAGTGGGTATAATTATGTTATCCAAGTGTCTATGCTTGGAAAAAACCTGGCCTTCGTGGCTTTGCTTCGTTTCTTGTTGCATTTTGTATCCTTGTCCACGCAATCACTCGAGTTCTATTTGACCGATTATAACCAAATTTGGTATACATTCTTAGCACGGCAAAATGAAGAATATTCCCATTTGAAAAAACATTGAAAATCGTCCGTCTCCAAAAATTTGAAAACTTAATATTGGAGGAAATTTGTTATAATTTCTGTTTCCTGTCTTACACCAAACATTTTGATATTTCACACATGCCTTTCTCTAATGATTCTCTATCATGCTGTGACAAATCCACGATGCTCAGAACCCTGTTAACCCCAAGATCAAGGTTACAGTCTTAGTGCTTTCATAAATTTAATGTTGGGTGGCAGGTGGGAGCATGCGATGGGTAATTTAACGATTGGGATCATCCTTACTGGAATTCCGAATGGAGACCTGGTTTGGCCCTCACATACATCTTTGGCATTTTGTATGTGACAGTTGAATCTCGTTATACCCCTTATGTGCGTATTACGATTATTCGTAATCCTATTTCAGGGGAAGGGGCCAAGTGACTTGATGTGGTATGGCGTATATTGTGACCTTCGACATTCTCGTTAATTTTCACTGTACCCTTGTCCGCACAATAACTCAAGTTCTACTCGACAGATCGTAACCAAATTTGGTATACATGTTTATCATTGCAAGATGAAGAACCCTATTGGTTGTTAGTGAGTTTTCTCCCCTTAATGACTGGCCTTGCTTCGATGGGCGTATATTGTGGCCTTCGGCACTCTTGTTCAATAACTCATGAATAGCTTCACCTATTTAGATAAAATTTGACCACAATGTGTGTCTAGTGATGGTGCTTTGTTTTGCATACTCAAGGTCACTGAGGACTTATGTTCACCTTGTTTGTAAAACAAAAACACCCGGGACATATTGTGTATTCACCTTGTATAAGCAGGCGGGCACAGCTTGTTCACGCAATAACTATAGTTCTACTTGACCGATCATAACCAAATTCGGTATACATGAAGCATATTGATTTTCAGTAATTTCCGATGACTTACTCCCCTTGGTGGCCATTTTTAATTTTCGTACTCTGTATCCTTGTCCTTGCAGTAACTCTAGTTCAAATTGACGCATTGTAACCAAATTCGGGAAACATGTTTATCACGGCAAGTCGAAGAATCCTATTCATTTTCCAAAAAAATTCCAATGCCTTATCTCCATTTGGTGGCCATTTTTGTTACGCCTACTTTAGCAGAAGTCTATAGTCGCCGCTTTTCCCGTCGGTGGCGTCTTCATCCGTAATGTCAAAATGTTTGTTCAAGCTTCGTCATCATGGTATAACTTTAATATTATTGCACGGATTGCTTCAATATTGGATACTTGATACATATGAGCATTGGGAACACACTCATGCCGCCATTAACATGACGTTGACTTTTTTCACCTTCATATTTTTGTGGAAACACATTTCTTTTGCGTCAAAAAGTTTGTACAAGCTTCGTCATCATGGTATAAATTTAATATTACTTGACGGATTGCTTTAATATTCGGACACTTGATATATGTGAGCATTTGGAACACACTCATGCTGCCATTAACATGACCTTGACCTTTTTAGCTCAAATTTTTGCAGAAACACGTACCCATTTTATGGCATCAAAATGTTTGTACACGTTTCTTCATCATGATATAACATTAATATTACTTGACAGATTGCTTCAATATTTGGACACTTGATACATGTGAGCATTTGGAACACACTCGTGCCCCCATTAACATGACCTTGACCTCTTATACCTTCACATTTTTGCGGAAACACTTAGGTAGCCATTGTTTGCATCAAAAAGTTTGTACAAAAAATAAGATAGCGGTCTAAGGGTTAATATTACTTGATGGATCGCTTCAATATTTGGATACTTGATACATGTAAGCATTTGGAACACACTCATGCCACCATTAACATGACCTTGACCATTTTGACCTTCACACGGTTGTGGAAACACTTAGTCATATTTTATGTCAAAAAGTTTCTTCAACCTTGACCTTTTTCGTATTTTAAACATGCATTTCTCTGACGGTTTTTGTGATGTTTACTTTGGCACATGCCCATGATCATGTTACGGTCCAAATGCCTCGGCAGGCACGACACCGCTTCCGTGGAGGAATTAAATTTTCCACTTTGTATCCTTGTCCACGCAATAACTCAAGTTCTGCTTGAAGGATTGCAACCAAATACATGTTTTATCACGGCAATATGAAGAACCCTATTGTTTTTCAAAATGTTTGATGACTTTTCTTCTGTTGGTGCCCATTTTTGTCTCACCCAGTCGTGGAGTGAGACTAAGAGTATACATCATATGCACTGATGTTGAACACCCGAGTGTCAGAATATGTCGGAAACGAGACCTTGGTGACCTTGACTTTTGTGTGAATAATTTTGGATGTACGTCCTAATGTTCAATATCATTACCAAACTTCATCAATAGCTTCCTCACATTAAGAGGTATCCATCCAGTGTTATTTGTGTGACCTTGACATTGGTGACCATGACTGTCGTATCAATAATTTTAGACTTCCTCATATTGTGACCATGACCTTGGTGACGTTGACCGTTGTGGCGATCGCCTTGTTTAGTGGAAGAGACACTCTCCGGCGATCGCCTTGTTTAGTGGAAGAGACACTCTCCGGCAATCGCCTTGTTTAGTGGAAGAGACACTCTCCGGCAATCGCCTTGTTTAGTGGAAGAGACACTCTCCGGCAATCGCCTTGTTATGCATATCCTCTTGTCACAATATCAAGGTCACTGAGGTATATGTTCAAATTTTTAGCTCACCTGAGCGAAGCTCATGTGAGCTATTGTTACCGCAATGTGTCCGTCGTCGTCGTCCGTGAACATTTTCAAACGTCTTCTCCTCGGTAACCATTGGGCCTATGGTCACCAAACTTCATGGTCATGGTCCTTAGGTAGGGGGATTACAAAATTGTTAAAATGACGTCATTACGTAATCCAAGATGGCCGCCGTCTAAAAATAGCATAAATTCTTCAAAAATCTTCTTCTCATGAACCGCTTGCCGGATTTCGACGAAACTTGGTAGGAATGATCGATGTACATTGCTCTTTCAAAGTTGTTAAAATGGTGACCGCGGGGTCAAAAATGGGCGTGGCCCGTGGGGTCAAATTGGAGTCAAATTTTATTTTTGACCAAATATGGTCATGTCATATATCAAATTGAAGGTATTGATGAGGCGATCACTCTGGTGCATTTTCTGTCGAAAAGTTATGGTCCATGGGTGAAGCCTTTTCAGATTTGTTAAAATGGAGGTCATCGCTAATCCAAGATGGCCGCCGTCTAAAAATAGCATAAATTCTTAAAAAATCTTCTTCTCATGAACCGCTTGCCGGATTTCGACGAAACTTGGTAGGAATGATCGATGTACAATGCTCTTTCAAAGTCGTTAAAATGGTGACCCCGGGGTCAAAAATGGGCGTGGCCCGTGGGGTCAAATTTTCTTTTTGACCGAATATGGTCATGTTATATATCAAATCGAAGGTATCAATGAGGCGATCACTCTGGTACATTTTTGTCCAAATCGGATTGTTATGTCATCCAAGATGGCCGCCGAAATGTCAAAAGGTCGTTCTTTTATTAGAGATTTCAAAATTCTTCTTCACATGAACCGCTTGGCCCATGGTAGCCAAACTTAAAAGTTATGGTCCATGGGTGAAGCCTTTTCAGATTTGTTAAAATGGAGGTCATCGCTAATCCAAGATGGCCGCCGTCTAAAAATAGCATAAATTCTTAAAAAATCTTCTTCTCATGAACCGCTAGCCGGATTTAGACGAAACATGGTAGGAATGATCGATGGACATTGCTCTTTGAAAGTTGTTAAAATGGTGACCCCGGGTTCAAAAATGGGCGTGGCCCGTGGGGTCAAATTGGGGTCAAATTTTATTTTTGACTGAATATGGTCATGTCATATATCAAATTGAAGGTATCAATGAGGCAATCACTCTGGTGCAATATTTGTCGGAATCGGATGATTATGTCATCCATGATGGCCACCAAAAGGTCCATTTATTCAAGATTTTTAACGTCTTTTTCTCAGGAACCACATGGCCGATGCTGGGTGAAGCATTTTCAGATTTTGTAAAATGAGAGTCATCGCTTAATCCAAGATGACCGCCATCTAAAAATAGCACAATTTTTTTAAAACACATGAACTCAATGTCACATTCTCCTCTGTTGTTCATGGAGTCAGGTGAGCGAATTAGGGCCATCATGGCCCTCTTGTTTGTTTAGCATTTGCTTTTAGGTATTTTGATCCGTCAATAAAGTTTTGTCAGATTGGCTACAGTGTGCGTATGCATGCTGCTTTGTTGTATTTGCCTTATGTCCAAGTCATGTTCACTGAGGACCTTTGTTCAAGTTTCCCGTTTTGCCTGTGTCAATAAAATTTCCATCCCTTAATTGTATCTCCCGGATTCTGGGGATACTGTGGATTTGACACCGAACATCGTCCGCGTCTGCCGCAGACACTTCTTGTCCGGAGCTTAACTCAAATGACAGCTCTTGTCTCACCAATTTTCGAGTTATCTCCCTTTGTTTTTTCGCACACTGATTTCTTGTCTGGAGCATAACTTGAATACCCTTTCTTTCATGAAACTCCATGCATAGTAGTAGGCGAATAGTATTAGACATAAAATCGCCAAAGATCGGAAAAAAATAAGCCAAAGCTCAATTTTTCAGTATAGGTCCGGAATATCATTAGGAGAAACATATGAAAACTACCAATGAATCCCACTAGAGCTTAATCCAGAATTCAAGATGGCGTCCAAGAATGCTGCCATAGATTTATTAAACACATTAGGGTGACTATAATGAACATATTCACACATAACTTGGCAGCATATCACTGAACAATGCATATATTAACCTTTCCAATACGTATGAGTCACTTAACCTTTCAAATATCTAAGATGGCTGCCAAGATTGCCAACGAAATATGTAAAAGTTACATTTTCTTCACAGCATACTGTAAACCAACTAATGTTCGGCGAGATACCTTCGCGTTCTTCGCGAGGGATTGAAAATCGCGAATGTAAATCTCCGCGAATATTTCCACATTTCCTAGCAGATTGTTAAAAATATTTTGCTACTAGATGTTGGGCCTCTTTTTAATTATGTTTACCTTACCCATATATCTCGGTGTCATTTGGTGTTTTGAATGAACTATATTGATATATGTTCTGCGTCGTGTATTCCAGTAATACCGGTAATATAATTCTATACCATATGAACAGTTTGAAAACTCGTACAAAACAGCTTCGGGATAAATTTACAACACCATCTTCTATTGTTTAACGGACTCTGATTGGTCTAAAGTGACACGCCTGTGACAAGTCAGCTTGTGTTGTCGAGTTCAAAGAGATGCCGCGGTGTCAATTTGAAGCAAGTGTAAAGTACACGCCGTGGGCACTTAGTCATATCGATAATTCAAAGATTAATACACACGATTGCTGACGTCATTCGCGCATACACCACGGCTTGTGTTTTCTGAATGGGACCGCTATCCTGACAAATCACGGCTTATTGCATCAGTGGGAAGTCTAGAAGACCAATTTGCGGATTATCATCTTGGTTTACAATGTTCGAAATTCAATCAATAAAATATTGATTAATACATCAGCGGACAATGCGAATCAGTACTAGGCCATTTATATATACCCAAAGTGATCTCACACGCAACTATTGTTGATTTACTTAAAAGTTAAATGGGGAATTATGATTGACACAGCGAGGTCAGCCCAATGTACAGTGTATACCGATTCGTTCGCCGACAAACTCGTCCACTATTTGGAGTTGGTTTGCGGACGAAGTTTCCGGATCAAAAACGGCAATGAAAACATACTATTTCCAAAATTGGTCACGAAAGTTAATAGCGCACATCGTCATACGATAATCGTCGCGAATATGGCTAGGTTCGAAAATCGCCAAATTTAGTAGCTGCGAAATTTAGTTGGTTTACAGTATATGAATTTATTTTTAATTGTCTTGGAGTTACATTTACTATCACTGAAACTACAATAAGTTTATATTTGAAATAACATGGCATCCAAGATGGCCGCCAAAACTTGAAAATGTTGTCCAATATAAATAACAGAAGGACGCAGCCCGCATGTTGAGCCCGCCTAGGCTGTTGCTAGTCCAAGGGTGTATTGATAGTCCCAATGTTTAGTGATCGTATCAGGGTGTATATATATGTGGTTAGATATACATGTACATGGTACTTAAAATGTTTAATTCAAAATTCGTAAAAACTGTTAACGCAATGTAATTTGACATTGACCTTGTGTAGGAAGGCCAAATGGAACCTTTGACATTTTAAGTTGATGCAACTTAGCATTGTAGATCTACGTACAAGGTATGAAAAACGTTATAACGCAATCTGATTATGATTGGAGAGATATAAGTGATGTACATTTCAGACGGACTCTCCCACGAGCGGACGTGCATAATGCCATCATGATCACTACCTTTTTTTTTGGAATTAATTCACATTAACTATACATTGATATGCATATTGCAATACAGTATGTAAGATCTATCTAATTCAATGTGGCATCAAATATGACTGACAAAACATACTAATTTGTATACTATATTGATCAGTAACAAACTGTGTATAATGATAACTGAGTTATCTTCCTGTTACCATAATTAAATTTATATACGGTACATTGTAGACACTACGTATATATTTCATGTGAAATAAATAATTATTTGTGAGGAAAAATGTGTCGTTTTGCCTGACATCCTATATTTGTATGCATGTATGCCTAGCTACCATGTATTAGCTTATAGTATGATATTGTCAGATCTTATATTTTAAGATATATATATTTTGTAAATTATAATACATAACATATTTTACTAAATCAAAGGTTAGAATTTTTAGAATTATACAATACTGAACTTTCATTTATATGACACACTGTCCAGGTGTCATTCCCTTGAATTTTGATGTTAACAACCAACGTTTAAAGAATCTGCTGTCCGTAGGAACATGTTTACACCAATAACTGACAAGCTGTGGGCGGTTGGCTGGGAGCATGAGACGGGTTAGCGGTGCGGGTCATCCTTACCAGAATCGTGATATCCCTGATTTGGCCCTCTGTTACACTTTGGCTTTCTTGTACGTAAGTGTTGAAGCCGTTTATCCCAAGAATACATGCAATAAGATTAGTGTACTCCAATTACGTTTAGGGGCTGTGACTCTTGTGCATTGATGACATGGCACCAGATCCGGATATTCTAAGTTCAGGGCGGGATATATATATTGTCTTGATACGAATATTCACTTCTGATTTAGGGATTCCTCTTTACAGATGAAATACGGGATATACGCCAGTTGATCAGTGCCTAAAATGACCATAGCTGCTGACAGCCCGGTAAACACAATTAATCAATATATCAATCTAGCAAAAATGCCTAAAAAGCAGTATGAATCTAATGATCGCTCTAGACAAGGGATACACATATCGATCATTTTATATGGTTACATGAATATTATACATGGAAATAATATGGTGGTGGTATGCATATGTTATACCAGTTAGAGCAGATGTCAATAAGTGTAATGGCACACAAATTAGATTTATCCGCTCTAATGGAATACCAACTGATAATATAATATAGCTGCTGATATCACCTCACGTATGAACACTTTACTAATATGATGCTCATCTTCCATAAACACATCGATTTAAACATGAATTACATGTATTTATAATTCTTATATTTCTAGGTACCATCATTTTTGTCGCTCCCACTTGCGGACAGCGCGATATAGTTGGCACTTTGACGTCCATACGTGCGTCCGGATTTTCGGTTATTTTTTTTACATATGTAATGTTATATCTCTGCAACCACTTCACCAATTGACTTAAAACTTCATATGCATGTTTACCATCCTCCAAATATTAATTGTGCTTTAAAGTTTTTGTAAATTTTGCGTTCAAGTTTTTACGTATGTTATATCTCCTGAACCGCTTCACTCATTGACTTGAAACTTCATATGCATGTTTACCACCCTCCAAATATTCATTGTGGTCAATACCTGGATACTTCAGCAACCCGACCTGTAGATCCATGGAATCGTTTACTGCAACTCCAATATAGTCTTCTTTTGAGACCATGGAAATTTATTCTTGTAAGTCTTAACCGGTATCCCCTGCTTTTCATAGGAGCCGAGTAAAAGGTGATGAGGCCAAGAGATTTTGCTGTGGTAAGATCACCTGGCAACAAATCAGGATATTGTAAATTCAACTGCTGAATTTGGGCATTCTCCCCAGGTTTATTCTTAGCTCTAAATGTCTTAATTTAGAAGTCACTGAGCCATAAAACACCATAACATCATGCATATATTATCCATTCTATTACCTCGGCCGGCGCGACATGCTGGCCGTGGCCATTCTAGTTTAGTTAAACTACCGATATAGATCAAAGGTACTTATGATCGATAATTTCAATGTTGTGGTTCGTGACGATAATGCCACGGGTGATTTGTTTAAAAGTTACCGATACATTCGCTAGTTTAGCAGGTTATTCCAATTAGTTATGCAGTTACAAACATATTCATGCTTGATATTAATGGCAATGCTTCAATGAAGTCTGCCAATTTGAGACATGTTTCAAGCATAAAAAAAAAATTCATTTCCCTGTGCTGATTTGCCGTATATAAATGTAAGTTATTTTACGATATTTCTCAAAATTTGGTGGCCATCTTTAATATCATTTTGCATAATATAATAAAATAAAGTATAGATTAAATGTGCTGCATAGTTCAAATGTAATTAGGGTCAATGCGATACATTTTATATACAAGTTTATGTCATTTTGCGACATTTCTCGCAATTTGGAGGCCATCTTGAATATAATTTTACATAACAGAATATATAAAATATGTATTAAATCTATTGTACAGTTGGAATGTCTCCTAATAACCCCAATATAACATTTACATATAGTTATTCCAAATGTTCCACATGTTTGCCCAGTTTAGAGAGTTAAGGACCCGTTCGATACCTGATCATTGTTGGAATATGGTGTGATGGAATATATGTATAACATATAATTATGTGAACACTGCCTCGTTACTGTATCCTATACGGCACATTGAGTGGCGAACTCGACCATCTTTGCGTGTTCAAGCCATCAGCCACTTTCACCTCTTCTGGCGTTTTGACACAAAACGCAAAATATGAAGTAGAACGTAATATGATATAATGTAGTTAATCACATTTAGAAAATCCAGGAGAACAGACTCCTATCAATTATATTACACCAAACAGTAAAATATGTCGGTTTTCTGGACAGGTTTGTGCCTGAACATGAACCACCATTATAAATTGCCTCATTCACAGAAAATTGCACAGTGTAATACTTTTACCTGGCAAACCACACAACACATACCATATATACCCACTACTGTACTCTGTTATTTGCTATCAAATCCAGTGACATGTAAGTAGTTTCCTGAGTGTATTTCCCTGGTGTCTACTCATCTAGTATGTGAGTAAATATGGCTTTACCTATGGGTAACGTGTACATCGACAATAGGCTGTGCATCAGATTAAAATGTTTACACATCAAAATTTATTTTGAGATTGATGGGAGAAATGCTCAGATATTTCATCTTTTGTATAGTTTGCTAGCATAATATTTATAACACGCCGTTGTCATGTATGTCTATGATGTATTGTGCAAAATTTTATTTGGTTTACCGTCATATTTGATGTATGTGTCAAACGTACAAAGTGGTGAAACTGCACGATGGCTTGCACATGCAAAGATGGCGGAGGTGGCAACACAATGTACCATATAGTATACAATAACAAGACAATATTCACATCATGGTATATTCATATATCACATCACTCTTATCAAGCAATTATCTTTGAAGCCAAGTGTATCTATCTATGACCTACTACCTTAAGAGATGTTTGGCGGCCATCTTGGAAGCCATTTTGATTGTATTACATTTCACAATTAGGATTATTACACTTTGTGAGTTATATTTAGTATGTTTCGGCACATTTTTTTCCTAATTGGTTTAGTGTATTTTGCTCTAGTTATGATTTGTTTAATGTTGGCGGAAATTTTGGACGCCATCTTGATTCCTGGATTAATCTCCAGTGGGATTCATGGGGAGTTTTGATATGTTATTACTGATGATATTTAGTAATTTTCTGAAAAATTCAGCTTTGTCTTATTTTTTTCCGATCTCAACCCTAATACCCTTCGTCTATAGACCACGACCGAATGTCTGTTGCATGCAAGATAGACAACTCTTGCCTCACTTATGTTTTTAGTTATCTCCCTTTGTTTTTTCACAGCTCGATTTCCTGTAAATCCAAAACTTGATTTCTCTTTGAATTTGTTTATGATATTATACACTTGCCATGACCCAAAGGTATTGTGCAAGAATGACAACTCTCACCTTTCTAACATATTAGTTATATCGCTTTGTGTTTTAGTGGCTGCCTGTAGGCGGGGAGGATACACATGTTCGCTTGTGGACAAGCGTCAATTTCGAGTTGATTTAGATAATATTGAATTCCATACAGTATGAGTCTAGGTGTATCACATAATCTCATGGCCCTAGTAGGCGAGACACCTAATTCCGCGGAATTTGTGTTTAACCCTTTCAACACCACAGGCCTGTAGAGTGGTAAACGTATTGGCAAAAAGTGTAGATCTTATGAGCCAGCTCGTGATGAGTGGAGGACAAGGACAGAATGAATAACTGTATAGTTTGTAACACAACTCCTCTGAAATCGTTCAGTCAATTGATCTGAAACTATACACACATCTTCTGCACATATTGAAGATTTGCACCTTTTTATGCCGATAAAATTATGTTTTAACCAAAGTATCACCTTTTTAACTTAGCCATTTTTTCTACATTTTTGTATACAATTCCAGGCCTTTCCCCAGAAATAATTTAAGGCGCTGGGGTATTTCATTGTGAACGTCATATTTTGATGAGTCATAATTATTAATTTGGGCATATACACATATCTCCTTTAATACATCTTTAAACCTTATAATACATTCTAAGAGTACTTGCAAGAATCATATGGAACTGAAACTAAATGAAAGAAATATCAAAATTGGATTTTTTTTATATCCTATCTGAAATTTATAGCGCTGGGGTACCTTGTTTTTTAAATTAAGGCGCTGTGGCACTCCATCGCTATAATGGGCTGGGGTATGGCCTGAATTCTATATAGGGTACAGAGTTTGTGTACACAACTCCGCTGAAGCCATTCAGTCAATCGATCTGAAACTATACCCACGTCTTCTACACATATTGAAGATGTTTTTATGCTGAAATTATTTTTTAACTAAAATATATACTTTTTAATTTAGCCATTTTTTCTACATTTTTGAATGCAAGTCTTTTTAATTTCTACTTTACACACGTCTACCTAAATTAGTATACCTGTTTATCACAACAAGGGGCAGAAGAAATAATGCTATAGATTTTCAAAATTCACATTAATGCTTCTTGCCTTGGTGACAGCTTCACATTTCTGCATCTTCGCTGTCTGACCCATATTCGACGGGTGTATTTTGTGACTTACGGCACTCTTGTTTCAAGTAATTTTCATATTTTTAAGAACAAAGACACCCCCTTTTCATAAATGGACTAGTCTGAAAATCATTTTGTGATGATTGGATTGGTTGCAATTTTAACATATTAAAATCCATTCTAGTTACTTAGGGTGAAAGAGTGAAGTAATTTTCTCCTTATTTATTTCAGTACCCGCATAATACAGTGCCAGACAAACATGCAAGAGGGTGGCATGTGCCGTTTTCCGACACAGACGACGGTCTTCAGAGCCAGAAAAAAGTGCTTTGCATAACCAAAACAAACACTAAATGTGACTGGAGAAATGAGTCTTATGGGTTTACCGACCAGTGTAGATCCGGTAGTCCTGTAGCAGCTGGTCAAAGTGGAAGTGAAAGGGTTTAACGTCCCAGCAACAGCTAAGGTCATATAGAGTCGGGACCATAGGAATGGAAATACTATGAAAGTATTTTTTTGATGCCCTAAGCAAGGTTTGAACCTACAACCCTCGGATTAGAAGTCAGGTGCTCCAACCCCTAGACCCAGTAGCTGGTCAACGACAATAGGAAAGAAGCAAGTGATATGTGGTTGTGACGAGAAATAGGGCTTATGGGTTTACCGACCAGTGTAGATCCAGATCAGCCTGTGCATCCGCAGTCTGCTCAGGATCTGCACTGTTCGCCATTCCATCAACGAAACACTCGTCATACTTCTAACAAGCAATATAAATATTTATCAGTCTACAGGAGTGTGCTATTTCATCAGGAGCTACTCTGGTCAAAAATCCCATAAGCCCCATTTCTCAAGTCACAGTCACGTATATCTATAGCAGGGCCTGGTTGCTCAAAGCTTCTGTTAGCTTAACAAACTGTTAAATCCTTAGCAATGCTAAGGATTTAACAGTCTGTTAAGCTAACAGAAGCTTTGAGCAACCGGGCCCAAAATTGCTAAGGATTTAACAGTCTGTTAAGCTAACAGAAGCTTTCAGCAACCGGGCCCAGACTGTTAGAATGTGCTAGAAGATCTGGAGCAGGGTCTAGACTAACCAGAAATGTCATAAGCCCCATTTCCCGTCAGGACCACATTTCCCGGGTTCCCATGGTCACTAAAGAAATTCAAGATTTTCCAAATGTCATGGAAATTGAAATTTCAGCAAAAGTCGGGGGAATTTTGAAATTCTGTGAGTATTCTGTTCAAGTAAATGAATTTTCTTCTGATTTGGAATTAATTAGTAATACACTGTATCATAATATCGTTTAGCATTGGTCAATATTACAAAATGCTTTTAAAATAGAGTATTAGGATTATTCTGATTGCAGGGCTGAATATATAGTTTTGTTATTGTAAATATTCAGTTCTGATTTTGGGATCCCCCCCATTTGTAAATATAGTTTTGTTATTGTAAATATTCTGTTCTGATTTTGGGATCCCCCCACCCCCATTTGTACATGTACTTGTACAGGTAATATATGGGATTTAGTACTAAACCCATTGACCCGGCCTTAAAGGTACATGTCCACTCAGTAGACACGCAATGTTAGTTATATCAGAGACAGCATCTGAGACATTTTCTGGCAAAATAAATATTCATTCACCATCACCCCACGTACTGATTGTAATTATTATACATTTTATATCGGACATAAATTTCCACACCGATATCAGGGGCGATTATCGTGTTTCCTTAAAATGTGAACTGACATTACTATTTATTCTCTGTATTTATTTTTTGATGTGCAATGATCATACTTTATATTCTTTTGAAAATATTATTTTTTCATTAGACGCATTTAATTAGTAATTAAAAAATATCATGCCTCATTTGCATATGAAAATAGCCTGATACCACCGCGCGTCACTATCAGTAAAATAAACATTACCAAATGATTATATCTGTATAGTGGGCGCTCGTAAATTTTAGAACTGGTGGAATAGCGACTCAATTATACACTTATTTAATTTCTATAAAGAACATTTCGTGCCTACTGAGTGGGCATGTACCTTTAAATGACCTTAGTTGTTGATAGGCCGTTAAACCCCAACAAACAAACAAACAAACAAACAAACAAACATTATATATTAGGATGTTGTGAGGCTTGAAAGATATTGTAATGGGAATGCTCAATTTACAATGCTCACCCAGTGGATGTATATGACAGTGCTCCCCAGTGGCTGTATACGACTTGGTCATTAAACAGATGCATAAAAACAATCAATTATACTGGACCAGTATAATTGATTGTTTTTATGCATCTGTTTAATGACCAAGTCACTGGGGAGCACATATATTACCCCTTTACAAGGATACACCAGTAATTATTACTGTTATTACTGGTGTATCCTTCCTTGTAAAGGGGGAATATATTTATATTATTTTAAACAAATATAATTTATATAAACTTTTTGAATGAATTTGATGGACGCATACATGATTGTATAGCAGCTGTCATATGCTCAATTTTCTGTGGAAACTAAATTGTGGGCTCCCAGGGTGTTCGGTGTAGAGGTTCCACTGTAATTGAAAATCAGAGAAATAAAAAAAAAACACATGAAAACCAAAGAAATGCCACAATATCTGTATTATTATAGGAAAATCATTGTGTTGAGTGTGACAGTCGTGTTCTTAGACTATTAAAAACATCAAAACCTTGTATTTTTAACCAACCCTGTTGCATGTTGTCCATACAAAAATCTTACTTCAAAGTTCAAATCCATGTGGCTTTGAAGTTACCACATTGGTACCATGAAAAATCTAGGCAAATTTTGCAGCTCGGGCAAATT